>CM061561.1:286522743-286535926 GCA_030864225.1 Capsicum baccatum var. pendulum | reverse complement strand
GGTCGTTCTGCTGTGCAGGTTTCGACAATGATCCTTCCGCAGGTTCAACTACGGAAACCATGTTATGACTTCTCCTTCGTCTAAATGATAAGGTTCAATGGACTTCTTGAGATGTCGCGGGCAGTAAACCGCCCACGTCACCGCGATTCAAACTTTTCACCGGATCATTCAATCGGTAGGAGCGACGGGCGGTGTGTACAAAGGGCAGGTACGTAGTCAACGCGAGCTGATGACTCGCGCTTACTAGGAATTCCTCGTTGAAGACCAATAATTTCAATGATCTATCCCCATCACGATGAAATTTCAAAGATTACCCGAGCCTGTCGGCCAAGGCTATAAACTCGTTGAATACATCAGTGTAGTGCGCGTGCAGCCCAAAACATCTAAGGGCATCACAGACCTGTTATTGCCTCAAACTTCCGCGGCCTAAAAGGCCATAGTCCCTCTAAGAAGCTGGCCGCGAAGGGATACCTCCGCATAGCTAGTTAGCAGGCTGAGGTTTCGTTCGTTAACGGAATTAACCAGACAAATCGCTTCACCAACTAAGAATGGCCATGCACCAACACCCATAGAATGAAGAAAGAGCTCTCAGTCTGTCAATCCTTACTATGTCTGGACCTGGTAAGTTTCCCCGTGTTGAGTCAAATTAAGCCGCAGGCTCCGCTCTTGGTGGTGCCCTTCCGTCAATTCCTTTAAGTTTCAGCCTTGCGACCATACTCCCCCCAGAACCCAAAAACTTTGATTTCTCATAAGGTGCCGGTGGAGTCCTAAAAGCAACATCTGCTGATCCCTGGTCGGCATCGTTTATGGTTGAGACTAGGACGGTATCTGATCACCTTTGAACCCCCAACTTTTGTTCTTGATTAATGAAAACATCCTTGGCAAATGCTTTCGCAGTTGTTCGTCTTCCATAAATCCAAGAATTTCACCCCTGACTATGAAATACGAATGCCCCCAAATGTCCCTGTTAATCATTACTCCGATCCCGAAGGCCAATGTAATAGGACCTAAATCTTATAATGTTATCCCATGCTAATGTATGCAGAGCATAGGCTTGCTTTGAGCACTCTAATATTTTAAAAGTAACAGCGCCGGAGGCACGACCCGGCCAATTAAGGCCAGGAGCGCATCGCCGACAGAAGGGATGAGACGATCGGTGCACACATAGGCGGACCGGCTGGACCATCCCAAAGTCCAACTACGAGCTTTTTAACCGCAACAACTTAAATATACGCTATTGAAACTGGAATTACCTCGGCTGCTGGCACCAGACTTGCCCTCCAATGGATCCTCATTAAGGGATTTAGATTGTACTCATTCTAATTACAAGACTCAGGATTGGGTAATTTATGTGCCTGGTGCCTTCCTGGGATGTAGTAGCCGTTTCTCAGGCTCTCTCTCCGAAATCGAACCCTAATTCTCCGTCACCCGTCACCACCATGGTAAACCACTATCCTACCATCAAAAGTTGATAGGGCAGAAATTTGAATGATGCATCGCCGGCACGATGGCCGTGCGATCCGTCGAGTTATCATGAATCATCGCAGCAATGGGCAGATCCCGCGTCGACCTTTTATCTAATAAATGCATCTCTTCCAGAAGTCAGGGTTTGTTATGTGTATTAGCTCTATAATTACTATGGTTATCCGAGTAGTAGATACCATCAAACAAACTATAACTGATTTAATGATCCATTCGCAGTTTCACAGTCTGAATTTGTTCATACTTACACATGCATGGCTGAATCTTTCAGACAAGCATATGACTACTGGAAAGATCAACCAGGTATCATTCCTCATCGACATCGGCGTCGCATGAGCCCGGCCTGCCCGCTGGGGCGTGGACGGATTCAAGGTGAGCGCGACCGTCATTTGCAAGAAGCGTCGTACGGGGCAGATAGGAGCCGATGAAGGCCCCATGCTCGCTGCGTCTGCCGCATTCGAGAATCCAGCCCGCCGCTCGTGGACCACAACATCACACGATGAAGCAAGGAAGTCGTGGGACGCAAGGGCGCCCTTTCGATTCGCCTCGCACACAAAATGCGAGGGGTGAATGGCGATCGATAAAACTTGATAATGCCTGGGCATTAGGTATGCAGCACAGGAAACCGACTTTGAGCAAGCCTACATTGCGCTTGCCCCGCGACTGAGATGGCAGGTGGGTCAGGACGTCACTGCTCGAGCAGCGATCCAACCTAACCGCACGTGCCGAACACAACTCACGCACCGTGCATCCAAATACTCCGTCGATGCACGCCCGGCACCGGCCCCAATGCCCGACAATAGATGTCGTGCGCTGCTGCCCATGCGGGCATTGCAAGGATGAAGCAAGTCCTACTTTACAAGATAGCCCGCCTGTGGGGGGAGCAGAGGAGATGAAAGCACGCCGAGGCTCATGCACGGGCGCCGCCCACACTGGCCGTCGGCGCTCGCTGCGGATTGGGCTCGACCATATGCGTGCAGCGCCTGGAGCTTGCCCCGAGAGTAGCATCCAGTACTCGTCGCTCGCACGAAGGCACCGCCTCGTCCGAAGTATAGCGCCAGCAGCCCCTTCGTGGACGATGCTACCGATTATCGACACGAGCGTACAATGAAGCGCCGCCGACGTTGCTACACGGGCACGGATGGCTCGCACGGACTAGCCATGCATGCTGCCATGCGCCTACGCTGCTCGCCGACATGGCCACTGAGCGCCTATGCCAACTACCGACAGTCGCCTTGAAGTGCCTTTAACACCTCTACCCCCCTTATATATGCTTAAAAAAAACCCAAGTGACAGGAATAGACATGATTTTGCCAGAGAATCATACCAGACATATGCGGACTTGAACTGCACGTTTTGATGAGATACGGAGCCTGTGCACTCACAAAAAGGTCGCGTAATTTGTAAATGATAATTTTCGTTGAGAAAATATTTTTTTACAAATATCATTTATTAAAATTTAAAAAATATGTAAAAATAAATCAAAAATAGAAAAATATTTATAAAAATATGAAAAAATTAGAAAAATATTCTCAGCGCATGAACTAACCTTAAACCAACAATCGAGTGCATATTTGTACGTATAACGTAACGATATAAAATATTTAAATTTAAGGATACTAAATAAAAAAATTTAAAAAATATAAAAATAACGTGAGGGCATTAGGAAAATCTCCCAGAATGCAACGGATAAGTGATAACCCCAAAATATGCATATTAGAATGAAGTATCCTTAAACCAACAATTGAGTGCGCATTTGTTCGACTGATGTAACGATATAAAATATTTAAATTTAAGGATATTAAATAAAAATTTGAAAAGAAGGTGACGGGACATTACAAAAACCGCCACGACATATGAGGTAACATTGAAATATATTTAAAATAAAAAAATTAGAGCGGATATGTAGAAAAATGAGTATGCAACGGTGAGGAGGATGGATGAACGTCAGGAAAATATTAGGATGATCGAACGTAGGTTTACGCTCTTTTGATTTTGCACCAGTGCGTTAGTGCCTTGGTGCCACGGTGCCACGGGGCCATGGTGCCTTGGTGCCATGGCGCCATGCTGCCTTGGTGCCATGGTGCCATGGTGCTATGGTGCCACGGTGCATTGGTACCATGGTGCCTTGGTGCCTTGGTGCCATGGTGCCACGGTGCCATGGCAGCATGGCAGTGCCTTGGTGCATTGGTGCCATGGTGCCACGATGCCCCGGTGCCATGGTGCCGCGGTGCCACGGCGCCATGGCACCACGATGCCGCGGTGCCATGGTGCCGCGGTGCCTTGCTGCTTTGGTGCCATGGTTCCTTGGTCCCTTGGTGCCATGGCGCCACGGTGCCAAGCTGCGTTGGAGCCATGGTGCCTGTGTGCCACGGTGCCTGTGTGCCACGGTGCTGTGGTGCCACGGTGCCTATGTGCCAAGCTGCCTTGGTGCTATGGTGCCTGTATGACACGGTGCCATGGCGCCGCGCCGCCTTGGTGACATGGCGCCAAGGTGCCTAGGTGCCATGGCGCCATGGTGCCTTGGTGCCTTGGTGCCATGGTGCCATGGCGCCACGGTGCCATGGTGCCTTGGTGCCTTGGTGCCATGGTGCCATGGCGCCACGGTGCCATGGAGCCACGGTGCCATGGCGCCACGGTGCCTTGGTGCCATTGCGCCACGGTGCCAAGCTGCCTTGGTGCCACGGTGCACGGATATCCAACTTAACAAAGACACCACCATGGCAGACCACTATACGTCCGTCGACGTTTGTCATTGGAGGCGTCTCCAGCATTGCATTCGCCGGTCACAAAAACCTTTAATTGCGGCATGCCTCCACGGACCGACGTTGTGGTCCATGGTGCTATGGTGCCACGGTGCGTTGGTGCCATGGTGCCTTGGTTCCATGGTGCATTGGTGCCATGGGGCCACAGTGCCATGGCACCACGACAGTGCCTTGGAGCGTTGGTGCCGTGGTGCCACAATGCCCCGGTACCATGGTGCCTTGGTGCCACGGCGCCATGGCGCCACAGTGCCTTGGTGCCATGGTGCTGCGGTACCTTACTGCCGCGGTGCCATAGTGCCATGGTACGTTGGTGCCTTGGTGCCATGGCGCCACAGTGCTAAACCGCCTTGGTGACATAGTGCGTGTGTGTCATGGTGCCACGGTACGATGGTGCCACGGTGCCTGTGTGCCAAGCTGCCTTGGTGCCGTGGTGCCTGTGTGACACGGTGCCATGGTGCCATGGCGCCGTGCCCCCTTGGTGCCATGGCGCCAAGGTGCCTAGGTGCCATGGCACCATGGTTCCTTGGTGCCATTGCGCCAAGGTGCCTAGGTGCCATGGCGCCATGATGCCTTGGTGCCAGGGCGCCACGGTGCCTTGGTACCACGGTGCCATGGCGCCACGATGCCACGGTGCCATGGCGCCACGATGCCTTGGTGCCTGTGTACCAAGCTGCCTTGGTGCCATGGTGCCTGTGTGACACGGTGCCATGGTTCCATGGCGCCGCGCCGCCTTGGTGCCATGTCGCCAAGGTGCCATGGCGCCATGGTGCCTTGGTGCCTTGGTGCCTTGGTGCCATGGCACCACGGTGCCTTGGTGCTTTGGTAGAATGGTGCCATGGAGCCACGGTGCCTTGGTGCCATGGCGCCACGGTGCCTTGGTGCCTTGGTACCTTGGTGCCATGGCGCCACAGAGCTATGTTGCCTTGGTGCCTTGGTGCCATGGCGCTATGGTGCCTTGGTGCCTTACTATTGCAACACTGTCACCAGTAGGGTAAAACTAACCTGTCTCACGACGGTGTAAACCCAGCTCACGTTTCCTATTGGTGGGTGAACAATCCAACACTTGGTGAATTCTGCTTCTTAATGATAGGAAGCGCCGAGATCGAAGGATCAAAAAGCAACGTCGCTATGAAATCTTGGCTTCCACAAGCCAGTTATCCCTGTGGTAACTTTTCTGACACCTCTAGGGTCAAATTCCGAAGGTTTAAAGGATCGTTAGGCCACGCTTTCACGGTTCGTATTTGTACTGGAAATCAGAATCAAAAGAGCTTTTACCCTTCTGTTCCACATGAGATTTCTGTTCTTGTTGAGCTAATCTTAGGACACCTGCATTATCTTTTAACAGATGTGCCGCCCCAGCCAAACTCCCCACCTGACAATGTCTTCCACCCGGATCGGCCCGCAGAGCGAGCCTTGGGTCTAAAAAGAGCGGCAGTGCCCCGCTTCCGATTCACGAAATAAGTAAAATAACGTTAAAAGTAGTGGTATTTCACTTTTGCCTTTCGGCTCCCACTTATACTACACCTCTCAAGTTATTTCACAAAGTCGGACTAGAGTCAAGCTTAACAGGGTCTTGTTTCCCCGCTGTTTTTGCCAAGCACGTTCCCTTGGCTGTGGTTTCGCTGGATAGTAGACAGGGACAGTGGGAATCTCGTTAATCCATTCATGCGCGTCACTAATTAGATGACGAGGCGTTTGGCTACCTTAAGAGAGTCATATTTACTCCCGTCGTTTACCCGCGCTTGGTTGAATTTCTTTACTTTGACATTCAGAGCACTGGGCAGAAATCACATTGAGTGAGCATCCGTTGGGACCATCGCAATGCTTTGTTTTAATTAAACAGTCGGATTCCCCTTGTCCGTACCAGTTCTGACTTGGATGTTCGATGCGCGGGGAAGGCCCCTGAAGGAACCGTTCCCAGTCCGCCCCCCGGCCGATAAACGACGGGTTCGGGACTGGGACCCCGTGCCCAGCCCTAAGAGCCAATCCTATTCCCAAACTTACGGATCCATTTTGCCGACTTCCCTTACCTACATTGTTCCATCGACCAGAGGTTGTTCACCTTGGAGACCTGATGCAGTTATGAGTACGACCGGGTGTGGACAACATTCGGTCCTCCATATTTTCAAGGGCCGCCGGGAGCGCACCGGACACCACGCGACGTGCGGTGCTCTTCCAGCCGCTGGACCCTACCTCCGGCTGATCCGATTCCAGGGAAGGCAGGCTGTTAAACAGAAAAGATAACTCTTCCTGAGGCTCCCGCCGACGTCTCCAAACTTCCTAACGTTGCCGTCGACCGCAACATCCCAGTTCAGGAATTTCAACCCGATTCCCTTTCGAAGCTCGCACAAAACGCGCTACCTGTCGGGGTTTCCCCGACCCTTAGGATAATCTAACCCATGTGCAAGTGCCGTTCACATGGAAACTTTCCCCTCTTCTGCCTTCAAAGTTCTCATTTGAATATTTACTACTACCACCAAGATCTGCACCAACAGCCGCTCCGCCTGGGCTCGCGCCCAAGGTTTTGCAGCGACCGCCACGCCCTCCTACTCATCGGGGCCTGGCACTTGCCCCGACGACCGGGTGTAGGTCGCTCGCTTAAGCGCCATCCAGTTTCGAGGCTAGTTGATTCGGTAGGTGAGTTGTTACACACTACTTAGCAGAGTTCGACTTTCATGACCACCGCCCTGCTGTCTTAATCGACCAACACCCTTTGTGGTATCTAGGTTAGCGCGCATTTTGGCACCATAACCTAGCTTCCGGTTCATCCCGCATCAACAGTTCTGCTTACCAAAAATGGCCCACTCGGAGCTCTTGATTCCCTGGCGCAGCTCAACGAAGCAGTCACGCTGTGCTACCTATTTAAAGTTTGAGAATAGTTCGAGGGCGTTGCGTACCCGAGGCCTCTAATCATTGGCTTTACCCGATATAACTCGCACGCGAGCTCCAGCTATCCTGAGGGAAACATCGGAGGGAACCAGCTACTAGACGGTTCGATTAGTCTTTTGCCCCTATACCCAAGTCAGACGAACGATTTGCACGTCAGTATCACTGTGGGCCTCCACCAGAGTTTCCTCTGGCTTTGCCCTGCTCAGGCATAGTTCACCATCTTTCGGGTCCCGATAGGTTTGCTCACACTCGAACCCTTCTCAGAAGATCAAGGTCGGTCGGCGGTGCACCCCTCGGGGGGATCCCACCGATCAGCTTCCTTGCGCCTTACTGGTTTACTCGGTCGTTGACTTGCACACATGTAAGACTCCTTGGCTCGTGTTTCAAGACGGGTCGAATGGGGAGCCCACAGGCCAGCGTCCGGAGTATGCAGATGCCGAAGCACACCAAAGGCGCGCGTTGCCTGCCATAATTGAGGAGCTGGCATTCCACGAGCGTATCGAGAGTCTGGGCTTTGGCAGCCCCCCAATCCACGCTAGTCCATGCCCCGGGTCAATCAGCGTACCGGCTCGTTGCCGTACCACATCCGACCGGGATCCATCGCTGGCCCCCATCCGCTTCCCTCCCGACAATTTCAAGTACTCTTTGACTCTCTTTTCAAAGTCCTTTTAATCTTTCCCTCGCGGTATTTGTTCGCTATCGGTCTCTCGCCCGTATTTAGCCTTGGATGGAATTTACCGCCCGATTTGGGATGCATTCCCAAACAACCCGACTCATAGATAGCGCCTCGTGGTGCGACAGGGTCCGAGCACGACGGGGCTCTCACCCTCTTCAGCGCCCCCTTCCAGGGGACTTGGGCCCGGTCCTCCGCTGAGGACGCTTCTCCAGACTACAATTCAGATGACGGAGCCGCCCGATTCTAAGGCTGGGTTATTCCCAATTCACTCGCCATTACTAAGGGAATCCTTGTAAGTTTATTTTCCTCTGCTTATTGATATGATTAAACCCAACGGGTAATCCCGCCTGACCTGGGGTCGCGCTCAGGGCGCGAAGGGGTCCTGGAGTCCGGACGCGCGATGGGAGGTAGCCGCGATAGCAAAGAGAGTTGAGTTGCAACCACCACTTGTCGCGACGTCCGTCGACGTGGACTCGAATTTAGGCCAGCCGCGAGCTTGAGGCGTACAGGAGGCCAGTATCCACCGCACGACGACAGCGCGCCGCGTTATTGAGGCACGATGCGAGGGGGCGACGCGATGAGTGACGCCCAGGCAGACGTGCCCTCGGCCTAATGGCTTCGGGAACAACTTGCGTTCAAAGACTCGATGGTTCACGAGATTCTGCAATTCATACCAAGTATCACATTTTGCAATGTTCTTCATCGATGCGAGAGGAGAGATATCCATTGCTGAGTGTCATTTTCGTTTACACAAGAAGCACAGGTCCCCCAGACGCACGCCGCGGACGGGATGCGAGGGGTAGTCTATCGATTCAAGTATTCCTTGGTGCTTTCCGCACCGGGGTTCGTTGGTCGCCCGCCGTTCGCGCTGGGGCGTGCGCGCCGGGGAAGGGGAGAGGCGCTCGTGCGGAGTGCCAGAGCACCCCGCCCGCGCGGACTCCCTTGTTGTTAAACACGTTCGCGGGGTTATTCTACTGTGCAAGTTTCGAGAATGATCCTTCCGCAGGTTCACCCACGGAAACCTTGTTACGACTTCTCCTTCCACTAAATGATAAGGTTCAATGGACTTCTCGCGGCGTCGTGGGCAGCGAACCGCCCACGTCGCCGCGATCCGAACATTTCACCGGATCATTCAATCGGTAGGAGCAACAGGTGGTGTGTACAAAGGGCAGGGACGTAGTCAACGCGAGCTGATGACTCGCGCTTTCTAGGAATTCCTCGTTGAAGACCAACAATTTCAATGATCTATCCCCATCATGATGAAATTTTAAAGATTACCCGAGCTTGTTGGCCAAGGTTATAAACTCATTGAATACATCAGTGTAGTGCGCGTGCGGCCTAGAACATCTAAGGGCATCACAGACCTGTTATTGCCTCAAACTTCTGCGGCCTAAAAGGTCGTAGTCCCTCTAAGAAGCTGGCCGCGAAGGGATACTTCTACATAGCTAGTTAGCAGGCTGAAGTATCGTTCGTTAATGGAATTAACAAGACAAATCGCTCCACCAACTAAGAAGGGCCATGCACAACCACCCATAGAATCAAGAAAGAGCTCTCAGTCTGTCAATCCTTACTATGTCTGGAGCTGGTAAGTTTCCCCGTGTTGAGTCAAATTAAGCCGCAGTATCCACTCCTGGTGGTGTCCTTCCGTCAATTCCTTTAGGTTTCTGCCTTGCGACCATACTCCCCCCGGAACCCAAAAACTTTCATTTCTCATAAGGTGCCGGTGGAGTCCTAAAAGCAACATCCGCTGATCCGTGGTCGGCATCCTTTATGGTTGAGACTAGGACGGTATCTGATCGCCTTTGAGCCCCCAACTTTCGTTCTTGATTAATGAAAACATCCTTGGAAAATGCTTTCGCAGTTGTTCATCTTTCATAAATCCAAAAATTTCACCTCTGACTATGAAATACGAATGCCCCCGACTGTCCCTGTTAATCATTACTCCGATCCTGAAAGCCAACGTAATAGGACCAAAATCCTATAATATTATCCTATGCTAATGTATACAGAGCGTAGTATTGCTTTGAGCACTCTAATTTTTTCAAAGTAAGAGCGTCGAAGGCACGACCCGACCAGTTAAGGCCAGGAGCGCATCGCCGACAGAAGGGACGAGACGATCGGTGCACACTATAGGCGGACCGGCCGGCCCATCCCAAAGTCCAACTATGAGCTTTTTAACTGCAACAACTTAAATATACGCTATTGGAGCTGGAATTACCGCGGCTGATGGCACCAGACTTTCCCTCCAATGGATCCTCCATAAGGGATTTAGATTGTACTCATTACAATTACCAGACTCATCGAACCCTAATTCTCCGTCACTCGTCACCACCATGGTAGGACACTATCCTACCATCGAAATTTAATAGGGCAGAAATTTGAATGATGCATTGCCGGCACGATGGCCATACAATTCATCGAGTTATCATGAATCATCGCAGCAACGGGCAGAGCCCGCGTCGACCTTTTATCTAATAAATGCATATCTTATAGAAGTCGGGGTTTGTTGCACGTATTATCTCTAGAATTACTATGGTTATCCGAGTAGTAGATACCATCAAACAAACTATAACTTATTTAATGAGCGATTCGTAGTTTCACAGTCTTAATTTGTTCATACTTACACATGCATGGCTTAATCTTTGAGACAAGCATATGACTACTGGCAGGATCAACCAGGTAGCATTCCTCATTGACGTTGGCGTCGCATGAGCCCGGCCTGCCCGCGGGGGCGTGGATGGATTCAAGGTGAGCGCGACCGTCGTTTGCAAGGAGCATCGTACGGGGCAGATAGGAGCTGATGAAGACCCCATGCCCGCTGCGTCTGCCGCATCTGAGAATCCGGACCCAAAAACTTTGATTTCTCATAAGGTGCCGGTGGAGTCCTA
Source organism: Capsicum baccatum var. pendulum (assembly GCA_030864225.1). Lineage (NCBI taxonomy): Eukaryota > Viridiplantae > Streptophyta > Magnoliopsida > Solanales > Solanaceae > Capsicum > Capsicum baccatum. Next base: position 286,525,226 of record CM061561.1, on the reverse strand, counting down.
AAAGCAACATCCGCTGATCCCTGGTCGGCATCGTTTATGGTAGAGACTAGGACGTTTATGGTTAACTGCAACAACTTAAATATACGCTATTGGAGCTGGAATTACTGCGACTGCTGGCACCAGACTTGCCCTTCAATAAATTCTTGTTAAGGGATTTAGATTGTACTCATTCCAATTACCAAACTTATTGAGCCCGGTATTGTTATTTATTGTTACTACCTCCCCGTGTCAGGATTGGGTAGTTTGCGCTCCTGCTGCTTTCCTTGGATGTGGTGGCTGTTTCTCAGGCTCCCTCTCCGAAATCGAACCCTAATTCTCCATCACCCGTCACCACCATGGTAGGCCACTATTCTACCATCGAAAGTTGATAGGGCAGAAATTTGAATGATGCATCGCTGGTATGATGGTCGTGCGATCCGTCGAGTTATCATGAATCATCGTAGCAACGGGCAGAGCCCGCGTCGACCTTTTATCTAATAAATGCATCCCTTCCAGAAGTCGGGGTTTGTTGCTTGTATTAGCTCTAGAATTACTATAGTTATCCGAGTAGTAGATACCATCAAACAAACTATAACTGATTTAATGAGCTATTCGCAGTTTCACAGTCTGAATTTATTCATACTTACACATGCATGGCTTAATCTTTGAGACAAGCATATGGCTACTGGCAGGAACTACCAGGTAGTATTCCTCATCGACATCGGCGTTGCATGAGCCCGGCCTTCCCTCGAGGGCACAGACGGATTCAAGGTGAGCGCGACCGTCGTTTGCAAGGAGTGTCTTACGGGGAAGATAGGAGCCGATGAAGGCCCCATGCCCGCTGCGTCTATCATATCCGAGAATCTAGACCGCCGCTCGCAGACCACTATATCGCACGACGAAGCGAGGGAGTCATTGGATGCGAGGGCGACCTTTTGATTTTCCCCGTGCACGAAATGTGAGGGGCGAAGGGCGATCGATAAAACTTGATAATGCATGGGCATTAGGTATGCAGCACAGGAAACCGACTTCGAGCAAGCCTACATTGCGCTTGCCCCGCGACTGAGATGGCAGGTGGGTCAGTACGTTGCTGCTAGACCAGGGATCCAACCTAACCGAAAGTGCTGAATACAACTTATGCACCGTGCGTCCAAATTTTCCATCGATGCACGACCGGCACCGGCCCCAATGCCCGATAAAAGATGTCATGCGCTGCTACCTATGCAGATGTCTCAAGGCTGAAACAAGTCCCGCTTGACATGATAGCCCGCCCGTGGGGGAAGCAGAGGAGATGAAGGCACGCCGAGGCTCATGCACGGGCGTCGCCCACGCCGGCCGCCGGTACTCGCCGTGGATTGGGCTCGGCCGCATACTGCAGCGCCTGGAGAATGCCCCGAGAGCAGCATCCAGTACTCACCGCTCGCACGAAGCCACCGCATCGTCCAAAGTCCAGCGCCAGCAGCCCCGTCGTGGACGACACCACCGGTAACCGACACGAGCGTATAATGAAGCACCACCGACGTTGCTACACGAGCACGGATGGCTCGCACGGACTAGCCATACATGCTGCCATGCGCCCACGCTGCTCGCCGACATGGCCACTGAGCGCCTATGCCAACTACCGACAGTCGCCTTGAAGTTCCTTCAACACCTCTATCCCCCTTATATATGCTTAAAAAAAAACCCAAGTGACAGGAGTAGACATGATTTTGCCAGAGAATCATACCAGACATATACGGACCCGATCTGCACGTTTTGATGAGATACGGAGCCTGTGCACTCACAAAAAGGTCGCATTATTTGTAAATGATAATTTTCGTTGAGAAAATATTTTTTTATTAATATCATTTATTAAAATTCAAAAAATATGTAAGAATAAATCAAAATAAGAAAAAATATTTATAAAAAATATGAAAAAATTAGGAAAATATTTTCAGCGCATGAAATAACCTTAAACCAACAATCGAGTGCATATTTGTACGTATAACGTAACGATACAAATTATTTAAATTTAAGGATATTAAATAAAAATTTTAAAAAATATAAAATAACATGGGGTCATTAGGAAAATCGCCCAGAATGCAACGGATAAGTGACAACCCCAAAATATGCATATTAGAATAAAGTAGTCTTAAACCAACAATTGAATGCGCATTTGTACGAATGACGTAACGAAATAAAATATTTAAATTTAAGGATATTAAATAAAAATTTGAAAAGAAGGCGACGGGACATTACGAAAACTGCCACGACATATGAGGTAATATTGAAATATATTTAAAATAAAAAATTAGAGCGGATATGTAGAAAAATGAGTATGCAACGGTGAGGTGGATGGATGAACCTCAGGAAAATATTAGGATGATCAAACGTAGGTTTACGCTCTTTTGATTTTGCCATGGTGCGTTAGTGCCTTGGTGCCATGGTGCCACGGTGCCACGGCGCCATGGTGCCTTGGTTCCATGGAGCCATGTTGCCTTGGCGCCATGGTGCCACGGTGCTAT
>CM061561.1:286507743-286510243 GCA_030864225.1 Capsicum baccatum var. pendulum | reverse complement strand
TGCACTCACGCTGCTCGCCGACATGGCCACTGAGCGCCTATGCCAACAACCGAAAGTTTCCTAGAAGTGCCTTCAACACCTCTACTCCCCTTAAATATGCTTATAAAAAAAAACCCAAGTGACAGGAGTAGATATGATTTTGCCAAAGAATCATACCAGACATATGCGGAACCGAACTGCACGTTTTGATGAGATATGGAGCCTGTGCACTCACAAAAAGGTCGCATAATTTGTAAATGATAATTTTCTTTGAGAAAATATTTTTTTACAAATATCATTTATCAAAATTCAAAAAATATGTAAGAATAAATCAAAAATAAAAAAAATATTTATAAAAATAAGAAAAAATTAGGAAAATATTCTATGCGCATGAACTAACATTAAATCAACAATCGAGTGCATATTTGTACCTATAACGTAACGATATAAAATCTTTAAATTTAAGGATATTAGATAAAAATTTTAAAAAAATATAAAAATAACGTGGGGTCATTAGGAAAATCGCCCAGAATGCAACGGATAAGTGACAACCCCAAAATATTAATATTAGAATGAAGTAGCCTTAAACCAACAATTGAGTGCGCATTTGTACGAATGACGCAACGATATAAAATATTTAAATTTAAGGATATTAAATAAAAATTTGAAAAGAAGGCGATGCGACATTACGAAAACCGCCATGACATATGAGGTAACATTGAAATATATTTAAAATAAAAAAATTAGAGCGGATATGTCGAAAAATGAGTATGCAACGGTGAGGATGATGGATGAACGCTAGAAAAATATTAGGATGATCGAACGTAGGTTTACGCCCTTTTGATTTTGCCACGGTGCGTTAGTACCTTGGTGCCATGGCGCCACGGTGCCTTGGTGCCTTGGTGCCACGGCGCCACGGTGCCTTGGTGACTTGGTGCCATGGTGCCACGGTGCCATGGCACCATGGCAGTGCCTTGGCGTGTTGGTGCCGTGGTGCCACGATGCCCCGGTGCCACAACGCCATGGCGCCACGGTGCCTTGGTCCCATGGTGCCGCGGTGCCATGGTTTCGCGGTGCCTTGGTGCCATGGTGCCATGGTGCCTTGGTGCCTTGGTGCCATGGCACCACGGTGCAAAGCTGCCTTGGTAATGGTGCCTGTGTGCTACGGTGCCATGGTGTTACGGTGCCTGTGTACCACGGTGCTATGGTGCCACGGTGCATGTGTGCCAATCTTCCTTGGTTCCATGGTGCTTGTGTGACACGGTGCCATGGTTCCATGGCACCGCGCCGCCTTGGTGCCATGGCGCCAAGGTGCCTAGGAGCCATGGCGCCAAGGTGCCTTGGTGCCTTCTTGCCATGGTGCCATGGCGCCACGGTGCCATGGCACCACGGTGCCTTGGCGCCACGGTGCCTTGGTGCCTTGGCGCCATGGAGCCATGGTGCCTTGGTGCCTTGGTGCCCTGACGCCACGGTGCCAAGATGTCTTAGTGCCACGGTGCACAGATATCCAACTTGACAAAGACACCACCATGGCAGGCCACTATACGTCTGTCGACGTTCTTCATTGGAGGCGTCTCCAGCATTGCACTCGACGTTCACAAAAACATCTAATTGCGGCATGCCTCTATGCAACGACGTTGTTCTCGGTGCTTCGCTGAGCACTTATGCCGTACTCCGAATCACGGAAATCCTCCAGTTGTGATATCGTTGTTTTTCACGAAAGGCCACTTGATATCGTATGCTTAACTATTTGGAATGGAATGCATGTGACACTTGGCTAATTCGGTTGAGGTGAGCTTGCAGCACTTGGTAGGATTTTTCAAGGTCGAATGCATGAATCTCCTTTGATGACGGGAGGCAGGGTGGTTGGATTGGATGTGGAGGGACGAACCGGAGCGACAAAGGGCTGAATCTCAGTGGATCGTGGTAGCAAGGCCACTCTGCCACTTATAATACCCCGTCGCGTATTTAAGTTGTCTGCAAAGGATTCTTCCCGCTGCTAGATGGAAATTGTACTTCAAGGCGGCCGCCGCGACCCTTCCGCCGCGGTGGCTTAGCCAATGACATTTGCCCTTGGGGGCCGAGGCCCCTACTGCGGGTCGACAAGCGGACGGCGGGCGTATGCATCGCTTCTAGTCCAGATTCTGACTTAGAGGCTTTCAGTCATAATCCAGCACACGGTAGCTTCGCGCCACTGGATTTTCAACCAAGCGCGATGACCAATTATGTGAATCAACGGTTCCTCTCATACTGGGTTTAATTGCTATTGCGACACTGTCATCAGTAGGGTAAAACTAACCAGTCTCACGACGGTCTAAACCCAGCTCACGTTCCCTATTGGTGGGTGAACAATCCAACACTTGGTGAATTCTGCTTCACAATGATAGGAAGAGCCGACATCGAAGGATCAAAAAGAAACGTCGCTATGAACGCTTGGCTTCCATAAGCCAGTTATCCCTGTGGTAACTTTTCTGACATCTCTAGCTTCGAATTCCAAAGGTCTAAAGGATCGTTAGGCCAC
>CM061561.1:286497743-286505243 GCA_030864225.1 Capsicum baccatum var. pendulum | reverse complement strand
ACAGGGTCCGGGCACGATGGGAATCTCACCCTCTTTGGCTCCCCCTTCCAGGGGACTTAAGCCCGGTCCGCCGCTGAGGACGCATCTCTAGACTACAATTTGGACGACGGAGCCGCCCGATTCTAAGGCTGGGCTATTCCCTATTCGCTCGCCGTTACTAAGGGAATCCTTGTAAGTTCCTTTTACACCGCTTATTGATATGCTTAAACTCAACGGGTAATCCTGCCTGACCTGGGGTCGCGGTCGGAGCGCCTGAGCGCAAAGGGGTCCTGGAGTCCGGACACGCGACGGGCCATAACCACGACGGCAAAGAGAGTTGAGTTGCAACCACCACTTGCCGCGATGTCCGTCGACGTGGACTCGCATTTAGGCCATCCACGAGCTCGAGGCACACGGGAGGCCAGTATCCGCCCAACGATGACAACACGCCCCGTGATTGAGGCACAATGCGAGGGGACGACGCGATGCATGACGCCCTGGTAGACGCGCCCTCGGCCTAATGGCTTCGGGCGCAACTTACGTTCAAAGACTCGATGGTTCACGGGATTCTGCAATTCACAACAAGTATCGCATTTCACAATGTTCTTCATCGATGCAAGAGCCGACATATCTGTTGCCGAGATTCGTTTTCATTAACAGAAGAAGCACAGGTCCCCCCGACGTACGCCGCAGATGGGGCGCGAGGGGCAGGCTATCGATTCAAGTATTCCTTGGGGCGCGCGCGCCGAGGACGGGGGGAGGTGCTCGTGTGGAGTGCTGGAGCACCCCGCCCGCGTGGACTCCCCAGTTGTTCAACACGTTTGTGGGGTCGTTCTGCTGTGTAGGTTTTGACAATGATCCTTCCGCAGGTTCACCTATGGAAACCTTGTTACAACTTCTCCTTCCTCTCATTGATAAGGTTCAATGTACTTCTCGGGACATCGCGGGCAGCGAACCGCCCACATCAACGCGATCCGAACATTTCACTGGATCAATCAATCGGTAGGAGCGACGGGTGGTGTGTACAAAGTCCAGGGACGTAGTCAACGCGAGCTGATTACTCGCGCTTACTAGGAATTCCTCGTTGAAGACCAACAATTTCAATGATCTATCCCCATCACGATGAAATTTCAAAGATTACCCGAGCTTGTCGGTCAAGGCTATAAACTCGTTGAATACATGAGTGTAGTGCGCGTGCAGCCCAGAACATCTAAGGGCATCACAGACCTGTTATTGCCTCAAACATCCACGGCCTAAAAGGCCGTAGTCCCTCTAAGAAGATGGCCGCGAAGGGATACCTCTGCATAGCTAGTTAGCAGGCTGAGGTCTCGTTCGTTAACGGAATTAACCAGAAAAATCGCTCTACCAACTAAGAACAGCCATGCACCACCACCCATAGAATCAAGAAAGAGCTCTCAGTATGTCAATCCTTTCTATGTCTGGACCTGGTAAGTTTCCCCGTGTTGAGTCAAATTAAGCCGCAGGCTCCACTCCTGGTGGTGCCCTTCCGTCAATTCCTTTAAGTTTTAGCCTTGCGACCATACTCCCGCTGTAACCCAAAAACTTTGATTTATCATAAGGTGCCGGTGGAGTCCTAAAAGCAACATCCGCTGATCCCTGGTCGGCATCGTTTATGGTAGAGACTACGACGTTTATGGTTAACTGCAACAACTTAAATATACGCTATTGGAGCTGGAATTACTGCGACTGCTGGCACCAGACTTGCCCTTCAATAAATCCTTGTTAAGGGATTTATATTGTACTCATTCCAATTACCAAACGTATTGAGCCCGGTATTGTTATTTATTGTCACTACCTCCCCGTGTCAGGATTGGGTAGTTTGCGCGCCTGCTGCCTTCCTTGGATGTGGTGGCTGTTTCTCAGGCTCCCTCTCCGAAATCGAACCCTAATTCTCCATCACCCGTCACCACCATGGTAGGTCACTATCCTACCTTTGAAAGTTGATAGGGCAGAAATTTGAATGATGCATCGGTGGTATGATGGTCGTGCGATCCGTCGAGTTATCATGAATCATCGTAGCAACGGGCAGAGCCCGCGTCGACCTTTTATCTAATAAATGCATCCCTTCCAGAAGTCGGGGTTTGTTGCATGTATTAGCTCTAGAATTACTATAGTTATCCGAGTAGTAGATATCATCAAACAAACTATAACTGATTTAATGAGCTATTCGCAGTTTCACAGTCTGAATTTATTCATACTTACACATGCATGGCTTAATCTTTGAGACAAGCATATGGCTACTGGCAGGAACTACCAGGTAGTATTCCTCATCGACATCGGCGTTGCATGAGCCCGGCCTGCCCTCGAGGGCACAGACGGATTCAAGGTGAGCGCGACCGTCGTTTGCAAGGAGTGTCTTACGGGGCAGATAGGAGCCGATGAAGGCCCCATACCCGCTGCGTCTATCGTATCCGAGAATCTAGATCGCCGCTCGCAGACCACTATATCGCACGATGAAGCGAGGGAGTGGTGGGATGCGAGGGCGGCCTTTTGATTCATCCCGCACACAAAATGTGATGGGCGAAGGGCGATCGATAAAACTTGATAATGCCTGGGCATTAGGTATGCAGCATAGGAAACCGACTTCGAGCAAGCCTACATTGCGCTTGTCCCGTGACTGAGATGGCAGGTGGGTCAGGACATCGCTGCTCAAACAGGGATCCAACCTAACTGCACGTGCCGAACACAACTCACGCACCGTACATCCAAATACTCCGTCGATACACGCCCGGTACCGGCCCCAACGCCCGACAATAGATGTCATGCGCTGCTGCCCATGCAGACATTGCAAGGCTGAAGCAAGTCCCGCTTGACACGATAGCCCGCCCGTGGGGGGAGCAGAGGAGATAAATGCACACCGAGGATCATGCACGGGCGCTGCCCATGCCGACCGCCGGCACTCACCGCGGATTAGGCTCGGCCGCATGCGTGCAGCGCCTGGAGCTTGCCCCGAGAGCAGCATCCACTACTCGCCGCTCGCACTAAGGCACCACCTCATCCGAAGTCTAGTGCCAGCAGCCCCATCATAGACGACGCCATCAATAACCGACACGAGCGTACAATGAAGCACCGCCGATGTTGCTACACGGGCACGGACGGCTCGCACGGACTAGCCATGCATGATGCCATGCGCCCACGCTGCTCGTCGACATGGCCACTGAGCGCCTATGCCAACTACCGACAGTCGCCAAGAAGTTCCTTCAACACCTCTACCCTCTTTATATATGCTTACAAAAAAAAACCCAGTGACAGAAGTAGATATGATTTTGCTAGAGAATCATACCAGACATATGCGAACCCGAACTGCACGTTTTGATGAGATACGGAGCCTGTGCACTCACAAAAAGGTCGCGTAATTTGTAAATGATAATTTTCGTTGAGAAAATATTTTTTTACAAATATCATTTATTAAAATTAAAAAAATATGTAAAAATAAATCAAAAATAGAAAAAATATTTATAAAAATATGAAAAAATTAGGAAAATATTCTCAGCGCATGAACTAACCTTAAACCAACAATCGAGTGCATATTTGTATGTATAACGTAATGATATAAAATATTTAAATTTAAGGATATTAAATAAAAATTTTTAAAAAATATAAAAATAATGTGGGGTCATTAGGAAAATTGTCCAGAATGCAACGGATAAGTGACAACCCCAAAATATGCATATTAGAATGAAGTAGCTTTAAACTAACAATTGAGTGCGCATTTGTACGAATGACGTAACGATATAAAATATTTAAATTTAAGGATATTAAATAAAAATTTAAAAAGAAGGCGATGGGACATTATGAAAACCGCCACGACATATGAGGTAACATTGAAATATATTTAAAATAAAAAAATTAGAGCGGATATGTAGAAAAATGAGTATGCAACGGTGAGGATGATGGATGAACGTTAGGAAAATATTAGGATGATCGAACGTCGGTTTACGCTCTTTCGATTTTGCCACGGTGCGTTACTGCCTTGGTGCCATGGTGCCATGGTGCCTTGGTGCCACGGCGCGACGATGCCTTGGTGCCATGGCGCCATGCTGCCTTGGTGCCATGGTGCCATGCTGCATTGGTGCCATGGTGCGACGGTGCTAAGGTGCCATGGTGCATTGGTGGCACGGTGCCTTGGTGCCTTGGTGCCATGGAGCCACGGTGCCATGGCACCACGGCAGTGCCTTGGTGCATTGGTGCCATGGTGCCACGATGCCCCGGTGCCATGGCACCATGGCGCCATGGCGCCACGGTGCCTTGGTGACATGGTGCCGCGGTACCGTGGTGCCGCGGTGCCTTGCTGCCTTGGTGCCATGGTACCGTAGTGCCTTGGTGCCATGGCACCACGGTGCCAAGCTGCCTTGGTACCATGGTGCCTGTGTGCCACGGTGCCATGGTGCCTGTGTGCCACGGTGCCATGGTGCCACGGTGCCTGTGTCCCACAGTGCTATGGTGCCACGGTGCCTGTGTGCCAAGCTGCCTTGGTGCTTTGGTGCCTGTATGACACGGTGCCATGGTGCCATGGCGCCGCGCCGCCTTGGTACCATGGCGCCAAGGTGCCTAGGTGCCATGGTGCCATGGTGCCTTGGTGACTTGGTGCCATGGTGCCATGGCGCCACGGTGCCATGGTTCTTGGTGCCTTGGTGCCATAGTATCATGGCGCCACGGTGCTATGGAGCCACGGTGCCATAGCACCACGGTGCCTTAGTGCCCTGGTGCCATGGCGCCACAGAGCCATGGTTCCTTGGTGCCTTGATTCCATGGTGCCATGGCGCCACGATGCCACGGTGCTATGGTGCCACGGTGCATTAGTGCCACGGTGCCTTGGTGCCTTGGTGCCATGGAGCCACGACAGTGCCTTGGTGCATTGATGCCATGGTGCTACGATGCCCCGGTGCACGGTGCCTTGGTGACATGGTGCCGCGGTACCGTGGTGCCTTGGTGCCATGGTGTCGTAGTTCCTTGGTGCCTTGGTGCCATGGCACCACGGTGCCTGTGTGCCTTGGTACCATGGTGCCTGTGTGCCACGGTGCCATGGTGCCTGTGTGCCACGGTGCCATGGTGCCACGGTGCCTGTGTCCCACAGTGCTATGGTGCCACGGTGCCTGTGTGCCAAGCTCCCTTGGTGCTTTGGTGCCTGTATGACACGATGCCATGGTGCCATGGCGCCGCGCCGCCTTGGTACCATGGCGCCAAGGTGCCTAGGTGCCATGGTGCCATGGTGCCTTGGTGACTTGGTGCCATGGTGCCATGGCGCCACGGTGCCATGGTGCTTGGTGCCTTGGTGCCATAGTGCCATGGCGCCACGGTGCCATGGAGCCACGGTGCCATAGCGCCACGGTGCCTTAGTGCCTTGGTGCTATGGCGCCACAGAGCCATGGTTCCTTGGTGCCTTGGTTCCATGGTGCCATGGCGCCACGGTGCCACGGTGCTATGGTGCCACGGTGCATTAGTGCCACGGTGCCTTGGTGCCTTGGTGCCATGGAGCCACGGCAGTGCCTTGGTGCATTGATGCCACGGTGCTACGATGCCCCGGTGCACGGTGCCTTGGTGACATGGTGCCGCGGTACCGTGGTGCCGCGGTACCGTGGTGCCGCGGTGCCTTGCTGCCTTGGTGCCATGGTGTCGTAGTTCCTTGGTGCCTTGGTGCCATGGCACCACGGTGCCAAGCTGCCTTGGTACCATGGTGCCTGTGTGCCACGGTGCCATGGTGCCTGTGTGCCACGGTGCCATGGTGCCACGGTGCCTGTGTGCCACAGTGCTATGGTGCCACGGTGCCTGTGTGCCAAGCTGCCTTGGTGCTTTGGTTCCTGTATGACACGGTGCCATGGTGCCATGGCACCGCGCCGCCTTGGTACCATGGCGCCAAGGTGCCTAGGTGCCATGGTGCCATGGTGCCTTGGTGACTTGGTGCCATGGTGCCATGGCGCCACGGTGCCATGGTGCTTGGTGCCTTGGTGCCATAGTGCCATGGCGCCACGGTGCCATGGAGCCACGGTGCCATAGCGCCACGGTGCCTTAGTGCCATGGTGCCATGGCGCCACAGAGCTATGGTTCCTTGGTGCCTTGGTTCCATGGTGCCATGGCGCCACGGTGCCACGGTGCTATGGTGCCATGGTGCATTAGTGCCACGGTGCCTTGGTGCCTTGGTGCCATGGAGCCACGGCAGTGCCTTGGTGCATTGATGCCATGGTGCTACGATGCCACGGTGCACGGTGCCTTGGTGACATGGTGCCGCGGTACCGTGGTGTCGCGGTACCGTGGTGCCGCGGTGCCTTGCTGCCTTGGTGCCATGGTGTCGTAGTTCCTTGGTGCCTTGGTGCCATGGCACCACGGTGCCAAGCTGCCTTGGTACTATGGTGCCTGTGTGCCACGGTGCCATGGTGCCTGTGTGCCACGGTGCCATGGTGCCACGGTGCCTGTGTGCCACAGTGCTATGGTGCCACGGTGCCTGTGTGCCAAGCTGCCTTGGTGCTTTGGTTCCTGTATGACACGGTGCCATGGTGCCATGGCACCGCGCCGCCTTGGTACCATGGCGCCAAGGTGCCTAGGTGCCATGGTGCCATGGTGCCTTGGTGACTTGGTGCCATGGTTCCATGGCGCCACGGTGCCATGGTGCTTGGTGCCTTGGTGCCATAGTGCCATGGCGCCACGGTGCCATGGAGCCACGGTGCCATAGCGCCACGGTGCCTTAGTGCCTTGGTGCCATGGCGCCACAGAGCCATGGTTCCTTGGTGCCTTGGTTCCATGGGGCCACGGTGCCCTGGTGCCAAGGCGCCACGGTGCCAAGATACTTTAGTGCCACGGTGCACGGATATCCAACTTGCAAAGACACCACCATGGCAGGCCACTATACGTCCGTCGACATTCGTTGTTGGAGGCGTCTCCAGCATTGCATTCGACAGTCACAAAAACCTCTAATTATAGCATGCCTCCACGCACCGACATTGTGGAGCGACGGTGCATTGGTGGCATGGTGCCACGGTGCTATGGTGCCATGGTGCATTGGTGCCATGGTGCCTTGGTGCCATGGTGCCACGGTGCCATGGCACCACGATAGTGCCTTGGTGCGTTGGTGCCATGGTGCCACGATGCCCCTGTACCATGGTGCCGCGGTGCTACGGCGCCATGGCGCCACGGTGCTGTGGTACCATGGTGCTGCGGTGCCTTGCTGCCGCGGTGCCATGGTTCCATGGTTCCACGGTGCGTTGGTGCGTTGGTGCCATGGCGCCACGGTGCCAAGACGCCTTGGTAACATTGTGCCTGTGTGCCATGGTGCCACGGTGCCATGGTGCCACGGTGCCTGCGTGCCAAGCTGCCTTGGTGCCATGGTGCCGGTGTGACACGGTGCCATGGTGCCGGTGTGACACGGTGCCATGGCGCCGCGCCGCCTTGGTGCAGTGGCGCCATGGTGCCTTGGTGCCACGGTTCCTTGGTGCCTTGGCGACATGGTGCCATAGAGCCACAGTGCCATGGCGCCACGATGCCATGGTGCCATGGCGCCACGGT
>CM061561.1:286472743-286492743 GCA_030864225.1 Capsicum baccatum var. pendulum | reverse complement strand
TACATCAGTGTAGTGCGCGTGCGGCGCAGAACATCTAAGGGCATCACAGACCTGTTATTGCCTCAAACTTCCACGGCCTAAAAGGTCGTAGTCCCTCTAAGAAGCTGGCCGCGAAAGGATACCTCCGGATAGCTAGTTAGCAGGCTGAGGTCTCGTTCGTTAAAGAAATTAACCAGACAAATTGCTCAACCAACTAAGAACGGTCATGCACCACCACCCATAGAATCAAGAAAGAGCTCTCAGTCTATCAATCCTTAATATGTCTAGACCTGGTAAGTTTCCCTGTGTTGAGTCAAATTAAGCCGCAGGCTCCACTCTTGGTGTTGCCCTTCCGTCAATTCCTTTAAGTGTTAGCCTTGCGACCATACTGCCCCCGGAACCCAAAAACTTTGATTTCTCATAAGGTACCGGTGGAGTTCTAAATGCAACCTCCACTGATCCCTGGTCGACATCATTTATGGTTGAGACTAGGACGGTATCTTATCGCCTTCGATCCCCCAACTTTCGTTCTTGATTAATGAAAACATCCTTGGCAAATGCTTTTGCAGTTGTTCGTCTTTCATAAATCCAAGAATTTCACCTCTGACTATGAAATACGAATGCCCCCGACTGTCTCTATTGATCATTACTCCGATCCCGAAGGCCAACATAATAAGACCGAAATCCTATAATGTTATCCCATTCTAATGTATACAGAGCGTAGGCTTGCTTTGAGCAGTCTACTTTCTTTAAAGTAATAGCGCCGGAGGCACGACCCATCCAGTTAAGGCCAGGAGCGCATCGCCGACAGAAGGGACGAGACGATCGGTGCACACCATAGGCGGACCGGTCGGCACATCCCAAAGTCCAACTACGAGCTTTTTAACTGCAACAACTTAAATATACGCTATTGGAGCTGGAATTACCGTGGCTACTGGCACGAGATTCGCCCTTCAATGTATCCTCGTTAAGGGATTTATATTCTACTCATTCCAATTACCAGACTCATTGAGCCCGGTATTGTTATTTATTATCTCTACCTACCCGTGTCATGATTGGGTAATTTACGCGCCCGTTGCCTTCCTTAGATGTGGTAGTCATTTCTCAGGCTCCCTCTCCAGAATCGAACCCTAATTCTCCGTCACCCATCACCACCATGGTAGGCCACTATCCTACCATCGAAAGTTAATAGGGCAGAAATTTGAATGATGCATCGCCGGCATGATGGCCGTGCGAACCGTCGAGTTATCATGAATCATCGCAGCAATGGGTAGAGCCCGCGTCGACCTTTTATCTAATAAATGCATCTCTTCCAGAAGTCGGGGTTTATTGCACGTATTAGCTCTATAATTACTACGGTTATTTGAGTAGTAGATACCATTAAACAAACTATAACTGATTTAATGAGCCAATCGTTGTTTCACAGTCTGAATTTGTTCATACTTACACATGCATGGCTTAATCTTTGAGACATGCATATGACTACTGGCAGGATCAACCAGGTAGCATTCCTCATCCACGTCGGCGTCGCATGAGCCCGGCCTGCCCACGGGGGCGCAAATGGATTCAAGGTGAGCTTGACCGTCATTTGCAAGAGCATTGTACGGGACAGATAGGAGCCGATGAAGGCCCCATGCCCGCTGCGTCTGCCGCATCCGAGAATCCAGACCGCCGCTCGCGGACAACAATATCGCACAACGAAGCGAGGGAGTCGTGGCTTGCGAGGGCGGCCTTTTGATTCGCCCCGCGCATGAAATGCGAGGGGCGAAGGGCGATTGATAAAACTTGATAATGCCTGGGCATTAGGTATGCAGCACAGGAAACCGACTTCAAGCAAGCCTACATTGCCCTTGCCCCAATCGAGGAGACGGCATTCCACGAGCGTATCGAGAGCCCGGGCTTTGGCCTCCCCCAATCCACGCTGTTCCACGCCCCGGGTCGATCAGCGTACCGGCTCGTCGCCGTTCTAGATCTGACGAGGGCGCATCGCCGGCCCCCATCCGCTTCCCTCCCAATAATTTCAAGCACTCTTTGACTCTCTTTTCAAAGTCCTTTTCATCTTTCTCTAGCGGTACTTGTTCGCTATCGGTCTCTCGCCCGTAATTAGCCTTGGATGGAATTCACCACCCGATTTGGGCTGCATTCCCAAACAACCCGACTCGTAGGCAGCACCTTGTGGTGCAACAGGGTTCGGGCACGAAGGGGCTCTCACCCTCTCTGGCGCCCCGTTCTAGGGGACTTAGGCTCGGTCCGCCGCTGAGGACTCTTCTCCAGAGTACAATTTGGACGATGGAGCCCCCCGATTCTAAAGCTGGGCTGTTCCCAATTTTCTCGCCGGTACTAAGGGAATCCTTGTAAGTTTCTTTTCCTCCCCTTATTAATATGCTTAAACTCAAGGGGTAATCCCGCCTGACCTGGGGTCGCGGTCGGAGCGCCTGAGCGCGAAGGGGTCCTGGAGTCCGGACGTGCGACGGGCCGTAGCCGCAACGGCAAAGAGAGTTGAGTTGCAACCACCACTTGCCGCGACGTCCGTCGACGTGGACTCGCATTTAGGCCAGCCTCCAGCTCGAGGTGCACGGAAGGCGAGTATCCGCCCCGCGACGACAGGGCTCCCCATGATTGAGGCACGATGCGAGGGTGCGACGTGATGCGTGATGCCCAGGAAGATGTACCCTCAGCCTAATGGCTTCGGGTGTAACTTGCGTTCAAAGACTCGATGGTTCACGGGATTCTGCAATTCACACCAAGTATCGCATTTTGCAACATTCTTCATCGATGTGAGAGCCGAGATATCCATTGTCGAGATTCGTTTTCATTTACAGAAGAAGCACAGGTCCCCCAGACGCACGCCGCGGATAGGGCGCGAGGTTTAGGCTATCGATTCAAGTATTCCTTGGCGCTTTCTGCACTGGGGTTCGTTGGTCGCCCGCCGCGCGCTGGGGCACGCGCACCGAGGACGGGGGGAGGCGCTCGTGCAGAGTGCTGGAGCACCCCGCCCGCGTGGACTCCGCAGTTGTTAAACACGTTTGTGGGGTCGTTCTGCTGTGTAGGTTTCGACAATGATCCTTCTGCAGGTTCACCTACGGAAACCTTGTTACGACTTCTCCTTCATCTAAATGATAAGGTTCAATGGACTTCTCAGGGACGTCGCGGGCAGCGAACCGCCCACGTCGACACGATCCGAACATTTCACTGGATCAATCAATCAGTAGGAGCGACTGGTGGTATGTACAAAGGCCAGGGACGTAGTCAACTCGAGCTGATTACTCGTGTTTACTAGGAATTCCTCATTGAAGACCAACAATTTCAATGATCTATCCCCATCACGATGAAATTTCAAAGATTACCCGAGCTTGTCGGCCAAGGCTATAAACTCGTTGAATACATCAGTGTAGTACGCGTGCCGCCCAGAACATCTAAGGGCATCACAGACCTGTTATTGCCTCAATCATCCGCGGCCTAAAAGGCCGTAGTCCCTCTAAGAAGCTGGCCGCGAAGGGATACCTCAACATAGCTAGTTAGCAGGCTAAGGTCTCGTTCATTAATAGAATTAACCAGACAAATCGCTCCACCAACTAAGAACAGGCATGCACCACCACCCATAGAATCAAGAAAGAGATCTCAGTCTGTCAATCCTTACAATGTCTGGACCTGGTAAGTCTCCCCGTGTTGAGTCAAATTAAGCCGCATGCTCCACTCCTGGTGGTGCCCTTCCGTCAATTCCTTTAAGTTTTAGCCTTGCGACCATACTCACGCCGTAACCCAAAAACTTTAATTTCTCATAAGGTACCGGTGGAGTCCTAAAAGCAACATCTGCTGATCCCTGGTCGGCATTATTTATGGTTGATACTAGGATGGTATCTGATCGCCTTCAAGCCCCTAAATTTCATTCTTGATTAATGAAAAAATCCTTGGTAAATGTTTTCGCAGTTGTTCGTCTTTCATAAATCCAAGAATTTCACCTCTGACTATGAAATACGAATGCCCCCGACTGGCCCTGTTAATCATTACTTCGATCCCGAAGGCCAACGTAATAGGACCGAAATCCTATAATGTTATCCCATGCTAATGTATACAGAGCGTAGGCTTGCTTTGAGCACTCTAATTTCTTCAAAGTAACAGCGCCGGAGGCACGACCCGGCCAGTTAAGGCCAGGATCGCATCGCCGACAGAAAGGATGAGACGATCGGTGCGCACCATAGGCAGACCGGCCGGCCCATCCCAAAGTCCAACTACGAGCTTTTTAACTGCAACAACTTAAATATACGCTATTGGAGCTTGAATTACTGCGACTGCTGGCACCAGACTTGCCCTCCAATAAATCCTTGTTAAAGGATTTAGATTGTACTCATTCCAATTACCAGACTCATTGAGCCCGGTATTGTTATTTATTGTCACTACCTCCTCGTGTCAGGATTGGGTAGTTTGCGCGCCTGCTGCCTTCCTTGGATGTGGTAGCAGTTTCTCAGGCTCCCTCTCCGAAATTGAACCCTAATTCTCCATCACCCGTCACCACCATGGTAGGCCACTATCCTACCATCGAAAGTTGATAGGGCAGAAATTTGAATGATGCATCGCCGGCACGATGGTCGTGCGATCCGTTGAGTTATCATGAATCATCGTAGCAACGAGCAGAGCCCGCGTTGACCTTTTATCTAATAAATGCATCTCTTCTAGAAGTCGGGGTTTGCTGTACGTATTAGATCTGGAATTACTATAGTTATCCGAGTAGTAGATACCATCAAACAAACTATAACTGATTTAATGAGCCATTCGCAGTTTCACAGTCTAAATTTATTCATACTTACACATGCATGGCTTAAACTTTGAGACAAGCATATGACTACTGGCAGGAACAATCAGGTAGCATTCCTCATCGACGTCGGTGTTGGATGAGCTCGGGCTGCCCTCGAGGGCACAGATGGATTCAAGGTGAGCGTGACCGTCGTTTGCAAGGACTGTCGTACAGGGGCAGATAGGAGCCGATGAAGGCCCCATGCCCGCTGCATCTGTTGTATCCGAGAATCTAAACCGCCGCTCTCGAACCACGATATCGCACGACGAAGCGAGGGAGTGGTGGGACGCGAGGGCGGCCTTTTGATTCATCCCGCGCACAAAATGTGAGGGGCGAAGGGCGATCGATAAAACTTGATAATGCCTGGGCATTAGGTAAGCAGCACAGGAAACTGACTTCGAGCAAGCCTACATTGCGCTTGCCCCGCGACTGAGATGACAGGTGGGTCAGGACGTCACTGCTCGTACAGTGATCCAACCTAACCGCACGTGCTGAACACAACTCATGCACCATACGTCCAAATGCTCCGTCGATGCACGCCCGGCACCAGCCCCAACACCCGGTAATAGATGTCGTGCGCTGCTGCCCATGCAGACGTTGCAAGGCTGAAGCAAGTCCCGCTTGACACTATAGCCCGCCCGTGGGGGGAGCAGAGGAGATGAAGGCACGCCAAGGCTCATGCACGGGCGCTGCCCACGCCGGCCGCCGGCGCTCACCGCGGATTAGGCTCGGCCGCATGCATGCAGTGATGGTAGGCGAATTTACACGCCTATATCAATATATTTTGCCCATATTTTAGCCTAGTTTTGAGAACAAATTATATATTTCATGCACTTTTAGTCCTTTTTCCTATAAATGAGCTAACGAACATGATTAGTAAAGTTTCAGGTATAAATGATGCAAAATTCAGCATTTTATGGCTTAATTGACGCAAAAGAAAGCTCATGAAGGAAGAAAAGGGAGTTTACACGCCTAAGGACATAAACTGCTGCATGGAAAATCTGTCCCGGGCTAAAACAGCATTTCCAAAGACTTTGGGGACTTACAGACACATAGCTGGATTTGGACAATGATACATTAACCTAGTACAATTGGGTTATGTATTTCATTAGTTTATTTGGATTATGATAATGTTACAATAACCTAGTACAGTTGGGTTAAGTATTCCATTAGCCTAGTAGGATTTGGTTATTTGTTTCATTAGCGTAGTAGGAGTAGGATATGGGTATTATAAATACCCTATCATGCTAGAGATTTTAATGAACTCCTCCCTTAGTGGATAAGCAATCCTCCCTTAGTGGAGAGATACATTCATCTTTATATTCTTCACTTAATTCAACAATTAATTTTCTTCCATCCCTCTCATCTTCCACCACAAACACTTCTACTCTACTCTTCTATTCTTAAATTCCACAACAAGAGAATCGTTACTTGCTAAGGAATCACGCCACACACCTAGCACCTAATCCACACGCCATTACTCAACATTGTGATACAATAACAATGCCAATCGTGATCTCCTTCGCATTCATGGGTAACTAAACTTCTCTGTTGGGGTTATAGAAGCCGAATGAGATACTATCTATTGCTATGAGTTTGTGAGTTCATGAAACGTATATTGCTTATATCATTATTATCTTCATCCTAATCTACATTCTTTGCGGTTGCAAACGCAAGAATACGCCAGTCTAACATTTAACTTGTTCGAGAGAAAGGCTATTTATCTGGAAAAGAGATAATGTCAAGGTAGTAGGACACCCTTTCCTATTAAAAAGCTAGTGCCGTAACTGGACTAACCTCTTGGAGAATTCATATCGTTAGACACGCTTTAAGCTCGAGAGATTTAAAGTGAAATAGTCCTTGTTTAGGTCGAGAGATGCTTGGATTTACCATCGAATACAATTCTCTATAAGCAATTGCATGTCAAGACTCTACACACTCATAGCCAATAGAGACGTATACCTCAGAAGGTGGACATAACCCCAACGCTTCAATTCTCATTGTTGTCAACCTACGTAACAATCTCTCTCTTTTTACTTTATTATTTTCAGCCTTTATTTACATTCCTTGCAAACAAGAATCCCCCCTTCTTACGAGACTTGCACCAAAAGTTTAGTAATTTTGCTTACTTGTTGGCCAAGCTATTCCCTGTGGGATCGACACCCAACCCAGGTTGGGTTCTATATTTGCTAATGACCGCTTTACACTCAAACGAGAGCTGTAGATTGAGCGTTATCAAAAATTGGCGCCGTTGTCGGGGAATACGAGTGTCAATCAAGTTCGTAATAATTACTAGACCCTTTGGTCAAAGATTCTCGTACTTTTACGTTTAGTTTTTTTTTGTTTTTGTTTCTTTCAGGTTTTTACTTTAGTGCATGCCCCATACTAGAAGTTCTGGTCAACCGTTACTACCAATCAAACCGGAACCGCAACGAATTAGAAGAATGAAATCACAAGCTAAAATCAACAGGATGGCTGCTCAACACGAGCAGGCGAGATTACCTGCTCTTGCCACTGCTCAAGTCCAACAACAAAAGATTGATAATCCTGGGCGAGCAACAAATCCTGACGATGAAGATTTAGGTGATGACGAGTTGATAAACCCAAGGCATGTCGCTAAAACTGCAACACCTGCCAACAAAAGAGGTTGACAAGCTCGGTATAGATATGATCGCCAACCGTTGTAGCCAGCTTTCGACGATGATGATGATGATCTTGATGGTGCCGGAGTCACTGGAGCTATAATTCCACCACCATTAGCGCCCGGAGCCAAGTTCAACATCACAAACACCATGATTCAGTTATTTCAACTCAAGGGATTATTTGGTGGACTAGCAGGCGATGATCCGAATATGCATCTCATCAACTTTATTTCTACATGCAAGTCCTTTGACAATCCTGGTGCTGGTCAGAATGCTATTCGATTACGTCTATTTCCATTGTCTCTGTCTGGGGAGGCAACACTATGGTTGAATGGGCTGACTCCTGATTCAATTACAAATTGGAGGCAATTGAGAGACGCTTTCCTAGAAAGATTCTTTCCGCCATCCAAAAGGGCTCAATTGAGAGATGAAATCAGCAACTTTCGTCAGCTTCCCTCTGAAGCTCTTCATGAAACATGGGAGAGGTTCAAGACAAAGCTAGCGAGATGCCCAAACCATCACATGACTAATGTTTACCTCATGGAGATCTTGTATAAAGCCTTGAATTCAATAACTAAACCAGTGGTGGACAACGCAGCTGGACGTTCTTTTATGGACCTCACCTTTGGTCAAGCAAGCAATATGCTAGAACGCATGACAAAGAAAAGTAGAGCTTGGAATACCAGGGATTCTGAGGTAGCGAGCCCCACTTTATCTATTGGCATGTCTGCAGACCAAAGAAGAAGAGAAGAAGAATGTGAGCAAGACATGGCGCACATGAAAACACAATTGGATCTTCTGACAAAGCACTTATTATCAGGGAAGACCAAAAAAGTGAAAGCTGTAGCGCTAAAAGGAAGAGACGAATCTGATTCTGAAGAAGAAGCCAACTACTTGAACAATCAGGGGGGTTTCCGTGGGAATGCCCAAGGAAACCAAGGTTGGAACTATTATGATAAATCTGGAAGCAAAGACCAAGGTAGTTGGAAGAAAAATAATGAAAAGAGTGGTTTGTACGTTCCCCCTGGTAGACGTGATACCACCACATCTAATTCTATGGAAGATATGATGGCTAAGTTATTAAAAGGAGTGGAAGCAACGAGCGCAGGAGTTAAGGAGGTGATTGATGATTTGTCCTCCATGAAGCAATTAGTTGATTCTCATTCCACTTCTATCAAGCAAATAGAGCAGCAATTGAGCCAACTTTCAGCAGCATTCAATCAAAGAAAAGCTGGCACCTTACCGAGCGATACTGTGCAAAACCCAAGGAATGATGGGTCTTGCATGGCCATCACAACCAGAAGTGGTAAGGTGCTGTAAACTGCAGCAGAAGGCAAGCAAGTGGTTGACAAAGTTGCGGACATGGACGTTACACCTAGTGACATTACAAAAGGAGAAGACACCGCAACAACTACTCCCAACGCCAGGGACATTTCACTTAGTGACGTGCAGCCTGAAAAAGTGGATAAACAGAAGCAAGAGGAGAAGAAAGCCGTGGAGAGAACACTTCCATACCCACCACCACCTTTTCCCCAAAGATTGAAGAAGGTGGCCGATGACACTAAGTTAAGCAAATTCATGACTATGTTGAAGCAACTGACGATTAATGTTCCATTGGTAGAGGCACTTGAACAAATGCCTGGGTATGTGAAGTTTATGAAAGATCTTTTGACTAAAAAGAGGGCAGCAAGTTATGAGCTGAAGGATGATGTGCATCATTGTAGTGCAATTGCTACCCGATTGATAGTTTAGAAGAAGGCCGACCCTGGAGCTTTCACTATTCCTTGCACCGTCGGATCTTTGAACTTTGCCAAAGCATTGTGTGACTTAGGAGCCAGCATCAACTTGATGCCATTATCGATCTACAAAAAGTTGGGATTAGGAGATCCTACACCAACTAATATGAGGCTTGTTATGGCGGATAGGTCGGTAAAACGACCGGTTGGTATTCTATGCGATATCTTGGTAAAGGTTTCTTCATTTATCTTTCCAGCAGACTTTGTCATCTTGGATTGTGAAGCAGATTCAGAGGTTCCCATAATCTTGGGACGCCCTTTCCTTGCTACGGGAAGTGTGCTCATAGATTTGAGAGCTAATGAGCTTTCATTCTGAATAAATGACGAAGTGGTTCGCTTTGATGTTTGCAAATCAATGAAGCAACCCAAAGATCTGAGTGTATTTTTTGTGGCTGATGTTGTCTTTGATGATGAGAAAGAGTTACTTGCAGAAGAGCAAATTCTTGAAGATCCTTTGGAGGTTTTGCTCATAAAAGGAGAGAATGATGATGCTGAAATTTCTGATGATGATATTTGTGCTCTATCAGGATTAGGGACATATTGCTATACTCCCAAGAAGCTGGATCTTGATCTCAAGAATCGACCCACACCACCAGCTAAGCCATCTATTGAAGAACCACCCACGTTAGAATTGAAGGTGCTGCCAAGCCATTTGAAGTACGCATTCTTATGAAGCGGAAACACTCTTCCAGTCATAGTGGCAGCCGATTTGGGTGAACAACAACTTGCATCTCTTATTGCAATCTTACACAAGTATATTAGAGCTATTGGATGGACCATTGTGGATATTATTGGTATTCCACCTGGGATTTGCACACATAAAATTCAGCTTCAAGAAAAGTGCACACCCACCATTGAACATCAAAGGCGTTTAAACCCACCAATGCAAGAAGTGGTGAAGAAGGAGATTATCAAGTGGTTAGATGCAGGAGTTGTATATCCTATCTCTAATAGTACATGGTTAAGTCCTGTACAATGTATTCCCAAGAAAGGAGGTATGACGGTGGTCGAGAATGCAAAGAATGAGCTTATTTCACTCAGGCCCGTTACTGGATGGAGAGTATGTATGGACTACCGCAAGCTGAATTCTTGGACGCCCAAGGATCACTTCCCCATGCCATTTATGGACCAAATGTTAGATCGATTAGCGGGGAAAGGATGGTTTTGCTTCTTGGATGGTTATTCAAGTTATAATCAGATTTGTATTGCTCCCGAAGACCAAGACAAGACAACATTTACATGCCCATATGGTACGTTTGCCTTCAAACACATGCCATTTGGCCTATGTAACGCCCCAGCCACCTTTCAACGTTGTATGATGTCTATTTTCTCTGATATGGTTGAAGACAATTTGGAGGTATTTATGGACGACTTTTGAGTTGTTGGAGAGTCTTTTGAGGCATGCTTGGCAAACTTGAGCATGGCATTACAAAGATGTGTAGAGTTTAACCTTGTGCTGAATTGGGAGAAGTGCCACTTCATGGTAAAAGAAGGAATCGTTCTTGGGCACAAGATCTCCGAAAGAGGAATAGAGGTTGATCGCACAAAAATAGAGGTAATTGAGAAGCTACCGCCACCAATTTTGGTGAAGGGAGTTCGTAGTTTTCTTGGCCATGCTGGGTTCTATCAAAGATTCATCAAAGACTTCTCCAAAATTTCTAGTCCATTATGCAAACTATTGGAGAAAGATGCAAAGTTTGACTTTAATGACGATTGCTTAAAAGCATTCGAATGCCTTAAAGCAAAACTCATTGAAGCCCCTATCATGATAGCACAAGATTGGACGCTCCCGTTCGAAGTCATGTGTGATGCTAGTGGTGTAGCCGTTGGTGCTATTCTTGGACAGAGAAAGGAGAAACTATTTTATCCTATCTACTATGTGAGTAAGGTCCTAAATGAAGCCCAAAGGAACTACACTGTTACTGAACAAGAGCTCCTAGCGGTTGTGTATACGTTTGAGAAGTTTCGCGCCTATCTATTGGGTACTAAGGTGATCATTCATACAGACCATGAAGCTCTTAGGTATCTAATGACAAAGAAGGATGCAAAACCAAGGTTCATTCGATGGGTGTTGCTGCTGCAAGAGTTTGATTTCGAAGTCAAAGATAGAAGAGGTTGCGAGAACCAAGTGGCTGATCACCTATCTAGACTTGAGAATGAGCAAGTGGCGCAACCTGAAATTCAGATTGATGATGCATTCCCTGACGAGGAGATATTAGCAACAACAATGGAGAAATTACCATGGTATGCCGACTTTGCAAATTTCGGGGTGAGTAATGTGCTACCCGCCAATTTATCTTACCACCAAAGGAGGAAGTTTATGCATGACGTTCAGCACTACTATTGGGATGAGCCTTATTTGTTTCGAAGATACGCTGATGGTATCATTCGACGATGTATATCCCATGAAGAAGTGCCTACTATAGTGGAAGCATGCCACACTTTGCAAGTTGGAGGACATCATGCAGGCAATCGAACGACAAGAAAAGTATTGCAAAGTGGATATTATTGGCCTTCGATATTCAGAGATGCATATGACTATGTGAGGAGGTGTGACCAATGCCAACGACAAGGTGCTATTTCAAAACACCATGAAATGCCCATGTCCAAAATTCTTGAGGTAGAACTCTTTGATGTGTGGGGTATTGATTTCATGGGACCATTCGTGAATTCGTTTGGAATGAAGTACATCTTGGTTGCTGTGGATTATGTTTCGAAATGGGTTGAAGCTATAGCATTGGCCGACAACGAAGGAAAACGTGTTGTAGCGTTCTTAAAGAAGAATATTTTCTCTCGCTTTGGAGTACCTCGTACTATCATAAGTGATGGAGGAACTCACTTTTGCAACAAGTTATTCAAATCTGTATTGGCCAAGTATGGTGTCAAACAAAACAAGGTAGCTACGCCTTATCATCCCCAAACTAGTGGACAAGTTGAGGTTTCCAATCGTGAGATCAAGCAAATCCTTGCCAACACGGTTAATGCAAATAGGAAGGATTGGTCTCAAAAGCTAGATGATGCACTATGGGCGTATAGGACTGCATTCAAGACACCCATTGGTATGTCACCTTTCCATCTAGTTTACGGGAAGGCTTGTCATCTACCCATTGAACTCGAGCACAAGGCATTGTGGGCATTAAAGCAATTGAACTTGAATTGGGATGATGTGAAGAATCTGAGGTTGGAGCAGCTGAACGAACTAGATGAATTCCATCTCCATGCATATGAAAGATCAGATTTATACAATGAGCGGATGAAGAAGTATCATGATAAGCGGATTGTTCGACGAAACTTCCAAAAGGGTGACATGGTACTACTCTTCAACTCCAGATTTAAGCTCTTCCCAGGTAAGTTAAAATCGAAATGGTCTGGTCCATTTAAGGTTATCTGAGTCTACTCATCTGGAGTAGTCGAATTGGAAGGCAATAAGGGTGTTGTCTTCAAAGTGAATGGCCAACGCGTTAAGCCATATATCGGTCCTCTAGACTCGATGAATGACATGGCCATCACTTATCTCGACGAAGTCTAAGTACTCGATATTACTACGTTTAGCCACGACAATAAATAAGGCGCTAGATGGGAGGCAACCCATCGTTTTATCGTTTTATCGTTTATCGTTTATCGTTTTTCCTTTCATTCTAGTACTTGGTTTGCTAAATGAAAAATCCAAAAATAAGAGTCGTGCCACGACCAAAACTAAGGCGCTTGGTGGGAGTCAACCCATCGTACTAATCGTTTTCGTTTGGTTTTGAGCAAAAATAGGTGCAAGAAGTATTCAACGAGGAGATCGATTTCAATTGCCGATTTGGACGCATTGTATGGTAAAGTTGGTAAGTTAGGAATGGTGATGCATAAGGCTATGGATTGAGCCTTTTCCTCGTCAAAATAGGCTTCGAGGAAGGCTAGGCCTTGATAAAACTAGGCCACGAACGATGCACGACCTATCCTATAGCCTAAGGTCTCGGATCTAGTGTGCTATACACTATGCGCCGCCTATTCCTAGGTATGTCTAAAAGCAATATCCGCTGATCCCTAGTTGGAATCGTTTATGGTTGAGACTTGGACGGTATCTGATCACCTTCGAACCCCCAGCTTTCGTTCTTGATTAATTAAAATATCCTTGGCAAATGCTTTCGCAGTTGTTCGTCTTTCATAAATCCAAGAATTTCACCTCTGACTATGAAATATGAATGCCCCCAACTGTCCCTGTTAATCATTAATCCGATCCCGAAGGCCAACGTAATAGGACCAAAATCCTATGATGTTATCCCATGCTAATGTATACAGAGCGTAGGCTTGCTTTGAGCACTCTAAATTCGTCAAAGTAATAGCGCCGGAGGCACGACCCGGCCAGTTAAGGCCAGGAGCGCATCGCCGACAGAAGGGATGAGACGATCGGTGGACACCATAGGCGGACCAGCCGGCCCATCCCAAATTCCAACTATGAGCTTTTTAACTGCAACAACTTAAATATACGCTATTGGAGCTGGAATTACCGCGGTTGTTGGCACCAAACTTGCCCTCCAATGGAAACTCTTTAAGGGATTTAGATTGTACTAATTCCAATTACCAGACTCATTGAGCCCGATATTGTTATTTATTATCTCTACCTACCCATGTCATGATTGGGTAATTTACGCACCTGTAGCCTTCCTTAGATGTGGTCGTCATTTCTCAGGCTCCCTCTTCGAAATCGAACCCTAATTCTCCGTCACCCGTCATCACCATGGTAGGACACTATCCTACCAACGAAAGTTAATAGGGCTGAAATTTGAATGATGCGTCGCCGGCATGATGGCCGTGCGATCCGTCGAGTTATCATGAATCATCGCAGCAATGGGCAGAGCCCGCGTCGACCTTTTATCTAATAAATGAATCTCTTCCAGAAGTCGGGGTTTATTACACGTATTAGCTCTAGAATTACTACGGTTATTTGAGTAGACCATTAAACAAACTATAACTGATTTAATGAGCCAATCGCAGTTTCACAGTCTGAATTTGTTCATACTTACACATGCATGGCTTAATCATTGAGACAAGCATATGACTACTGGCAGGATCAACTAGGTAGCATTCCTCATCGACGTCGGCGTCGCATGAGCCCGGCCTGCCCACGGGGGTGCAAACAGATTCAAGGTGAGTGTGACCGTCATTTGCAAGAGCGTCGTACGGTCCAGATAGGAACCGATGAAGGCCCCATGCCCGCTGCGTCTGCCGCATCCGAGAATCCGGACCACCGCTCGCGGACCAAGACATCGCACAATAAAGCGAGGGAGTCATGGCTTGCGAGGGCGGCCTTTCGATTTACCCCGCGCACGAAATGCGAGGGGCGAAGGGCGATTGATAAAACTTGATAATTCCTGGGCATTAGGTATGCAGCACAGGAAACCGACTTCGAGCAAGCCTACATTGCGCTTGCCCCGCAACTGAGATGGTAGGTGGGTCAGGACGTCGCTGCTCGAGCAGGGATCCAACCTAACCGCACGTGCCGAACACAACTCACACACCGTGCATCCAAATGCTCCGTCGATGCACGCCCGGCATCGGCCCCAACGGCCGACAATAGATGTCGTGCGCTACTGCCCATGAGGACGTTGCAAGACTGAAGCAAGTCCCGATTGACAGGATAGCCCGCCCGTGGGGGAAGCAGAGGAGATGAAGGCACACCGAGGCTCATGCACGGGCGCCGCCGACGCCGGCCGCCAGCGCTCGCCGGGGATTGGGCTCGGCCGCATATGTGTAGCGCCTGGAGCTTGCCCCGAGAGCAGCATCCAGTACTCGCCGCTCGCACAAAGGCACCGCCTCGTCCGATGTCTAGAGCAAGCAGCCCCATCGTGGACGACGCCACCGATAACCGACACGAGCATACAATGAAGCACCACCGAAGTTGCTATACGGGCATGGACGGCTCGCACGGACTAGCCATGCATGCTGCCATGCGCCCACGCTGTTCACTGACATGGCCACTGAGCGCCTATGCCAACTACCAATAGTCGCCTTGAAGTGCCTTCAACACCTCTACCCGCCTTATATATGCTTAAAAAAAAACCCAAGTGACAGGAGTAGACATGATTTTGCCAGAGAATCATACCAGACATATACGGACCCGAACTGCACGTTTTGATAAGATACGGAGCCTGTGCACTCACAAAAATGTCGCGTAATTTGTAAATGATAATTTTCATTGAGAAAATATTTTTTTACAAATATCATTTATTAAAATTCAAAAATATGTAAAAATAAATCAAAATTAGAAAAATATTTATAAAAATATGAAAAAATTAGGAAAATATTCTCAGCGCATGAACTAACCTTAAACCAACAATCGAGTGCATATTTGTATGTATAACATAATGATATAAAATATTTAGATTTAAGGATATTAAATAAAATTTTTTAAAAAATATAAAAATAACGTGGGGTCATTAGGAAAATTGTCCAGAATGCAACGGATAAGTGACAACCCCAAAATATGCATATTAGAATGAAGTAGCCTTAAACCAACAATTGAGTGCGCATTTGTACGAATGACGTAACGATATAAAATATTTAAATTTAAGGATATTAAACAAAAATTTTAAAAGAATGCGACGGGATATTCCGAAAACCGCCACGACATATGAGGTAACATTGAAATATAGTAGAAAAATGAGTATGCAACGATGAGAAGGATGGATGAACGTCAGGAAAATATTAGGATGATTGAACGTAGGTTTACGCTTTTTTGATTTTTCCACGGTGCGTTAGTGCCTTGGTGCCATGGTGCCTTGGTGCCACGGTACCACGGCGCCACGGTGCCTTGGTGCCATGGCACCATGCTGCCATGGTGCCACAGGTGCTATGGTGCCACGGTGAATTGGTGCCTTGGTGCCGCGGCGCCACGGTGCCTTGGTGCCATGGAGCCATGCTGCCTTGGTACCATGGTGCCACGGTGCTATGGTGCCACGGTGCATTGGTGCCACGGTACCTTGGTGCCTTGGTGCCATGGTGCCACGTTGCCATGGCACCACGATAGTGCCTTGGTGCGTTGGTGCCATGGTGCCACGATGCTCCGGTGCCATGGTGCCGCGCTGCCACGGCGCAATGGTGCCGCGGTGCCATGGTGCCGCAGTGCCTTGCGACCTTGTTGCCATGGTGCCATGGTGCCTTGGTGAGTTGGTGCCATGGCGCCACGGTGCCAAGCTTCCTTGGTGCCATGGTTCCTGTGTGCCACGGTGCCATGGTTCCACGGTGCTTGTGTGCCACGGTGCTTGTGTGCCAAGCTGCATTAGTGCCATGGTACCTGTATGACATGGTGCCATGGTGCCATGGCGCCGCACCGCCTTGGTGCCATGGCGCCAAGGTGCCTTGGTGACTTGGTGCCATGGCTCCATGGGGCCTTGGTGCCTTGGTGCCACGGTGCCATGGCTCCACGGTGCCATGGCGCCACGGTGCCATGGCGCCACGGTGCCATGGCGCCACGGTGCCTTCGTGCCTTGGTGCCTTAATGCCATAGCGCCACGGAGCCATGGTTCCATGGAGCCACGGAGCCATGGTGCCTTGGTGCCTTGGTGCCATGGCGCCACGGTGCCTTGGTGCAAAGGCGCCACTGTGCCAAGCTGCCTTGGTCCCACGGTGCACGGATATCCAACTTGACAAAGACACCACCTTGGCAGGCCACTATACGTCCGTCGACGTTCGTCAATGGAGGCATATCCAGCATTGCTCTCGACGGTCACAAAAACCACTAATTACGGCATGCCTTCACGCACCGACGTTGTGGAGCCACGGTGCATTGGTGCCATGGTGACACGGTGCTATGGTGCCACGCTACGTTGGTGCCACGGTGCCTTGGTGCCATGGTGCCACGGTGCCATGGCACCACGGCAGTGCCTTGGTGCGTTGGTGCCATGGTGCCACGATGCCCCGGTGCCATGGTGCAGCGGTGCCACGGCCCCATGGAGCCACGGTGACGCAGGTACCATGGTGCCACGGTGCCATGCTGCCGCGGTGCCTTGCTGCCGCGGTGCCATGGTGCATTGGTTCCTTGGTGCCATGGTGCCACGGTGTCAAACTGCCTTAGTGACATGGTGCCTGTGTGCCATGGTGCCACGGTGCCATGGAGCCACGGTGCCTGTGTGCTACGGTGCTATGGTGCCACGGTGCCTGTGTGCCAAGCTGCCTTGGTGCCATGGTGCCTGTGTGACACGGTGCCATGATGCCATGGCATCGCGCCTAGGTGCCATGGCGCCACAGTGCCTTGGTGCCTGTGTGCCAAGCTGCCTTTGTGCCATGGTGCCTGTGTGACACGGTGCCATGGTGCCATGGCGCCACGCCGTCTTGGTGCCATGGCGCCAAGGTGCCTAGGTGCCATGGAGCCAAGGTGCCTTGGTGCCTTGGTGCCATGGCTCCACGGTGCCTTGGTGACTTGGTGCCATGGTGCCATAGCGCCACGGTGCCATGGCGCCACGGTGCCTTGGTGCCTTGGTGCCATGGCGCCACGGTGCCTTGGTGCCTTGGGACCTTGGTGCCATGGCGCCACGGTTCCAAGCTGCCTTGGTGCCACGGTGCCATGCACCGACGTTGTTCTCGGCGCTTCGCTGAGCACTTATGCCGCACTTCGAATCGCGAAAATCCTCCAGTTGCGATGCCGCTGTTTTTCGCGAAAGGCCACTTGATATCGTATGCTTAACTGTTTGGAATGGAACGCACGCTACGCTTGGCTAACTCGGGTGAGGTGAGCTCGCAGCACTTGGTGGGATTTTTAAAGACGAATGCACGAACCTCCTTTGGAGACGGGCGGCAGGGTGGTTGGATTGGATGGGGAGGGACGAACTGGAGCGACAAAGGGATGAATCACAGTGGATCGTTGCAGTAAGGCCACTCTGCCACTTACAATACCCCATCGCGTATTTAAGTTGTCTGAAAAGGATTCTGCCCGCCGCTCGATGGAAATTGTACTTCAAGGCGGCCGTCGCGACCCTTCCGGCGCGGTGGCTTAGCCAGTGACACGTGCCCTTGGGGACCAAGGCCCCTACTGCAGGTCGGCAAGCTGACGGCGGGCGCATGCATCGCTTCTAGCCCAGATTCTGACTTAGATTCGTTCAGTCATAATCCAGCACACGGTAGCTTTGCGCCACTGTCTTTTCAACCAAGTGCGATGACCAATTGTCTGAATCAACGGTTTCTCTCGTACTGGGTTGAATTACTATTGCGACACTGTCACCAGTAGGGTAAAACTAACCTGTATCACGACGGTCTAAACCCAACTCACGTTCCCTATTGGTGGGTGAACAATCCAACACTTTGTAAATTCTGCTTCACAATGATAGGAAGAGCCAACATCGAAGGATCAAAAAGCAACGCCGCTATGAACGCTTGGCTTCCACAAGCCAGTTATCCCTGTGGTAACTTTTCTGACACCTCTAGCTTCAAATTTCGAAGGTTTAAAGGATCGTTAGGCCACGCTTTCGTGGTTCGTATTCGTACTAGTAATAAAAATCAAAAGAGCTTTTACCCTTCTGTTCCACACGAGATTTCACTTTTGCCTTTCGGCTGCCACTTATACTACACCTCTCAAGTCATTTCACAAAGTCGGACTAGAGTCAAGCTCAACAGGGTCTTGTTTCCCCGCTATTTCTGCCAAGCCCGTGACCTTGGCTGTGGTTTCGCTGGATAGTAGACAGGGATAGTGGGAATCTTATTAATCCATTCATGCGCGTCACTAATTAGATGACTAGGCATTTGGCTACCTTAAGAGAGTCATAGTTACTCCCGACGTGTACCCGCACTTGATTGAATTTCTTCACTTTGACATTCAGAGCACTGGGCAGAAATCACATTGCGTGAGAATCCGTTGGGACCATCGCAATGTTTTTTTTTTTAATTAAACAGTCAGATTCCCCTTGTCCATACAAGTTCTGAGTTGGTTGTTCGATGCGCGGGGAAGGCCCCCGAAGGAACCGTTCCCAGTCTGTCCCTCGGCCAGCACGCGGCGACCCTCTTTCGCCGCGGGAGCAGCTCGAGCAGTCCACCGATAGCCGACGGGTTCGGGACTGGGACCCCCGTGCCCAGCACTCAGAGCCATTCCTTTTCCCAAACTTATGGATCCATTTTGCCGAGATTATTCCATCAACCAGAGGTTGTTCACCTTGGACACCTGATGCGGTTATGAGTACGACCGGGTGTGGATGGTATTCGGTCGTCTGGATTTTCAAGGGATGCCGGGAGTGTACCGGACACCACGCGACGTGCGGTGCTCTTCCAGCCACTGGACCATGCCTCCGGCTGAGCCGATTCCAGGGTGGGCAGGCTGTTAAACCGAAAAGATAACTCTTCCTGAGGCTCCCGCCGATGTCTCCGGACTTCCTCAAGTTGTCGTCGACCGCCACGTCCCGGTTCAGGAATTTTAACCCGATTCCCTTTCGAAGCTCGTGCGAAATGCGCTATCTGTTGGCATTTCCCCGACCCTTAAGATCTACTAACCCATGTGCAAGTCCCGTTCACATGGAACCTTTCCCCTCTTCGGCCTTTAAAGTTCTTATTTGAATATTTGCTACTACCACAAAAATCTGCACCGACGGCCGCTCCGCCCGGGATCGCGCCCAAGGTTTTGCAGCGAATGCCACGCCCTCCTACTAATCGGGGCCTGGCATTTGCCCCGACAGCCGGGTGTAGGTCGCGCGCTTAAGCGCCATTTATTTTCGAGGCTAGTTGATTCGGCATGTTAGTTGTTACACACTCCTTAGCAGATTTCGACTTCCATGACCACCGTCCTACTGTCTTAATCAACCAACACCCTTTGTGGGA
>CM061561.1:286462743-286467743 GCA_030864225.1 Capsicum baccatum var. pendulum | reverse complement strand
ACTTCGGGTGCAACTTGCGTTCAAAGACTCAATGGTTCACGAGATTCTGCAATTCACACCAACTATCGCATTTCGCAATGTTCTTCATCGATGCGAGAGCCGAGATATCCATTGTCGAGAGTCGTTTTCGTTTACAGAAGAAGCACAGGTCCCCCCGATGCACGCCGCGGACGGGGCGCGAGGGGCCGGATATCGATTCAAGTATTCTTTGGCTCTTTTTGCACCGAGGACGGGGGGAGGCGCTCGTACGAAGTGCCGGAGCACCCCGCCCTGCGCGGACTCCCCAGTTGTTAAACACATTTGCGGGGTCGTTCTGCTGTGCAGGTTTGGACAATGATCCTTCTGCAGGTTCACCTATGGAAACCTTGTTACAACTTCTCCTTCATGTAAATGATAAGGTTCAATGGACATTTCACCGGATCATTCAATTGGTAGGAGCGACGGGCGGTGTGTACAAATGGCAGGGACGTAGTCAACGCGAGCTGATGACTCACGCTTACTAGGAATTCCTCGTTGAAGACCAACAATTTCAATGATCTATCCCCATCACGATGAAATTTCAAAGATTACCAGAGCCTGTTAGCCAAGTCTAGAAACTCGTTGAATACATCAGTGTAGTGCGCGTGCGACCCAGAACATATAAGGGCATCATAGACCTGTTATTGCCTCAAACTTCCATGGCCTAAAAGATCGTAGTCCCTCTAAGAAGCTGGCTGCGAAGGGATACCTCCGGATAGCTAGTTAGCAGGATGAAGTCTCGTTCGTTAACGGAATTAACCAGACAATTGGCTCCACCAACTAAGAACTGTCATGCACCACCACTCATAGAATAAAGAAAGAGCTCTCAGTCTGTCAGTCCTTACTATGTCTAGACCTGGTAAGTTTCCCCGTGTTGAGTCAAATTAACCCGCAGGCTCCACTCCTGGTGGTGCCCTTCCATCAATTCCTTTAAGTGTCAGCCTTGCGACCATACTCCCCCCGGAACCCAAAAACTTTGATTTCTCATAAGGTGCCGGTGGATTCCTAAAAGCAACATCCGCTGATCCCAGGTCGACATCATTTATGGTTGAGACTAGGACGGTATCTGATCGCTTTCGATCCCCCAACTTTCGTTCTTGATTAATGAAACCATCCGTGGCAAACGCTTTTGCAGCTGTTCGTCTTTCATAAATCCAAGAATTTCACCTCTGACTATGAAATACGAATGCCCCCGACTGTCCCTGTTGATCATTAATCCGATCCCGAAGGCCAACATAATAGGACCGAAATCCTATAATGTTATCCCATACTAATGTATACAGAGCGTAGGCTTGCTTTGAGCACTCTAATTTCTTCAAAGTAACAGCGCCGGAGGCACGACCCGGCTAGTTAAGGCCAGGAGCGCATCGCCGACAGAAGGGACGAGACGATCGGTGCATACCATAGGCGGACCGGCCGACCCAGCCCAAAGTCCAACTATGAGCTTTTTAAATGCAACAACTTAAACATATGCTATTGGAGCTGGAATTACCGTGGCTACTGGCACCAGACTCGCCCTCCAATGGATCCTCGTTAAGGGATTTAGATTGTACTCATTCCAATTACCAGACTCATTGAGCCCGGTATTGTTATTTATTATCACTACCTCCCCGTGTCAGGATTGGGTAATTTACGCACCTGCTGCCTTCCTTAGATGTGGTAGTCATTTCTCAGGCTCCCTCTCCATAATCGAACCCTAATTCTCCATCACCCGTCACCACCATGGTAGGCCACTATCCTACCATCAAAAGGTAATAGGGCAGAAATTTGAATGATGCGTTGCCGGCACGATGGCCGTGCGATCCGTCGAGTTATCATGAATCATCGCAGCAACGGGCAGAGCCCGCATCGACCTTTTATCTAATAAATACATCTCTTCCAGAAGTCGGGGTTTATTGCACGTATTAGATCTAGAATTACTATGGTTATTCGAGTAGTAGATACCATCAAACAAATTATAACTGATTTAATAAGCCAATCGTAGTTTCACAGGCCTGAATTTGTTCATACTTACACATGCATGGCTTAATCTTTGAGACAAGCATATGAATACTGGCAGGATCAACTAGGTAGCATTCCTCATCGACGTCGGCGTCGCATGAGCCCGGCCTGCCCATGGGGGCGCTGATGGATTCAAGGTGAGCCCGACCATCATTTGCAAGGAGCGTCGTACGGGCCAGATAGGAGCCGATGAAGGCCCCATGCCCGCTGCGTCTGTCGCATCCAAGAATTCTGACCGCCGCTCGCGGACTACGACATCGCACAACGAAGCGAGGGAGTCGTGGCTTGCGAGGGCGTCCTTTTGATTTGCGCCGCGCATAAAATGCGAGGGGCGAAGGGCGATCGATAAAACTTGATAATGCCTGGGCATTAGGAATGCAGCACAGGAAACCGACTTCATGCAAGACAACATTGCGCTTGCCCCACAACTGAGATGGTAGGTGGGTCAGGACGTCGCTGCTCGAGAAGGGATCCAACCTAACCACACGTGCCGAACACAAATCACGCACCATGCGTCCAAATGCTCCGTCGATGAACGCCCGACACCAGCCCCAATGCCCGACAATAGATGTCGTGCGCTGGTGCCCATGCAGACGTTGCAAGGCTGAAGCTAGTCCCGCTTGACATGATAGCCCGCCCGTGGGGGAAGCAGAGGAGATGAAGGCATGCCGAGGCTCATGCACGGGCGCCGCCCACGCCGGCCACCAGCGCTCGCCGCATGCGTGCAGCGCCTGGAGCTTGCCCCAAGAGCAGCATCCAGTACTCGCCACTCGCACGAAGGCACCGCCTCATCCTAAGTCTAGTGCCAGTAGCCCCATCATGGACGACGCCACCGATAACCGACACGAGCGTACAATGAAGTGCCGCCGACGTTTCTACATGGGCACGGACAGCTCGCACGAACTAGCCATGCATGCTGCCATGCGCCCACGCTGCTCGACGACATGGCCGCTGAGCGCCTATGCCAACTACCAATAGTCGCCTTGAAGTGCCTTCAACACCTATACCCCCCTTATATATGCTTAAAAAAAAACCCAAGTGACTCGAGTAGACATGATTTTGCCAGAGAATCATACCAAACATATGCGGACTCGAACTGCACGTTTTGATAAGATACGGAGCTTGTGCACTCACAAAAAGGTCGCGTAATTTGTAAATGATAGTTTTCGTTGAAAAAATATTGTTTTACAATTATCATTTATTAAAATTCAAAAAATATGTAAAAATAAATCAAAAATAGAAAAAATATTTATAAAAATATGAAAAAATTAGGAAAATATTCTCAGCGCATGAACTAACCTTAAACCAACAATCGAGTGCATATTTGTACGTATAACGTAATGATATAAAATATTTAAATTTATGGATATTAAATAAAATTTTTTAAAAAATATAAAAATAACGTGGGTAGGAAAATAGCCCAGAATGCAACGGATAAGTGACAACCCCAAAATATGCATATTAGAATGAAGTAGCCTTAAATCAACAATTGAGTGCGCATTTATACGAATGACGTAACGATATAAAATATTTAAATTTAAGGATATTAAATAAAAATTTGAAAAGAAGGCGACGGGACATTACAAAAACCGCCACGACATATGAGGTAACATTGAAATATATTTAAAATAAAAAAATTAGAGCGGATATGTAGAAAAATGAGTATGCAACGATGAGGAGGATGGATGAACATCAGGAAAATATTAGGATGATCGAACGTAGGTTTACGCCCTTTTTATTTTGCCATGGTGCGTTAGTGCCTTGGTGCCACGGTACCACAGGCGCCACGGTGCCTTGGTGCCATGGCGCCATGCTGCCTTGGTGCCATGGTGCCACGGTGCTATGGTGCCACGGTGCAT
Organism: Capsicum baccatum var. pendulum; assembly: GCA_030864225.1. Lineage (NCBI taxonomy): Eukaryota > Viridiplantae > Streptophyta > Magnoliopsida > Solanales > Solanaceae > Capsicum > Capsicum baccatum. Next base: position 286,463,865 of record CM061561.1, on the reverse strand, counting down.
TGGTGCCACGGTGCCACGGTGCCTTGGTGCCACGGTGCCACGGTGCCACGGTGCCATGGCACCACGCCAGTTCCTTGGTGCGTTGGTGCCATGGTGTCACGATGCCCCGGTGCCATGGTGCCGTGGTTCCATGGCGCCACGGTGCCTTGGTGTCGCAGGTGCCATGGTGCCGCGGTGCCGCGGTGCCTTGTTGCCACGGTTCCTTGGTGCCATGGTGCCTTGGTGCCTTTGTGCCATGGCGCCGCGGTGCCAAGCTGCCTTGGTGCCATGGTGCCTGTGTACCATGGTGCCATGGTGCCACTGTGCCTGTGGGCCACGGTGCTTGTGTGCCAAGCTGCCTTGGTGCCATGGTTCTTGTGTGACACGGTGTTGGTGCCATGGCGCCGCGCCGCACCGCCTTGGTGCCATGGGGCCAAGGCGCCTCGGTGCCTGGCGCCATGGCGCCACGGTGCCTTCGTGCCTTGCTGCCATGGTGCCATGGGGCGACGGTGCCATGGCTCCACGGTGCCTTGGTGCCATGGCTCCACGGTGCCATGGGGCCTTGGTGCCTTGGTGCCATGGCGCCACAGAGCCCTGGCGCCACAGAGCCCTGGCGCCTTGCTGCCTTGGTCCCATGGCACCACGGTGCCTTGGTTCCATGGCGCCACGGTGCCAAGATGCCTTGGTGCCACGGTGCACGGATATCTAACTTGACAAAGACATCACCATGGCAGGCCACTATACGTCCGTCGACGTTCGTCATTGGAGGCTTCTCCAGCATTGCACTCGACGGTCACAAAAACCTCTAATTGCGGCATGCCTCTACACCCCGATGTTGTTCTCGGCGCTTCGTTGAGCACTTATGCCGCACTCAGAATCACGGAAATCCTCCAGTTGTGATGCTGTTGTTTTTCGCAAAAGGCCACTTGATATCGGTATGCCTAACAGTTTGGAATGGAACGCACGCGACGCTTGGCTAAATCGGGTGAGGTGAGATCGCAGCACTTGGTGGGATTTTTCAAGGATGAATGCATGAACCTCCTTTAGGGACGGGCGGCAGGGTGGTTGGATTGGATGTGGAGGGACGAACCGGAGCGACAAAGGGCTGAATCTCAGTGGATCGTGGCAGCAACGGCCGGTCCC
>CM061561.1:286445243-286450243 GCA_030864225.1 Capsicum baccatum var. pendulum | reverse complement strand
GAATGAAGTAGCCTTAAAGCAACAATTCAGTGCATATTTGTACGAATGACGTAACGATATAAAATATTTAAATTTAAGGATATTAAATAAAAATTTGAAAAGAAGGCGACGGGACATTATGAAAACCGCCACGACATATGAGGTAACATTGAAATATATTTCAAATAAAAAAATAAGAGCGGATATGTACGAAAATGAGTATACAATGGTGAGGAGGATGGATGAACGTCAGGAAAATATTAGGATGATCGAACGTAGGTTTACGCTCTTTTGATTTTGCCACGGTGCGTTAGTGCCTTTGTGCCATGGTGCCATGGTGCCTTGGTGCCACGGTGCCACGGCGCCACGGTGCCTTGGTGCCATGGCGCCATGCTGTCTTGGTGCCATGGTGCCACGGTGCTATGGTGCCACGGTACATTGGTGCCACGGTGTCTTGGTGACATGGTGCCACAGTGCCATGGCACCACGGCAGTGCCTTGGTGCATTGGTGCCATAGTGCCACGATGCCCTGGTGCCATGATGCCGCGGTGCCATGGTGCCATGGCGCCACGGTGCCTTGGTGCCATGGTGCCGCGGTGCCTTGCTGCCTTGGTGCCATAGTTCCATGGTGCCATGGTGTCTTGGTGCCTTGGTTCCATGGCGCCACGGTGTCAATCTGCCTTGGTGCCATGGTGCCTGTGTGCCACGGTGCCATGGTGCCACGGTGCCTGTGTTCCACAGTGCTATGGCTCCATGGTGCCTGTGTGCCAGCTGCCTTGGTGCCATGGTGCCTGTGTGACATGGTGCCATTGTGCCATGGCGCCGCTTCGCCTTGGTGCCATGGCGCCAAGGTGCCTAGGTGCCATGGCGCCAAGTTACTTAGGTGCCATGGCCCCATGGTGCCTTGGTGCCTTGGTGCCATGGCGCCACGGTGCCTTGGTGCCATGGCGCCACGGTGCCTTGGTGCCATGGCGCCACGGTGCCTTGGTGCCATGGCGCCACGGAGCCATGGTGCCTTGGTGCCTTGGTGCCATGGCGCCACGGTGCCTTGGTGCCATGGCGCCACGGTGCCAAGCTGCCATGGTGCCATGGTGCACGGATATCCAACATGACAAAGACACCACCATGGCAGGCCACTATACGTCTATCGACATTCGTCATTAGAGGCTCCTCCAGCATTGCACTCGACGGTCACGAAAACCTCTAATTGCGGCATGCCTTCACGCACTGACGTTTTTCTCGGTGCTTCGCTGAGCACTTATACTGCACTCCGAATCGCGGAAATCCGCCAGGTGCGATGCCGTTGTTTTTTGCGAAAGGCCACTTGATATCGTATGCTTAACTGTTTGGAATGGAACTCACGCGACGCTTGGCGAACTCGGGTGAGGTGAGCTCGCAGCACTTGGTGGGATTTTTCAAGGACAAATGCACAAACCTCCTTTAGAGACGATCGGCAGGGTGGTTGGATTGGATGGGGAGGGATGAATCGGAGCGACAAAGGGATGAATCTCAGTGGATCGTGGCAGCAAGGCCACTCTGCCACTTACAATACTCCGTCGCGTATTTAAGTTGTCTGCAAAGGATTCTGCCCGCCGCTCGATGGAAATTGTACTTCAAGAAAGCCGCCGCGACCATTCCGCCGCGACAGCTTAGACAACGACACGTGCCCTTGGGGGCTGAGGCCCCTACTGCGGGTCGGCAAGCGGACGGCGGGTTCATGCATCGCTTCTAGCCCGGATTCTAACTTAGAGGCATTCAGTCATAATCCAGCACACTATAGCTTCGCGCCACTGGCTTTTAAACCAAGCGCGATGACCAATTGTGTGAATCAATGGTTCCTCTTGTACTGGGTTGAATTACTATTGCAATACTGTCATCAGTAGGGAAAAACTAACCTGTCTCACGATGGTCTAAACCCAGCACACGTTCCCTATTGGTGGCTGAACAATCCAACACTTGGTGAATTCTGCTTCACAATGATAGGAAGAGCCGACATCGAAGGATCCAAAAAGCAACGTCCCTATGAACGCTTGTCTTCCTCAAGCCATTTCTCCCTGTGGTAACTTTTCTGACACCTTTAGCTTCGAATTTTGAAGGTCTAAAGGATCGTTAGGCCACGCTTTCACGATTCGTATTCGTACTGGAAATCAGAATCAAAAGAGTTTTTACCCTTCTGTTCCACACGAGATTTCTGTTCTCGTTTAGCTCATCTTAGGACACCTGCGTTATCTTTTAACAGTTGTGCATCCCCAGCCAAACTCCCTACCTGATAATATATTTTGCCCGGATCGGCCCGCAGATCGAGCCTAGGGTCCAAAAAGAGGGGCAGTGCCCCTCTTCCGATTCATGGAATAAGTAAAATAACGTTAAAAGTAGTGGTATTTCACTTTCACCTTTCGGCTCCCACTTATACTACATCTTTCAAGTCATTTCACAAAGTCAGACTAGAGTCAAGCTTAACAGGGTCTTGTTTCCCTGCTGTTTCTGCCAAGCCCGTTCCTTTGGCTGTGGTTTCACTGGATAGTAGACAGGGACAGTGGGAATCTCGTTAATCCATTATGCGCGTCACTAATTAGATGACAAGGTATTTGGCTACCTTAAGAGAGTCATAGTAAATCTCGCCGTTTACTCGCGCTTGGTTGAATTTCTTCACTTTGACATTCAGAGCACTGGGCAGAAATCATATTGCGTGAGCATCCGTTGGGACCATCGCAATGCTTTGTCTTAATTAAACAGTCGGATTCCCCTTGTCTGTACCAGTTCTGAGTTGGTTGTTAGACACGCGGGGAAGGCCCTCGAAGGAACCGTTCCCAGTCCGTCCCTCGGCCGGCATGCGGCGACCCGCTCTCTCCGCAGGAGCAGCTCGAGCAGTCCACTGACAGCCGACGGGTTCGGGACTGGGACCCCCGTGCCCAGCCCTCAGAGCCAATCCTTTTCCCAAATTTACGGATCCATTTTTCCTACTTCCCTTGCCTATATTGTTCTATCGACCCGAGGTTGTTCACCTTGGAGACGATGCGGTTATGAGTACGACCGGGTGTGGACGGCATTCGGTCCTCCGAATTTTCAGGGGTTGCCGAGAGCGCACAGGACACCACGCAACTTGCGGTGCTCTTCCAGCTGCTGGACCCTACCTCCGGCTGAGCCGATTCCAGGGTGGGGAGGATTTTAAACAGAAAAGATAACTCTTCCTGAGGATCCCGCCGATGTCTCCGACTTCCTAACGTTACCTCGACCGCCACGTCCCGGTTCAGGAATTTTAACCCGATTCTCTTTCGGAGCTCGCGCAAAATGCGCTATCTGTCGGGGTTTCCCCGACCCTTAGGATCGACTAACCCATGTACAAGTGCCGTTCACATGGAACCTTTCCCCTCTTCAGCCTTCAAAGTTCTCATTTGAATATTTGCTACTACCACTAAGATCTGCACCGACGGTCCGCTCTGCCCGGTCTCGTGCCCAAGGTTTTGCTGTGACCGCCATGCCCTCCTACTCATCGCGGGACTTCTACTTGCCCCGACGACCGAGTGTAGGTCGCGCGCTTAAGCGCCACCCATTTTCGAGGCTAGTTGATTCGGCATGAGAGTTGTTACACAATCCTTAGCGATTTCGACTTCCATGACCACCGTCCTGCTGTCTTAATCGACCAACACCCTATGTGGGATATAGGTTAGCGCGCATTTTGGCACCGTAACCCGGCTTCGATTCATCCCGCATCGCCAGTTCTGCTTAGCAAAAATGGCCCACTCGGAGCTCTTGATTCCGTGGCGCGGCTCAACGAAGCAGTCGCGCCGTCCTACCTATTTAAAGTTCTAGAATAGTTTGAGAGTGTTGCATCCCCGAGGCCTCTAATCATTGTCTTAAGCCGATAGAACTCGCACGCGAGCTCCAGCTATCCTGAGGGAAACTTCGGAGGAAACCAGCTACTAGACGATTCGATTAGTCTTTCGCCCTATACCCAAGTCAGACGAACGATTTGGACGTCAGTATCGCTGCGGGCCTCCACCATAGTTTTCTCTAGCTTCGCCCCGTTCTGGTATAGTTTACCATCTTTCGGGTCCCGACAGGTATGCTCACACTCGAACCATTCTCAGAAGATCAAGGTCGGTCGGCGGTGCACCCCTCGGGGTGATCCCACCAATCAGCTTCCTTGCGCCTTACGGGTTTACTCGCCCGTTGACTCGCACACATGTTAGACTCCTTGGTCCGTGTTTCAAGACGAGTCGAATGGGGAGCCCACAGGCCAGCGTTTGGAGCGCGCAGATGCCGAAGCACGCTGGAGGCACGCCCTGCTTTCTACAATTGGGGAGACGACATTCCACGAGTGTATCGAGAGCCCGGGCTTTGGCCGTCCCCCCAATCCACGCTGGTCCATGCCCTGGGTCGATCGGCGTACCAACTCATCGCCGTTCCACATCCGACCGGGGTGCATCGCCGGCCCCCATCCGCTTCCCTCCCAAAAATTTCAAGCACTATTTGACTCTTTTTTCAAAGTCCTTTTCATGTTTACCTCGCGGTACTTGTTCACTATCGGTCTCTCACCCGTATTTAGCCTTGGATGGAATTCACCGCCTGATTTGGGCTGCATTCCCAAACAACCCGACTAGTAGACAGCGCCTCGTGATGCGACAGGGTCAGGGCACGACGGGGCTCTCACCCTCTCTGGCGCCCCCTTCCAGGGGACTTGGGCTCGGTCCGCCGCTGAGGACGCTTCTCCAGACAACAATTCGGACGACGGAGCTGCCCTATTCTAAGGCTGGGCTATTCCTGATTCGCTCGCCTTTTAAGGGAATCCTTGTAAGTTTCTTTTCCTCCGCTTATTGATATGCTTAAACTCAACAGGTAATCCCGCCTGACCTGGGGTCGCGATCGGAGCGCCTGAGCGCGAAGGGGTCCTGGAGTCCGGACGCGTGATGGGCCATAGCCACGACGGCAAAGAGAGTTAAGTTGCAACCACCAATTGCCGCGACATCCATCGATGTGGACTCGTATTTAGGCCAGCCGCGAGCTCGAGGCAAACGGCA
>CM061561.1:286433841-286436341 GCA_030864225.1 Capsicum baccatum var. pendulum | reverse complement strand
CACGGTGCCTTGGTGCAATGGCGCCATGCTGTCTTGGTGCCATGGTGCCACGGTGCTATGGTGCCACGGTACATTGGTGCCACGGTGCCTTGGTGACATGGTGCCACAGTGCCATGGCACCACGGCAGTGCCTTGGTGCATTGGTGCCATAGTGCCACGATGCCCTGGTTCCATGATGCCGCGGTGCCATGGTGCCATTGCGCCACGGTGCCTTGGTGCCATGGTGCCGCGGTGCCTTGCTGCCTTGGTGCCATAGTTCCATGGTGCCATGGTGTCTTGGTGCCTTGGTTCCATGGCGCCACGGTGTCAATCTGCCTTGGTGCCATGGTGCCTGTGTGCCACGGTGCCATGGTGCCACGGTGCCTGTGTGCCACAGTGCTATGGTTCCATGGTGCCTGTGTGCCAGCTGCCTTGGTGCCATGGTGCCTGTGTGACATGGTGCCATTGTGCCATGGCGCCGCTTCGCCTTGGTGCCATGGCGCCAAGGTGCCTAGGTGCCATGGCGCCAAGTTACTTAGGTGCCATGGCCCCATGGTGCCTTGGTGCCTTGGTGCCATGGCGCCACGGTGCCTTGGTGCCTTGGTGCCATGGCGCCACGGAGCCATGGTGCCTTGGTGCCTTGGTGCCATGGCGCCACGGTGCCTTGGTGCCATGGCGCCACGGTGCCAAGCTGCCATGGTGCCATGGTGCACGGATATCCAACATTACAAAGACACCACCATGGCAGGCCACTATACGTCTATCGACATTCGTCATTGGAGGCGCCTCCAGCATTGCACTCGACGGTCACGAAAACCTCTAATTGCGGCATGCCTTCACGCACTGACGTTTTTCTCGGTGCTTCGCTGAGCACTTATACTGCACTCCGAATCGCGGAAATCCGCCAGTTGCGATGCTGTTGTTTTTTGCGAAAGGCCACTTGATATCGTATGCTTAACTGTTTGGAATGGAACTCACGCGACGCTTGGCGAACTCGGGTGAGGTGAGCTCGCAGCACTTGGTGGGATTTTTCAAGGACGAATGCACAAACCTCCTTTAGAGACGGTCGACAGGGTGGTTGGATTGGATGGGGAGGGATGAACCGGAGCAACAAAGGGCTGAATCTCAGTGGATCGTGGCAGCAAGGACACTCTGCCACTTACAATACCCCGTCGCGTATTTAAGTTGTCTGCAAAGGATTCTGCCCGCCGCTCGATGGAAATTGTACTTCAAGAAAGCCGCCGCGACCATTCCGCCGCGACAGCTTAGACAACGACACGTGCCCTTGGGGGCTGAGGCCCCTACTGCGGGTCGGCAAGCGGACGGCGGGTTCATGCATCGCTTCTAGCCCGGATTCTAACTTAGAGGCATTCAGTCATAATCCAGCACACTATAGCTTCGCGCCACTGGCTTTTAAACCAAGCGCGATGACCAATTGTGTGAATCAATGGTTCCTCTTGTACTGGGTTGAATTACTATTGCAATACTGTCATCAGTAGGGAAAAACTAACCTGTCTCACGATGGTCTAAACCCAGCTCACGTTCCCTATTGGTGGCTGAACAATCCAACACTTGGTGAATTCTGCTTCACAATGATAGGAAGAGCCGACATCGAAGGATCAAAAAGCAACGTCGCTATGAACGCTTGTCTTCCTCAAGCCATTTCTCCCTGTGGTAACTTTTCTGACACCTTTAGCTTCGAATTTTGAAGGTCTAAAGGATCGTTAGGCCACACTTTCACGGTTCGTATTCGTACTGGAAATCAGAATCAAAAGAGTTTTTACCCTTCTGTTCCACACGAGATTTCTGTTCTCGTTTAGCTCATCTTAGGACACCTGCGTTATCTTTTAACAGTTGTGCATCCCCAGCCAAACTCCCTACCTGATAATATATTTTGCCCGGATCGGCCCGCAGATCGAGCCTAGGGTCCAAAAAGAGGGGCAGTGCCCCGCTTCCGATTCATGGAATAAGTAAAATAACATTAAAAGTAGTGGTATTTCACTTTCACCTTTCGGCTCCCACTTATACTACATCTTTCAAGTCATTTCACAAAGTCGGACTAGAGTCAAGCTTAACAGGGTCTTGTTTCCCTGCTGTTTCTGCCAAGCCCATTCCTTTGGCTGTGGTTTCGCTGGATAGTAGACAGGGACAGTGGGAATCTCGTTAATCCATTATGCGCGTCACTATTTAGATGACAAGGTATTTGGCTACCTTAAGAGAGTCATAGTAAATCTCGCCGTTTACTCGCGCTTGGTTGAATTTCTTCACTTTGACATTCAGAGCACTGGGCAGAAATCATATTGCGTGAGCATCCGTTGGGACCATCGCAATGCTTTGTCTTAATTAAACAGTCGGATTCCCCTTGTCTGTACCAGTTCTGAGTTGGTTGTTCGACGTGCGGGGAAGGCCCTCGAAGGAACCATTCCCAGTCCGTCCCTCGGCCGGCATGCGGCGACCCGCTCTCTCCGCAGGAGCAGCTCGAGCAGTCCACTGACAGCCGACGGGTTCGGGACTGGGACCC
>CM061561.1:286426341-286428841 GCA_030864225.1 Capsicum baccatum var. pendulum | reverse complement strand
ACACGTCGCTCGCACGAAGGCACCACCTTGTCCGAAGTCTAGCGCCAGCAGCCCCGTCGTGGACGACGCCACTGATAACCGACACGAGCGTACAATGAAGCGCCGTCGACGTTGCTACACAGGCACGGACGGCTCGTATGGACTAGCCATGCATACTGCCATGCGCCCACGCTGCTCTCCGACATAGCCACTGAGCGCCTATGCCAACTACCGACAGTCGCCTTGAAGTGCCTTCAACACCTCTACCCTGCTTATATATGCTTCAAAAACAAACCCAAGTGACAGGAGTAGACATGATTTTCCCAGAGAATCATATCAGACATATGCGGACTCGAACTGCCCGTTTTGATGAGATACGGAGCCTGTACACTCACAAAAAGGTTGCGTAATTTGTAAATGATAATTTTCGTTGAGAAAATATTTTTTTACAAATATCATTTATTAAAATTCAAAAAATATGTAAAAATAAATCAAAAATAGAAAAACTATTTATAAAAATATGAAAAAATTAGAAACATATTTTCAGCGCATGAACTAACCTTAAACCAACAATCGAGTGCATATTTGTACGTATAATGTAATGATATAAAATATTTAAATTTATGGATTTTAAATAAAAATTTTAAAAAATATAAAAATAATGTGGGGTCATTAGGAAAATCGCCCAGAATGCAACGGATAAGTGACAACCCCAAAACATGCATATTAGAATGAAGTAGCCTTAAACAAACAATTGAGTGCGCATTTGTTCGACTAACGTAATGATATAAAATATTTAAATTTATGGATATTAAAAAAAGAATTTGAAAAGAAGGCGACGGGACATTACTAAAACCGCCACGACATATGAGGTAACATTGAAATATATTTAAAATAAAAAAATAGAGCAGATATATAGAAAAATGAGTATGCAAAGGTAAGAAGGATGGATGAACGTTAGAAAAATATTAGGATGTTCGAACGTAGGTTTACGCTCTTTTGATTTTGCACCGGTGCGTTAGTGCCTTGGTGCCACGGTGCCACGGCGCCATGCTGCCTTGGTGCCATGGTGCCACGGTGCATTGGTGCCACGGTGCATTGGTGCCATGGAGCCTTGGTGCCGTGGCACCATGGCACCACAGTAGTGCCTTGGTGCATTCGTGCCATGGTGCCACGATGCCCCGGTGCCATGGTGCCGCGGTGCAACGACGCCATGGCACCACGGTGCCGCAGTGCCATGGTGTCGCGGTGTCATGGTGCCGCGGTGCCTTGCTGCCTTGGTGCCATGGTTCCATGGTGCATGGATATCCAACTTGACAAAGACACCACCATGGCATGCCACTATACGTCCGTCGACGTTCGTCATTGGAGGCGTCTCCAGCATTGCACTCGACGGTCAAAAAAACCTCTAATTGCGGCATGCCTCCACGCACCGACGTTGTTCAGACATGGTGCATTGGTGCCATGGTGCCACGTTGCTATGGTGCCACGGTGCGTTGGTGCCACGGTGCCTTGTTGCCTTGGTGCCTTGGTGCCATGGCGCCACGGTGCCAAGCTGCCTTGGTGCCATGGTGCCACGGTGCATGGATATCCAACTTGACAAAGACACCACCATGGCAGGCCACTATACGTCCGTCGACGTTCGTCATTGGAGGCGTCTCCAGCATTGCACTCGACGGTCAAAAAAACCTCTAATTGCGGAATGCCTCCACGTACCAACGTTGTTCAGACATGGTGCATTAGTGCCATGGTGCCACGTTGCTATGGTGCCATGGTGCGTTGGTGCCACGGTGCCTTGTTGCCTTGGTGACATGGTTCCACGGTGCCATGGCACCACGGCAGTGCCTTGGTGAGTTGGTGCCATGGTGCCATGATGCCTCGGTACCATGGTGTCGCGGTGCCATGGCGCCACGGTGCCGCGGTGCCATGGTGCCAAGGAGCCATGGTGCCGAGGTGCCTTGCTGCCGCGGAGCCATGGTGCCATGGTGCGTTGGAGCCTTGGTGCCATGGTGCCACGGTGCCAAGCCGCGTTGGTGACATGGTGCCTGTGTGCCATGGTGCCACGGTGCTATGGTGCCACGGTGCTATGGTGCCACGGTGCCTGTGTGCCAAGCTGCCTTGGTGCCATGCTGCCTCTGTGACACGGTGCCATGGTTCCATAGCAGCTTGGCACATAAGCACCGTGGACACGGTGCCATGGGGCCATGGCGCCGCGCCGCCTTGGTGCCATGGCACCGCGCCGCGTTGGTGCCATGGCGCCGCGCCGCCTTGGTGCCATGGTGCCAAGGTGCCTAGGTGCTATGGCACCATGATACCTTGGTGCCACTGTACCATGGTGCCTTTGTGCCTTGGTGCTATGGTGCTATGGCGCCACGATGCAATGGCGCCACGGTGCCATGGCGCCACGATGCCACGGTCCCATGGCGCCACGGTGCCTTGGTGCCTGTGTGCCAAGCTGCCTTGGTGCCATGGTGCCTGCGTGACACGGTGCCACGGTGCCATGGCGCCGCGCCGCCTTGGT
>CM061561.1:286413841-286421341 GCA_030864225.1 Capsicum baccatum var. pendulum | reverse complement strand
CCGGCAGCCAGCGCTCGCCGCGGATTGGGCTCGGCCGCATGCGTGCAGTGCCTGGAGCTTGCCCCAAGAGCAACATCCAGTACTCGCCGCTCTCACGAAGGCACCACCTCGTTCGAAGTCTAGCGCCAGCAGCCCCATCGTGGACGACGCCACCGATAACCGAGACAAGCATATAATGAAGCGCAGCCGACGATTCTACACGGGCACGGACGGCTCGCACGGACTAGCCAGGCATGCTGCCATGCGCCCACGCTGCTCATCGACATGGCCGCTGAGCGCCTATGCCAACTACCGACAGTCGCCTTGAAGTGCCTTCAACACCTCTACCCCCCTTATATATGCTTAAAAAAACCCAAGTGACAGGAGTAGACATGATTTTGCTAGAGAATCATACCAGACATATGCAGACCTGAACTGCATGTTTTGGTAAGATACTGAGCCTGTGCATTCACAAAAAGGTCGCGTAATTTGTAAATGATAATTTTCATTTGCACGTATTATCTATAGAATTACTATAGTTATCCGAGTAGTAGATACCATCAAACAAACTATAACTTATTTAATGAGCCATTCGAAGTTTCACAGTCTGAATTTGTTCATACTTACACATGCATGGCTTAATCTTTGAGACAAGCATATGACTACTGGCAGGAACAACCAGGTAGCATTCCTCATCAACGTCGGCATTGTATGAGCCCGGCCTGCCCTCGAGGGCACAGACGAATTCAAGGTGAGCGCGATCGTCGTTTGCAATGAGCGTTGTACGGGGCAGATAGGAGCCGATGAAGGCCCCATGCCCGCTGCGTCTGTCGTATCCGAGAATCTAGACCGTCGCTCGCGGACCATGATATCGCACAACGAAGTGAGGGAGTGATGGGATGCGAGGGAGGCCTTTTGATTCGCCCCGCGCACAAAATGCGAGGGGCGAAGGGCGATTGATAAAACTTGATAATGCCTGGGCATTAGGTATGCAACACAGGAAACCAACTTCGAGCAAGCCTACATTGCGCTTGCCCTGCGACTGAGATGGTAGGTGGGTCAGGACGTCGCTGCTCGAGCAGGGATCAAACCTAAGCGCACGTACCGAACACAACTCACGCACCGTGCGTCCAAATGCTCCGTCGATGCACGCCCGACATTGGACCCAACGCCCGACAATAGATGCTATGCGCTACTGCCCATGCGGACGTTGTAAGGCTGAAGCAAGTCCCGATTGACATGATAGCCCGCCCGTGGGGGAAGCAGAGGAGATGAAGGCACGCCGAGGCTCATGCACGGGCGCCGCCTACGCCGGTCGCCAGCGCTCGCTGCGGATTGGGCTCGGCCGCATGTGTGCAGTGCCTGGAGCTTGCCCCGAGAGCAGCATCCAGTACTCACCACTCATATGAAGGCACCGCCTCGTCCGAAGTCTAGCGCCAGCAGCCCCGTCGTGGACGACGCCACCGATAACCGACACGAGCGTACAATGAAGCGCCGCCGATGTTGCTACACGGGCACGGACGGCTCGCACGAACTAGCCATGCATGCTGCCATGCGCCCACAATGTTCGCCGACATGGCCACTGAGCGCCTATGCCAACTACCGATAGTCGCCTTGAAGTGCCTTCAACACCTCTACCCCCCTTATATATGCTTAAAAAAAAACCCAAGTGACAGGAGTAGACATGATTTTGCCAGAGAATCATACCAGACATATGCAGACCTGAACTAGACGTTTTGATAAGATACGGAGCCTGTGCACTCACAAAAATGTAGCGTAATTTGTAAATCATAATTTTCGTTGCGAAAATATTTTTTTTACAAATATCATTTATTTATTTATTTATTTATTTTTAAAGTATCATCCGAGGTTCGAGAGTTTTTGGGCTCTCCCACCCGAGATGATCAGGGGTTGAGCCATGCACCCCCAAACCTACGGTGGTTTCAAGTCAATTGATCCACGATGGTTAGTCGACTCTTCCCCAATACTAAAATGGAAACCTAGTGCTATGCACCTAAAAGCGAGGACTCCTCGCGGTACAGAGTAAACTAGGTATAAATAAATAAGGGAGACTCTCCCCTTACAAGTAAGAGAAAAACCAAAATAAACATGATGACTCCATAAAATCTGAAATCCGCGGAAATGCAGAAACAATGAAGATATATAAAAATTGATTTTTTTTTCTGAAATTCGTGAAAATGCAGAAACAATGAAATCCTTTCGATACCTGCCATGGAACAGTGAAATTAACCGTCTTAGTTGGAAGAATCAAGGCGGTTTCTTTATTCTCTTCAGCTTTCTCCGTCGAAAGCTCATCGTGCCAAGCTTGTCTAGAATAAAGTACCCTTTTGCTTCTTTAGGCAACTGCTGGTAAGTGTAGTAGTGCTGAGGAATGTCATATCGATGGCTATACTTAGACAGAGCATCCGCCGTGTAGTTAGCTTCCCGGTATACATGATGACACTGAAATGACTCAAGCTGACTGACGAGTTTTTGAAGTTCCCGAAGGTCAGTATCAAGTCTCCAAGGTGATTGGATATTGTGAGTGAGCCATTTGATAAGAAGCTCGGAATCCACTTCTAAGATAAGCTTATTATAGCCATGTTGGATGCACCAAGAGACTCCAAATATAGCCGCTTTTACCTCTGCCTGGTTATTCGTGCCAATGCTGAAAGGAGTGGAGAAAGCATAGATTAAGTTGCCATGATGATCGCGGAGAATACCCCCTCCACCAGTGCTGCCCGGGTTCTGTAGTGCGCTCCCATTAGTGCTTAACTTATAGGAATCAGCAGTGGTTTTTTTCCAAGTAATGCTGGTGACTTTAACATCATGTCTGCAGCTTTCAACAATGGAGACCAAATCGTTCCAGCTGGTCAGCGAACTTATATGAGGGAAAGAAGCAGCAAGTAGAGAATAAATGTCCTTGAAAACTAGGAATTTAACTCTTGCAATATTGGAATTCTTTCCCCCATATTTGCAAGCACATCAGTTCTTCCAAAGGTTCCAGCAAATGAATATAGGAGTGGCATGGATCAGCAGCTTGTGGGCAGCATTTCTATGCTCCGTAGCCCACCATTTAATAAGAAAATTAGGAAACGGGGCTGCTGCATAACTGCTGCCCAGATTTCCGGCGAAAAACTTCCAAATATGTCTAGCAAAATGGCCGGAAACAAAGATGTGATCAATAGTGTCAAGACCTGGTCGGTCACAGCAAAAATAGTCCACCTGTGCACCTCCAAACTGAGTGATCTTTTCATTAGTTGGGAGTTTTCCTCGCAGCGCTCTCCAAAGAAGGAAAGATACTTTGAAAGGAATGTTTTTATGCCACGTGTTGGTATGGAGACTAGTCTTTTCCTTCTTCACTCGAACTAACTCCCACGACGAAGAGCAAGTAAAATTTCCACTCTCATTCAGTTTCCAAATTGGTGTATCATCTATGCCCTCCTAGAAATGAAACTGAGTGGATAGGATTTGTGGCACCAAGAGAGGAGGAACTTGCTGTCTGATCATCTCTTCCTTCCATCGGCCATCGATTAAAAACTGAGATACTTGAATGTTGCCAGGTCTGGTTTGCACAGTTCTGTGAGCCGCTAAAGCTCCAATTCCAAGCCAATCGTCCCACCAAAAACAACAACTATCTGACCGCAACTTCCAGCTTATGTGATTTTCAGCAAGGCTTTTGTTTGTCATCATGCGTTTCCAAACAAGAGATTGGCCCGTGTTCCATTTTTTAGCGATAGGATTAGCTCTTTAGCAGTATTTGGCTCTTAGGAAATCACCCCACAAGGTTTTCTTGGCTTTAAAAGTCCACCATTGTTTGAGCTGGAAAGCAGTGCACACATTCGAGATTTGTCGCACTCCGATACCACCTTCTTCAAGCGGGCAGCCAAGTGTCTCCCAAGATGCCCAATAGTATTTTTTCTTATCCTTGTCCCATCCCCAAAAGAAATCAGCTGTTAACCTCTTGATATAATTGAGAATTGTCTTTGGAGGTGAGATGGCCGCAAGAGTGTGAATGGGAAGTGATTGAAGGACATGTTTAACCAACGTAACCCTGCCTCCAAAGCTGAGAATTCTGGACTGCCAACCGCTGATTTTTCTTACTACTTTATCAATCATATCGGAAAAATAAATTACCTTCTGTCTGCCAATATATAATGGACAGCCAAGGTAGGTAATTGGACTCTCTTTTTGATTGAAGCCGGTAGTATCTCTGATGGTTGCAATGATCTCTGGCGGAGTGTTGTTAGGAATCATAAAATGACTTTTTTCTCTATTGATTCGTTGTCCGGAAAGACTCTCATAAGTCGACAAAATCTGCATGATCAGCTGTAGAGAAACTCTGGTTCCGGAGGCAAAAATGATCACATCATCGGCAAAGGTGAGGTGATTGATTTGTGGACCTCTGTACTCCATGTGGAAACCCTTATATTGCTGATTCTGCTGGAGATTATTCAACATACGGGACAAAACTTCAGCCCCCAGAATAAACAAAGTTGGGGATAACGGGTCACCTTGCTTAAGGCCTCTAGAGGATCGGAAGAATCCATGCCTTGCACCATTGATGATAATAGAATACCAATTGTTGCTCATAATTCTCCATACCATATCAATGAAGAACTCCGCGAATCCCATTTTCCGTAGCACCAAGCAAGTAAACGACCAAGAGACCCTATCGTAAGCTTTAGCCATGTCAAGTTTGATGATGACATTATCTCCCGCTTTAGGATTCTTGATACTATGGGTAATTTCTTGTGCCAGCATGATGTTCTCATATATACTTCTGCCCTTGACAAAACCTGATTGGTTTTCAGAGATGAGGTCCGGAAGAATGGGAGACAGAAGCAGACATAAGAGCTTAGAAATGATTTTATTTGTAAAATTGCTAAGACTTATGGGTTTGAATTCTGAAAATCTGTAGGGATGGTCCACTTTTGGGAGTAAAACCAAGCAAGAGTGAGAAAAGTACTTGGGTACGGGCTGACCACAAAAAAAAGACTGAACAACCGCAAGCAGATCTCGCTTGATAATGTCCCAACAGGATTGAAACAATTTTCCATTCATGCCATCTGGACCGGCAGCCGAGTTGGGATTCATAGAAAATACCACCTGCTTGAGTTCATCAATAGTAGGCATAGCAGGAAGCAACTGATTCTGAGCAGCAGTAACCATAGTAGGAATGCAATTAAGCGTAGCTTCGTTCACCGTCTGTGATTCTGCCGTAAGGATATCCTTGAAATGGGCACAGGCTGCATTAGCAATATTTTCCTCACCTTGAATCCAGTCACCTTGTTCATTGGAAATTTTGTGGATAAACAACCTCCTCCTCCTCCCTCTAATGAGTGCATGAAAGTATTTGGAGTTTGTATCCCCTTCCTTGAACCATTGTAGCTGTGTTTTTTGCTTGAGGATGGACTCTTCCAGCTTCAGATATCTGATATATTCAGCACTAACAGCATGTAGGTTAGTTCGATTCTCTGCAGTGTTGCGATTGATCATTTCTTCTTTAGCCCTACTAACTTTTCCTTCATTTATTAAAATTCAAAACTATGTAAAAATAAATCAAAAATAGAAAAAATATTTATAAAAATATGAAAAAATTAGGAAAATATTCTCAGCGCATGAACTAACTTTAAACCAACAATCGAGTGCATATTTGTATGTATAACGTAATGATATAGAATATTTAAATTCAAGGATATTAAATAAAAATTTTAATAAAATATAAAAATAACTTGGGGTCATTAGGAAAATTGTCCAGAATGCAACGGATAAGTGACAACCCCAAAATATGCATATTAAAATAATGTAGCCTTAAACCAAAAATTGACTGCGCATTTGTACGAATGACGTAACGATATAAAATATTTAAATTTAAGGATATTAAATAAAAATTTGAAAAGAAGGCGACGGGATATTACAAAAACCGCCACGACATATGAGGTAACATTGAAATATATTTAAAATAAAAAAATTAGAGCGGATATGTAGAAAAATGAGTATGCAACGATGAGGAGGATGGATGAACGTCAGGAAAATATTAGGATGATTGAACGTAGGTTTACGCTCTTTTGATTTTGCCACGATGCGTTAGTGCCTTGGTGCCATGGTGCCTTGGTGCCACGGTACCACGGCGCCAAGGTGCCTTGGTGCCATGGAGCCATGCTGCCGTGGTGTCATGGTGCCACGGTGCTATGGTGCCACGTTGAATTTGTGCCTTGGTGCCACGGCGCCACGGTGCCTTTGTGCCATGGAGCCATGATGCCTTGGTGCCACTGTGCTATGGTGCCACGGTGCATTGGTGCCTTGGTGCCTTTGTGCCATGGTGCCATGGTGCCACGGTGCCATGGCACCACGACAGTGCCTTGGTGCGTTGGTCCCATGCTGCCATGATGCTCCGGTGCCATGGTGCCTTGGTGCCATGGCGTCACGGTGCCAAGCTGCCTTGGTGCCATGGTGCCTGTGTGCCACGGTGCCATGGTGCCACGGTGCCTGTGTGCCACGGTGCTATGGTACCACGGTGCTTGTGTGCCAAGCTGCATTGGTGCCATGGTTCCTGTATGACATGGTTCCATGGTGCCATGGCGCCGCACCGCCTTGGTGCCATGCCGCCAAGGTGCCTTGGTGCCATGGCGCCAAGGTGCCTTGGTGCCATGGCGCCATGATGCCTTGGTGCCTTGGTGCCATGGTGCCATGGCGCTACGGTGCCATGGCGCCACGGTGCCATGGCGCCACGGTGCCACGGTGTTAGGGGGCCACGGTGCCACGGTGCCATGGCACCACGATGCCATGGCGCCACGATGCCTTGGTGCCTTGGTGCCTTAGTGCCATGGAGCCACGGAGCCATGGTGATATGGCGCCACGGAGCCATGGTGCCTTGGTGCCATGGTGCCATGGTGCCTTGGTGCCAAGGCACCACGGTGCCGAGCTGCCTTGGTGCCACGGTGCACGGATATCCAGCTTGACAAAGACACCACCATGACAGGCCACTATACGTCCGTCGACGTTCCTCATTGGAGGCATCTCCAGCATTGCAATCGACGGTCACCAAAACCTCTAATTACGGCATGCCTCCATGCACCGACGTTGTGAAGCCACGGTGCATTGGTGCCATGGTGCCACGGTGCTATGGTGCCACAGTGCGTTGTTGCCACGGTGCCTTGGTGCCTTGATGCCATGGTGCCATGATGCCATGGCACCACGGCAGTGCCTTGGTGCGTTGGTGCCATGGTGCCACGATGCCCCAGTGCCATGTTGCAGCGGTGCCACGGCGCCATGGCGCCACGGTGCCGCGGTGCCATGCTGCCGCGATGCCTTGCTACCGCGGTGCCATGGGGCCATGGTGTGTTGGTGCCTTGGTGCCATGGCGCCACGGTGCCAAACTGCCTTGGTGACATGGTGCCTGTGTGCCATGGTGCCACGGTGTCATGGTTCCACAGTGTCATGGTGCCACGGTGCTATGGTACCACAGTGCCTATGTGCCAAGCTGCCTTGGTGCCATGGTGCCTATGTAACACGGTG
>CM061561.1:286396341-286403841 GCA_030864225.1 Capsicum baccatum var. pendulum | reverse complement strand
AGTGTAGTGCGCGTGTGGCCCAGAATATCTAAGGGCATCGCAGACTTTTTATTACCTCAAACTTCCGTGGCCTAAAAGGCCGTAGTCCCTTTAAGAAGCTGGCCGCGAAGGGATACCTTCGGATAGCTAGTTAGCAGGCAGAGGTCTCATTCGTTAACGGAATTAACCAGACAAATCGCTCCACCAACTAAGACCGGTCATGCACCACCACCCATAGAATCAAGAAAGAGCTCTCAGTCTGTCAATCCTTACTATGTCTAGACCTGGTAAGTTTCCCCGTGTTGAGTCAAAATAAGTCGCAGGCTCCACTCTTGGTGGTGCCCTTCCGTCAATTCCTTTAAGTGTCAGCCTTGTGACCATACTCCCCCCGGAACCCAAAAACTTTGGATACTCATAAGGTGCCGGTGGAGTCCTAAAAGCAACATCCTCTGATCCCTGGTCGACATCGTTTATGGTTGAGACTAGGACGGTATTTGATCGCCTTCGATCCCCCAACTTTCATTCTTGATTAATGAAAACATCCTTGGCAAATGCTTTCGCAGTTGTTCATCTTTCATAAATCCAAGAATTTCACCTCTGACTATGAAATACGAATTCCCCCGACTGTCCCTGTTTATCATTACTCCGATCCCGAAGGCCAACATAATAGGACCGAAATACTATAATGTTATCTCATGCTAATGTATACAGAGCATAGGTTTGCTTTAAGCACTCTAATTTCTTCAAAGTAACAGCGCCGGAGGCACGACCCAGCCAGTTAAGGCCAGGAGCGCATCACCGACAGAAGGGATGAGATGATCCGCGCACACCATAGGCGGACCGGCCGGCCCATCCCAAAGTCCAACTACGAGCTTTTTAACTGCAACAACTTAAATATACGCTATTGGTGCTGGAATTACCGCGGCTACTGGCACGAGACTCGCCCTTCAATGGATCCTCGTTAAGGGATTTAGATTGTACTCATTCCAATTACCAGACTCATTGAGCCCGGTATTGTAATTTATTATCTCTACCTCCCCGTGTCATGATTGGGTAATTTACAAGCCTGTTGCCTTCCATAGATGTGGTAGTCATTTCTCAGGCTCCCTCTCAAGAATCGAACCCTAATTCTCGATCACCCATCACCACCATGGTAGGCCACTATCCTACCATCGAAATTTAATAGGGCAGAAATTTGAATGAAGCGTCGGGCAGAGCCCGCGTCTACCTTTTATCTAATAAATGCATCTTTTCCAGAAGTCGGGGTTTATTGCACGTATTAGCTCTAGAATTACTACGGTTATTTGAGTAGTAGATACCATAAAACAAACTATAACTGATTTAATGAGCCAATCGCAGTTTCACAGTCTGAATTTGTTCATACTTACACATGCATGGCTTAATCTTTGATACAAGCATATGACTACTGGCAGGATCAACCAGGTAGCATTCCTCATCGACGTCGGTGTCGTATGAGCCTGGCCTGCCCACGGGGGCACAGACGGATTCAGGGTGAGCGTGGCCGTCGTTTGCAAGGAGCGTCTTACGGGCCAGATAGGAGCCGATAAAGGCCCTATGCCCGCTGCGTCTGCCGCATCCGAGAATCCGGACCGCCGCTCGCAGACCAAGACATCGCACAATGAAGTGAGCTAGTCGTGGCTTATGAGGACGGCCTTTCGATTCGCCCCGCGCACGAAATGCGAGGGGCAAAGGGCGATTGATAAAACTTGATAATGCCTGGGCATTAGGTATGCAGCACAGGAAACCGACTTCGAGAAAGCCTACATTACGCTTGCCCCGCGACTGAGATGGTAGGTGGGTTAGGATATCGCTACTCGAGCAGGGATCCAACCTAAACACACGTGCCAAACACAACTCATGCACCGTGCGTCCAATGCTCCATCGATGCACGCCCGGCATCGGCCCCAACGCCCGACAATAGATGTCGTGCGCTGCTGCCCATGCGGACGTTGCAAGGCTGAAGCAAGTCCCAATTGACACGATAGCCCGCCCGTAGGGGAAGCAGAAGAGATGAAGGCACGCCGAGGCTCATGCACGGGCGCCGCCCACGCCTGCCGCCAGCGCTCGCCGCGGATTGGGCTCGGTCGCATATGTGCAGTGCCTGGAGCTTGCCTCAAGAGCAGCATCCAGTACTCACCGCTCGCACAAAGGCACCGCCTCGTCTAAAGTCTAGCGCCAACAGCCCGGTCGTGGACGACGCCACCGATAACCGATACGAGCGTACAATAAAGCACCGCAAACATTGCTACACGGGCACGGATGGCTCGCACGGACTAGCCATGCATGCTGCCATGCGCCCACGCTGTTCGCCGACATGGCCACTGAGCGCCTATGCCAACTACCGATAGTCGCCTTGAACTGCCTTCAACACCTCTACCCCCCTTATATATGCTTAAAAAAAAACCCAAGTGACAGGAGTAGACATTATTTTGCCAGAGAATCATACCAGATATATGCGGACCCGAACTGCACGTTTTGATAAGATACGGAGCCTGTGCACTCGCAAAAATCTCGCGTAATTTGTAAATGATAATTTTCATTGAGAAAATATTTTTTTACAAATACCATTTATTAAAATTCAAAAATATGTAAAAATAAATCAAAAATAGAAAAAATATTTATAAAAATATGAAAAAATTAGGAAAATATTCTCAGCGCATGAACTAACCTTAAACCAACAATCGAGTGCATATTTGTATGTATAACGTAATGATATAAAATATTTAAATTTAAGGATATTAAATAAAAATTTTAAAAAAATATAAAAATAACGTGGGGTCATTAGGAAAATTGTCCAGAATGCAACGGATAAGTGACAACCCCAAAATATGCATATTAGAATGAAGTAGCCTTAAACCAACAATTGAGTGCGCATTTATACGAATGACGTAATGATATAAAATATTTAAATTTAAGGATATTAAATAAAAATTTGAAAAGAAGGCGACGGGATATTACGAAAACCGCCACGACATATGTGGTAACATTGAAATATATTTAAAATAAAAAAATTAGAGCGGATATGTAGAAAAATGAGTATGCAACTATGAGGAGGATGGATGAACGTCAGGAAAATATTAGGATGATTGAACGTAGGTTTACGCTCTTTTGATTTTGCCACGGTGCGTTAGTTCCTTGGTGCCATGGTGCCTTGGTGCCACGGTACCATGGCGCCACGGTGCCTTGGTGCCATGGCGCCATGCTACCATGGTGCCACGGTGCTATGATGCCACGGTGCCTTGTAGCGTTGGTGCCATGGTGCCACGATGCCCCGGTGCCATGGTGCAGCAGTGCCACGGCGCCATGGCACCACGGTGCCGCGGTGCCATGGTGCCGCGGTGCCATGCTGCCGTGGTGCCTTGCTGCCGCGGTGCCATGGTGCGTTGGTGCCTTGGTGCCACGGTGCCACAGTGCCAAACTGCCTTGGTGACATGGTGCCTGTGTGCCATGGTGCCACGGTGCCATGGTGCCACGGTGCCTGTGTCCCACGGTGCTATGGTGCCACGGTGCCTGTGTGCCAAGCTGCCTTGGTGCCATGGTGCCTGTGTGACACGGTGCCATGGTGCCATGGCGTCGCGCCTAGGTGCCATCGCGCCTAGGTGCCTTGGTGCCATGGCGACATGGTGCCTTGGTGCCTTGGTGCCATGGTGCCATGATGCCACGGTTCCATGGCGCCACGATGCCTTGGTGCCTGTGTGCCAAGCTGCCTTTGTGCCTTGGTGCCTGTGTGACACGGTGCCATGGTGCCATGGCGCCGCACCGTCTTGGAGCCATGGCGCCAAGGTTCCTAGGTGCCATGGAGCCAAGGTGCCTTGGTACCTTGGTGCCATGGCTCAACGGTGCCTTGGTGCCTTGGTGCCATGGTTCCATGGCGCCACGGTGCCATGGCGCCACGGTGCCTTGGTGTCTTGGTGCCATGGCGCCACGGTGCCTTGGTGCCTTGGGACCTTGGTGCCATGGCGCCACGGTGCCAAGCTGCCTTGGTGCCACGGTGCACGGATATCCAACTTGACAAAGACACCACCATGGCAGGCCACTACACGTCCGTCGACGTTCATCATTGGAGGCATCTCCAGCATTGCACTCGACGGTCATAAAAACCTCTAATTGCGGAATGCCTCCATGCACCAACATTGTTCTCGGCGCTTCACTGAGCACTTATGCCGCACTCCGAAACGCAAAAATCCTCCAGTTGCGATGCCGTTGTTTTTCGCGAAAGGCCACTTGATATCATATGCTTAACTGTTTGGAATGGAACGCACGCGACGCTTGGCTAACTCGGGTGAGGTGAGCTCGTAGCACTTGGTGGGATATTTAAAGGACAAATGCACGAACCTCCTTTGGATACGGGCGGCAGGGTGGGTGGATTGGATGGGGAGGGACGAACCGGAGCGACAAAGGGCTGAATCTCAGTGGATCGTCGTAGTAAGGCCACTCTGCCACTTACAATACCCCATCGTGTATTTAAGTTGTCTGCAAAGGATTTTGCCCGCCGCTCGATGGAAATTGTACTTCAAGGCGGCCGCCGCGACCCTTCTGCCGCGGTGGCCTAGGCAACGACACGTGCCCTTGGGGGCCGAGGCCCCTACTGCGGGTCGGCAAGCGGACGGCGGGCGCATGCATCGCTTCTAGCCCGTATTCTAACTTAGATGCATTCAGTCATAATTCAGCACACGGTAGCTTCGCGCCACTGACTTTTCAACCAAGCGCGATGACCAATTGTCTGAATCAACGGTTCCTCTCATACTGGGTTGAATTACTATTGCGACACTGTAACCAGTAGGGTAAAACTAACCTGTCTCACAAAAGTCTAAACCCAGCTCACGTTCCCTATTGGTGGGTGAACAACCCAACACTTGGTGAATTCTGCTTCACAATGATAGGGAGAGCCAACATCGAAGGATCAAAAAGCAACGTCGCTATGAACACTTGGCTTCCACAAGCCAGTTATCCCTGTGGTAACTTTTCTGACACCTCTAGCTTCAAATTCCGAAGGTTTAAAGGATCGTTAGGCCATGCTTTCACGGTTCGTATTCGTACTGGAAATCAGAATCAAAAGAGCTTTTACCTTTCTGTTACACACGAGATTTCACTTTCGCCTTTCGGCTCCCACTTATACTACACCTCTAAAGTAATTTCACAAAGTCGGACTAGAGTCAAGCTCAACAGGGTCTTGTTTCCCCGCTGTTACTTCCAAGCCTGTTCAATTGGCTGTGGTTTCGCTAGATAGTAGACAGGGACAGTGGGAATCTCGTTAATCCATTCAAGTGCGTCACTAATTAGATGACGAGGCATTTGGCTACCTTAAGAGAGTCATAATTACTCCCGCCATTTACCCGCACTTGGTTGAATTTCTTCACTTTGACATTCAGAGCACTAGGCAGAAATCACATTGCGTGAGCATCCGTTGGGACCATCACAATGCTTTGTTTTAATTAAACAATCGGATTCCCCTTGTCCATACAAGTTCTGAGTTGGCTGTTCGACGCGCGGGGAAGGCCCCCGAAGGAACCATTCCCAGTCCGTCACCCGGCCGGCATGCGGTGACCGTCTTTCGCCGCGAGAGCAGCTCGAGCAGTCCACCGATAACCGACGGGTTCGGGACTGGGACCCCTGTGCCCAGCCCTCATAGCCAATCCTTTTCCCAAACTTACGGATCCATTGTGCCGACATTATTTCATTGACCAGAGGTTGTTCACCTTGGAGACCTGATGCGGTTATGAGTACGACCGGGTGTGGACGGCATTCGGTCCTCCGGATTTTCAAGGGCTGCCGGGAGCGTACCAGACACCACGCGATGTGCGGTGCTCTTCCAGCCGCTGGACCATACCTCCAGCTGAGCCAATTCCAGGGTGGGCAGGCTTTTAAACCGAAAAGATAATTCTTTCTGCGGCTCCCGCCGACGTCTCCAGACTTCCTAACGTTATCGTCGACCGTCACATCCCGGTTCAGGAATTTTAACCTGATTCCCTTTTGAAGCTCGCGTGAAACGCGCTATCTGTCGGGGTTTCCCCGACCCTTAAGATCGACTAACCCATGTGCAAGTGTCGTTCACATGGTACCTTTCCCCTCTTCGGCCTTTAAAGTTCTCATTTGAATATTTGCTACTACCACCAAAATCTACACCGACGGCCGCTCCGCCCGGGCTCGCGCCCAAGGTTTTGCAGCTAATGCCACACCCTCCTACTAATCGGGGCCTGGCATTTGCCCCGACGGCCGGGTGTAGGTCGCGCGCTTAAGCGCCATTCATTTTCGAGGCTAGTTCATTAGGCAGGTGAGTTGTTACACACTCCTTAGTAGATTTTGACTTCCATGACCACCGTCCTACTGTCTTAATCAACCAACACCCTTTGTGGGATCTAGGTTAGCGCGCATTTTGGCACCATAACCCGGCTTCTGGTTCATCCCGCATCGCTTGTTCTACTTACCAAAATGGCCCACTCGGAGCTCTTGATTCCGTGGCGCGGCTCAAAGAAGCAGTCGCGCCGTCCTACCTATTTAAAGTTTGAGAATAGTTTGAGGACATTGCATCCCCGAGGCCTCTAATCATTGGCTTTACCCGATATAACTCGCACGCGAGCTCCATCTATCCTGAGGGAAACTTCGGAGGGAACCAGCTACAAGACGGTTCGATTAGTCTTTCGCCCCTATACCCAAGTAAGACGAATGATTTGCACGTCAGTATCACTGCGGGCCTCCACCAGAGTTTCCTCTGGCTTCGCCCTGCTCAGGAAAAGTTCACCATCTTTCGGATACCGGCAGGAATTCTCACACTCGAATCCTTCTCAGAAGATCAAGGTCGATCGGCGGTGCACCCCTCAGGGGGATCCCACAAATCAGCTTCCTTGTGCCTTACGGGTTTACTCGCCTGTTGACTCGCACACAAGTCAGACTCCTTGGTCTGTGTTTTAAGACGGGTCGAATGGGGATCCCACAGTCCAGCGTCCGGAGCGCGGAGATGCCGAAGCACACCGGAGGCGCGTGCTGCCTGCCACAATCGAGGAGATGACATTCCACGAGCTGGTGCCACGGTACTATAGTACCACGGTGCCTGTGTGACACAGTGCCATAGTGCCATGGCGCCGCGCCGCCTTGGTGCCATGGCGCCAAGGTGCCTAGGTGTCATCGCGCCATGGTGCCTTGGTGCAATGGCGCCACGGTGCCTTGGTTCCTTGGTGCCATGGTGCCATGGCGCCACGGTGGCATGGCACCACGGTGCCATGGCACCACGGTGCCACGGTGCCATGGCGCCACGATGCCTTGGTGCCTGTGTGCCAAGCTGCCTTGGTGCCATGGTGCCTGTGTGACACGGTGCCTAGGTGCCTTGGTGCCTGTGTGCCAAGGTGCCTAGGTGTCAGGGAGCCATGGTGCCTTGGTGCCTTGGTGCCATGGCGCCACGGTGCCTTGGTTCCTTAGTGCCACGATGCCATGGCGCCACAGTGCCATGGCGCCACAGTGCCATGGCGCCACGATGCCATGGAGCCACGGTCCCTTGGTGCC
>CM061561.1:286381341-286391341 GCA_030864225.1 Capsicum baccatum var. pendulum | reverse complement strand
GCCCTCCAATGGATCCTCGTTAAGGGATTTAGATTGTACTCATTCCAATTACCATACTCATTGAGCCCGTATTATTATTTATTATCACTACCTCCCCATATCAGGATTGGGTAATTTACGCGCCTGCTTCCTTCCTTAGATGTGGTAGTCGTTTCTCAGGCTCCCTCTCTAGAATCGAACCCTAATTCTCCGTCACCCATCTCCACCATGGTAGGCCACTATCCTACCATCAAAAGTTAATAGGGAAGAAATTTGAATGATGCGTCGCCGGCACGATGGCCGTGCGATCCGTCGAGTTATCATGAATCATCGCATCAATGGACAGAGCCCGCGTCGACCTTTTATCTAATAAATACATCTCTTCCAGAAGTCGGGGTTTATTGCACGTATTAGCTATAGAATTACTACGGTTATTCGAGTAGTAGATACCATCAAACAAACTATAACTGATTTAATGAGCCAATCGCAGTTTCACAGCCTGAATTTGTTCATACTTACACATGCATGGCTTAATCTTTGAGACAAGCATATGACTACTGGCAGGATAAACCAGGTAGCATTCCTCATCGACGTTGGCGTCGCATGATCCCGGCCTGCCCACGGGGGCGCTAATGGATTCAAGGTGAGCGCGACCATCATTTGCAAGGAGCGTCGTACGGGACAGATAGGAGCCGATGAAGGCCCCATGCCCGCTGCGTCTGCCGCATCCGAGAATCCGGACAGCCGCTCGCGGACCACGACATCGCACAACGAAGCGAGGGAGTCGTGGCTTGCGAGGGCAGCCTTTCGATTCACCCTCAAACTTGATAATGCCTGGGCATTAGGTATGCAGCACAGGAAACCGTCTTCGAGCAAGCCTACATTGCGCTTGCCCCACGACTGAGAAGGCAGGCGGGTCAGGACGTCACTGCTCGAGCAGGGATCCAACCTAACCGCACGTGCTGAACACAACTCACGCACCGTGCGTCCAAATACTCCGTCGATGCAAGCTCGGCACCTGCCCCAACGCCCGGCAATAGATGTCGTGCGCTGCTGCCCATGCGGATGTTGCAAGGCTGAAGCAAGTCCTGCTTTACATGATAGCCCACCCATGGGGGAACCAGAAGAGATGAAGGCACGCCGAGGCTCATGCACGGGTGCCGCCCACGCCGGCCGCCAGCGCTCGACGCGGATTGGGCTCAGCCGCATGCGTGCAACGCCTGGAGCTTGCCCCGAGAGCAGTATCCAGTACTCACCGTTCGTACGAAGGCACCGCCTCATCCAAAGTCTAGTGCCAGCAGCCCCGTCGTGGACGACGTCACCGATAACCGATACGAGCGTACAATGAAGCGCCGCCGACGTTGCTAAACGGGCACGGACGGCTCGTACGGACTAGCCATGCATGCTGCCATGCACCCACGCTGCTCGCCGACATGGCCACTGAGCACCTATGTCAACTACCGACAGTCGCCTTGAAGTGCCCTCAACACCTCTACCCCCCTTATATATGTTTAAAAAAAAAACCCATGTGATCGGAGTACACATGATTTTGCCAGAGAATCATACCAGACATATGCGGACCCGAACTGCACATTTTGATGAGATACGGAGCCTGTACACTCACAAAAAGGTCGCGTAATTTGTAAATGATAATTTTCGTTGAGAAAATATTTTTTTACAAATATCATTTATTAAAATTCAAAAATTATGTAAAAATAAATCAAAAATAGAAAAAATATTTATAAAAATATAAAAAATTAGGAAAATATTCTCAGAGCATGAACTAACCTTAAACCAACAATCGAGTGCATATTTGTACGTATAACGTAACGATATAAAATATTTAAATTTAAGGATATTAAATAAAATTTTAAAAAAATATAAAAATAACATGGGGTCATTAGGAAAATTGCCCAGAATGCAATAGTAAGTGACAACCCTAAAATATGCATATTAGAATGAAGTAGCCTTAAACCAACAATTGAGTGCGCATTTGTACGAATGACGTAACGATATAAAATATTTAAATTTAAGGATATTAAATAAAAATTTGAAAAGATGGAGATGGGACATTACGAAAACCGCCATGACATATGAGGTAACATTGAAATATATTTAAAATAAAAAAATTAGAGCGGATATGTAGAACAATGAGTATGCAACGGTGAGGATGATGGATGAACGTCAGGAAAATATTAGGATGATCGAACGTAGATTTACGCTCTTTTAATTTTGCCATGGTGCGTTAGTGCCTTGGTGCCATGGTGCCTTCGTTCCACGGTGCCACGGCGCCACGGTGCCTTGGTGCCATGGCGCCATGCTGCCTTGGTGCCATGGTGCCATGGTGCTATGGTGCCATGATGCATTGGTGCCACGGTGCCTTGGTGCCTTAGTGCCATGGTGCAACGGTGCCATGGCACCACGGCAGTGCCTTGGTGCATTTGTGCCATGGTGCCACGATGCACCGGTGCCATGGTGCCGCGGTGCCGCGGTGCCATGGTGCCGCGGTGCCACGACGCTATGGCACCACAGTGCCTTGGTGCCATTGTGCCGCGGTGCCATGGTGCCACAGTGCCTTACTTCCTTGGTGCCATGGTGCCTTGGTTCCATTGCGTCACGGTGCCAAGCTGCCTTGGTGCCATGGTGCCTGTGTTCTATGGTGCCATGGTGCCACGGTGCTTATGTGCCACGGTGCTATGCTGCCACGGTGCCTGTGTGCCAAGTTGCCTTGGTGCCATGGTGCCTGTGTGACACGGTGCCACGGTGCCATGGCTCCAAGGTGCCTAAGTGCCATGGCGCCATGGTGGCTTGGTGGCTTGGTGCCTTGGTACCATGGCGCCACGGTTCCTTCGTGCCTTGGTGCCATACAGAGTGTAGTATTGCTTTGAGCACTCTAATTTCTTCAAAGTAACAGCACTAGAGGCACGACCTGGACAGTTAAACCCAGGAGCGCATCGCCGACAGAAGGGACGAGACGATCGGTGCATGCTATAGGCGGACCGGCCGGCCCATCCCAAAGTCTAACTACGAGCTTTTTAACTGTAACAACTTAAATATACATTATTCGAGCTGGAATTACCGCAGCTGCTGGCACCAGACTTGCCCTGCAATGGATACTCCTTAAGGGATCTAGATTGTACTCATTCATATTACCAGACTCATTGAGCCCGGTATTATTATTTATTTTCACTACCTCCCCGTGTCAGGATTGGGTAATTTGCGCGCCTGCTGACTTCCTTGGATGTGGTAGCCAGTTCTCAGGCTCCCTCTCCGGAATCGAACCCTAATTCTCCGTCACTCATCACCACCACGGTAGGACACTATCCTACCATCGAAATTTAATAGGGCAGAAATTTGAATGATTCATTGCTGGCACGATGGCCATACAATTCATCGAGTTATCATGAATCATCGCAGCAACAGGCAGAGCCTGCGTCGACCTTTTATCTAATAAATGCATATCTTCCAGAAGTCGGGGTTTGTTGCACATATTAGCTCTAGAATTACTATGGTTATCCGAGTATTAGATACCATCAAACAAACTATAACTGATTTAATGAGCCATTTGTAGTTTCACAGTCTGAATTTGTTCATACTTACACATGCATGGCTTAATCTTTGAGACAAGCATATGACTACTGGAAGGATCAACCAGGTATCATTCCTCATTGACGTCGGCGTCGCATGAGCCCAGCCTGCCCGTGGGGGCGCGAACGAATTCAAGGTGAGCACAACCGTCGTTTGCATGCAGCGTCGTACAGGGCAGATAGGAGCCGATGAAGGACCCATGCCCGCTGCGTCTGCCGCTCCCGGACAGCTGCTCCCGGACCGCCGCTCGCGGACCACGACATCGCACGATGAAGCGAGGGAGTCGTTGGACGCGAGGGCGGCCTTTTGATTCGCCCCGCGTACGAAATGTGAGGGGCGAAGGGCGATCGATAAAACTTGATAATGCCTGAGCATTAGGTATGCAGCACAGGAAAGCGACTTCAAGCAAGCCTACATTGCGCTTGCCCCGCGACCGAGATGGCAGGTGGGTCAGTGCGTCGCTGCCGGACCAGGGATCCAACCTAACCACAAGTGCCGAATACAACTCACGCACCGTGCGTCCAAATGCTCCGTCAATGCACGCCTGGCACTGGCCCCAACGCCCGATAATAGATGTCGTGCGCTGCTGCCTATGCAGACGTTTCAAGGCTGAAGCAAGTACCGCTTGACACGATTTCCCGCCTGTGGGGGGAGCAGAGGAGATGAAGGCACGTCGAGGCTCATGCACGGGCGTCGCCCACGCCGGCCGCTGGCACTCGTCGCGGATTGTGCTCGTCCGCATACGTGCAGCGTCTGGAGCATGCCTCGAGAGCAGCATCCAGTACTCTCCGCTGGCATGAAGGTACCGCCTCGTCCAAAGTCTAGCGCCAGCAGCCCCGTCGTGGACGACGCCACCGATAACCGACATGAGCGTACAATGAAGCGCAGTCGACGTTGCTACACGAGAACGTACGGCTCGCACGGACTAGCCATGCATGCTGCTTGCACCCACGCTACTCGCCGACAGGGCCACTGAGCGCCTATGCCAACTACCGACAGTCGCCTTGAAGTGCCTTCAACACCTCTATCCCCCTTATGTATGCTTAAAAAAAAACCAAGTGACAGGAGTAGACATGATTTTGCAAGAGAATCATACCAGACATATACGGACCCGAACTGCACATTTTGATGAGATACGGAGCCTGTGCACTCACAAAAAGGTCGCGTAATTTGTAAATGATAATTTTCATTGAGAAAATATTTTTTTACAAATCTCATTTATTAAAATTCAAAAAATATGTAAAAATAAATCAAAAATAGAAAAATACTTATAAAAAATATGAAAAAATTAGGAAAAGATTCTCAACGCATGAAATAACCTTAAACCAACAATCGAGTGCATATTTGTACGTATAACGTAACGATATAAAATATTCAAATTTAAGGATATTAAATAAAAAATTTTAAAAAATATAAAATAACGTGGGGTCATTGGGAAAATCGCCCAGAATGCAACGGATAAGTGACAACCCCAAAATATGCATATTAGAATGAAGTAGCCTTTAACTAACAATTGAGTGTGCATTTGTACGAATGATGTAACGATATAAAATATTTAAATTTAAGGATATTATATAAAATTTTGAAAAGAAGGCGACGGGACAATACGAAAACCGCCCCGACATATGAGGTAATATTGAAATATATTTAAAATAAAAAAATTAGAGCGGATATGTAGAAAAATGAGTATGAAACGGTGAGGAGGATGGATGAACGTCAGGAAAATATTAGGATGATCAAACGTAGGTTTATGCTCTTTTGATTTTGCCACGGTGCGTTAGTGCCTTGGTGCCTTGGTCCCACGACACCACGGTGCCTTGGTGCCACGGCGCCATGTTGCCTTGGTGCCATGGTGCCATGGTGCTATGGTTCCACGATGCATTGGTGCCATGGTGCCTTGGTTCCTTGGTGCCATGGTGCCATGGCACCACGACAGTGCCTTGGTGCGTTGGTGCCATGGTTCCACGATGCCCCGATTCCATGGTGCCGCGGTGCCTTGCTGCCTAGGTGCCATGGTGCCGCGGTGCCGCGGTGCCTTGCTGCCTTGGTGCCATGGTGCCATGGTACCATGGTGCCTTGGTGCCTTGATGCCATGGCGCCACGGTGCCAAGCTGCCTTAGTGCCATGGTGCCTGTGTGCCATGGTGCCACAGTGCCTGTGTGCCACGGTGCCTGTGCGCCAAGCTGCCTTGGTGCCATGGTTCCACAATGCCCCGGTTCCATGGTGCCGCAGTGCCATGGTGCCGCGGTGACATGGTGCCGCAATGCCTTGCTTCCTTGGTGCCATGGTGTCATGGTGCCATGGTGCCTTGGTGCCTTGGTGCCATGGCGCCACGGTGCCAAGCTGCCTTAGTACCATGGTGCCACAGTGCCTGTGTGCCACGGTGCCTGTGCTCCAAGCTGCCTTGGTGCCATGGTGCATGTGTGACATGGTGCCATGGTGCCATAGCGCCGCGCCGCCTTGGTGCCATGGCGCTAAGGTGCCGTGGTGCCATGGGGCCATGGTGCCTTGGTGCCTTGTTGCCTTGGTGCCTTGGTGCCTTAGTGCCATGGCGCCACGGTTCCTTGGTGCCATGGCACCACGGTGCCACGGCGCCACGGCGCCACGGCGCCACGGTGCCACAGCGCCACGGTGCCACGGTTCCTTGGTGCCACGTCGCCACGGTGACATGGTGCCTTGGTGCCTTGGTGCCATGGCGCCACGGTGCCAAGCTGCCTTGGTGCCACGGTGCACGGATATCCAACTTGACAAAGACACCACCATGGCAGGCCACTATACGTCCGTAGACGTTCGTCATTGGAGGCGTCTCCAGCATTTCACTCGACTGTCACAAAAACCTCTAATTGCGGCATGCCTCCACGCACCGACGTTGTTCTCGGTGCTTCGCTGAGCACTTATGTCGCACTTTGAATCATGGATATCCTCCTGTTGCAATGCCGTTGTTTTTTGCGAAAGGCCACTTGATATCGTATGCTTAACTGTTTGGAATGGAACGCATGCGACGCTTGGCTAACTCGGGTGAGATGAGCTCGCAACACTTGGTGGGATTTTTCAAGGACGAATACACGAACCTCCTTTGGCGACGGGCGACAGGGTGGTTGGATTGGATGGGGAGGGATGAACCGGAGCGACAAAGGTCTGAATCTCAGTGGATCGTGGAAGCAAGGCCACTCTGCCACTTACAATACCCCGTCGCGTATTTAAGTTGTCTGCAAAGGATTCTGCCCGCCGCTCGATAGAAATTGTACTTCAAGGCGGCCGCCGCAATCCTTCCACCGAGGCAGCTTAGCCAACGATATGTGCCCTTGGGGGCCGAGGCCCCTACTGTAGGTTGGCAAGCGGACAGCGGGCGCATGCATCGCTTTTAGTTCGGATTCTGACTTAGAGGCGTTCAGTCATAATCCAGAACACGGTAGCTTCGCGCCACTGGCTTTTCAACCAAGCACGATAACCAATTGTGTGAATCAATGGTTTCTCTCGTACTTGGTTGAATTACTATTGCAACACTATCATCATTAGGGTAAAACTAACCTGTCTCACGATGGTCTAAACCCAGCTCACGTTCCCTATTGGTGGGTGAACAATCCAACACTTGGTGAATTATGCTTCATAATGATAGGAAGAGCCGACATCGAAGGATCAAAAAGCAACGTCGCTATGAACGCTTGGCTTCCACAAGCCAGTTATCCCTGTTGTAACTTTTCTGACACCTCTAGCTTCGAATTTCGAAGGTCTAAAGGATCGTTAGGCCACGCTTTCATGATTCGTATTCGTACTGGAAATCAGAATCAAAAGAGCTTTTACCCTAATGTTCCACACAAGATTTCCGTTCTCGTTGAGCTCATCTTAGGACACCTGCATTATCTTTTAAGAGATGTGCCGCCCCAACCAAAATCCCCACCTGACATTGTCTTCCACCCGGATCGGCCCACAGAGCGAGCCTTGGGTCCAAAAAGAGGGGCAGTGCCCCGCTTCTAATTCACAGAATAAGTAAAATAGCGTTAAAAGTAGTGGTATTTCACTTTCGCCTTTCGGCTTCAACTTATACTACACCTCTCAAGTCATTTAACAAAGTCGGACTAGAGTCAAGCTCCGAAGGGTCTTGTTTCCCCGCTGTTTCTGCCAAGCCCATTCCCTTGGCTATGGTTTCACTGGATAGTAGACAGGGACAGTGGGAATCTCGTTAATCCATTCATGTGCGTCACTAATTAGATGACGAGGCGTTTGGCTACCTTAAGAGAGTCATAGTTACTCCTGTCGTTTACCCGTGCTTGGTTGAATTTCTTCACTTTGACATTCATAGCACTGGGCAGAAATTACATTGCGTGAGCATCCGTTTGGACCATCGCAAGGCTATGTTTTAATTAAATAGTCGGATTCCCCTTGATCGTACCAGTTCTGAGTTGGCTGTTTAACGCGCGAGGAAGGCCCCCAAAGGAACCATTCCCAGTCCGTCCCCCGACCTGCACGCGATGACCCGCTCTCGCCGCGGGAGCAGCTCGTGCTGTCCACCGACAGCCGACGGTTTTGGGACTGGGACCCCCGTGCCCAACCCTCAGAGCCAATCCTTTTCCCAAATTTACGGATCCATTTTGCTGACTTCCCTTGCCTACATTGCTGATGCGTTTATGAGTACGACCGGGTGTGGACGGCATTTGGTCCTTCGGAATTTCAAGGGCTGCTGGGAGCGCACCGGACACCACGCGACATGCGGTGCTCTTCCAGCAGTTGGACCCTACCTCCAGCTGAGCTGATTCGAGGGTGGGAAGGCTATTAAACAGAAAAGATAACTCTTCCTGAGGCTGCCGCCGACGTCTCCGGACTTCCTAACGTTGCTGTCGACTGCCACGTCCCGATTCAGGAATTTTAACCCGATTCCCTTTTGGAGCTCGCGCAAAATGCGCTATCTGTCGGGGTTTCCCCGACCCTTAGGATCGACTAACCCATGTGCAAGGGCCGTTCACATGGAACCTTTCCCCTCTTTGGCCTTCAAAGAGGGGTTGTTGTACGTATTAGCTCTAGAATTACTACAGTTATCCGAGTAGTAGATACCATCAAACAAACTATAATTGATTTAATGAGCCATTCGCAGTTTCACAGTTTGAATTTGTTCATACTTACACATGCATGGCTTAATCTTTGAGACAAGCATATGACTACTGGCAGGATCAACCAGGTAGCATTCGTCATCGACGTCGGCGTCGCATGAGCCCGGCCTGCCCGTTGGGGCGCGGACAGATTCAAGGTTAGCGCGACCTTCGTTTGTAACGAGCATCGTACGGGGCAGATAGAAGCCGATAAAGGCCCCATGCTGACTGCGTCTGCCGCATCCGAAAATCCAGACCACCGCTCGCGGACGACGACATCGCACGATGAAGCGAGTCGTGGGATGCGAGGGCAGCCTTTCGATTCGCCCCGCGCACGATATGCGAGGGGCGAAGGGTGATAAATAAAACTTGATAATGCCTGGGCATTAGGTATGAAACACAGGAAACCGACTTCGAGTATGCCTACATTGCGCTCGCCCCGAGACTGAGATGGCAGGTGGGTCAGGACCCAAACCGCACGTTTAGATGAGATACGGAGCCTATGCACTCACAAAAAGGTCGCGTAATTTGTAAATGATAAGTTTCGTTGAGAAAATATTTTTTTACAAATATCATTTATTAAAATTCTAAAAATATGTAAAAATAAATCAAAAATTGAAAAAATATTTATAAAAATATGAAAAAATTAGGAAAATATTCTCAGCGCATGAAATAATCTTAAACCAACAATCAAGTGCATATTTGTACGTATAACGTAACATTATAAAATATTTAAATTTAAGGATATTAAATAAAAATTTTAAAAAAATATATATATAACGTGGGATCATTAGGAAAATCGCCAAGAATGCAACGGATAAGTGACAACCCCAAAATATGCATATTAGAATGAAGTAGCCTTAAACCAACAATTGAGTGCGCATTTGTACGAATGACGTATAAAATATTTCAATTTAAGGATATTAAATAAAAAATTGAAAAGAAGGCGACGGGACATTACGAAAACTGCCACAACATATAAGGTAAAATTAAAATATATTTAAAATAAAAAAATTAGAGCGGATATGTAGAAAAATGAGTATGCAACGGTGAGGAGGATGGATGAACGTCAGGAAAATATTAGGATGATCGAACGTAGGTTTACTCTCTTTTAATTTTGCCACGGTGCATTAGTGCCTTGGTGCCATGGTGCTTTGGTGCCACGGTGCCACGGCGCCATGGCGCCTTAGTGCTATGGCGCCATGCTGCCTTGATGCCATGGTGCCACGGTGCTATGGTGCCACGGTGCATTGGTTCCACGGTGCCTTGGTGCCTTGGTTCCATGGTGCTAGGGTGCCATGGCACCACGGCTGTGCCTTGGTGCGTTGGTGCCATGGTGCCACGAT
>CM061561.1:286373841-286376341 GCA_030864225.1 Capsicum baccatum var. pendulum | reverse complement strand
CACGGGGGCGCAGACGGATTCAAGGTGAGCGCGACCGTCATTTACAAGGAGCGTCGTACGGGCCAGACGAAGCGAGAGAGTCGTGGGATGCGAGGGAGGCCTTTCGATTCGCCTCGCGCACGAAATGCGAGGGGCAAAGGGTGATAAATAAAACTTGATTGGGCATTAGGTATGAAACACAGGAAACCGACTTCGAGTATGCCTACATTGCGCTCGCCCCGCAGGTGGGTCAGGACCCAAACCGCACGTTTAGATGAGATACGGAGCCTGTGCACTCACAAAAAGGTCGCGTAATTTGTAAATGATAAGTTTCGTTGAGAAAATATTTTTTTACAAATATCATTTATTAAAATTCTAAAAATATGTAAAAATAAATCAAAAATTGAAAAAGTATTTATAAAAATATGAAAAAATTAGGAAAATATTCTCAGCGTATGAAATAACCTTAAACCAACAATCGAGTGCATATTTGTACGTATAACGTAATATTATAAAATATTTAAATTTAAGGATATTAAATAAAAAGTTTAAAAAAATATATATATAACGTGGGATCATTAGGAAAATCGCCAAGAATGCAACGGATAAGTGACAACCCCAAAATATGCATATTAGAATGAAGTAGCCTTAAACCAACAATTGAGTGCGCATTTGTACGAATGATGTAACGATATAAAATATTTAAATTTAAGGATATTAAATAAAAATTTGAAAAGAAGGCGACGGGACATTACGAAAACCGCTAAGACATATGAGGTAACATTGAAATATATTTAAAATAAAAAAAATTAGAGCGGATATATAGAAAAATGAGTATGCAACGATGAGGAGGATGGATGAATGTTAGGAAAATATTAGGATGATCGAACGTAGGTTTACGCTCTTTTGATTTTGCCACGGTGCGTTAATGCCTTGGTGCCATGGTGCCTTGGTGCCATGGTACCACGGCGTCACGGTGCCTTGGTGCCATGGTGCTATGCTGCCTTGGTGCCATGCTGCCACGGTGCTATGGTGCCACGATGCATTGGTGCCACTGTGCCTTGGTGCCTTGGTGCCATGGTGCCACGGTGACATGGCACCACGGCAGTGCCTTGGTGCGTTGGTGCCATGGTGCCATGATTCCCCGGTGCCATGGTGCCGCGGTGCCATGGCGCCATGACGCCACGGTGCCTTGGTGCCATGGTGCCTTGGTGCCATGGTGCCGCGGAGCCTTGGTGCAATGGTGCCATGGTGCCTTGGGGCATTGGTGCTATGACGCCACGGTGCCAAGCTGCCTTGGTGCCATGGTGCCTGTGTGCCATGGTGGCATGGTGCCACGGTGCCTGTTTGCCACGGTGCTTGTGTGCCAAGCTGCCTTGGTGACATGGTTCCCGCCTTGGTGCCATGGCGCCAAGGTGCCTAGGTGCCATGGCGCCATGGTGCCTTCGTGCCTTGGTGCCTTGTTGCCATGGCGCCACGGTGCCTAGGTGCCATGGGGCCACGGTGCCATGGCGCCATGGTGCCTTGGTGCCTTGGTGCCATGGCGTCACGGTGCCTTGGTGCCTTGGTGGCTTGGTGCCATGGTGCCTTGGTGCCTTGGTGCCATGGTGCCACGGTGCCTTGCTGCCATGGCGCCATGGCGCCACAGTGCCAAGCTGCCTTGGTGCCACGGTGCATGGATATCCAACTTGAATAAGACACCACCATGGCATGCCTCCACGCACCGACGTTGTTCTCGGCGATTTGCTGAGCACTTATGCTGCACTCCGAATCGCGAAAATCCTCTAGTTGCGATGACGTTGTTTTTCGTGAAAGGCCACTTGATATCATATGTTTAACTGTTTGGAATGGAACTCACGCGACGCTTGGCTAACTCGGGTGAGGTGAGATCTTAACACTTGGTTGGATTTTTCAAGGACGAATGCACGAACCTCCTTTGGAGATGGGCTATAGGGTGGTTGGATTGGATGGGGAGGGACGAACCAGAGCGACAAAGGGCTGAATCTCAGTGGATCGTGGCAGCAAGGCCGGTCCCAGCAGGTATGCTCACACTCGAATCCTTCTCAGAAGATCAAGGTCGTTTGGCAGTGCATGCCTCGGGGGGATCCCACCAATCAGCTTCCATACGCCTTACGGGTTTACTCGCCCATTGACTCGCACACATGTCAGACTCCTTGGTCTGTGTTTTAAGACGGGTCGAATGGGGAGCCCACAGGCCAGCTTCCGGAGCGCCCAGATATCGAAGCATGCCGGAGGCACACGCTGCCTGCCACAATCTAGGATACGGCATTCCACGAGCGTATCGAGAGCCTGGGCTTTGGCCGCCCCCCAATCCACGCTGGTCCACGACCCGGGTCGATCAGCGTACCGGATCATCATCGTTTCACATCCAATCGAGGCGCATCGCCGGCCCCTATCCACTTCCCTCCCGATAATTTCAAGAACTCTTTGACTCTCTTTTCAATGTCCTTTTCATCTTTCCCTCGCGGTACTTGTTTGCTATCGGTCACTCACCTGTATT
>CM061561.1:286363841-286368841 GCA_030864225.1 Capsicum baccatum var. pendulum | reverse complement strand
GCTTCGTCGATGCATGCCCAGCACCGGCCCCAACGCCCGACAATAGATGCCGTGAGCTGCTGCCCATGCGGGCATTGCAAGGCTGAAACAAGTCCCGCTTTACAAAATAGCCCGCCCGTGGGGGAAGCAGAGGAGATGAAAGCACGCCGAGGCTCATGCACGGGCGCCGCCCACAATGGCCACCGGCGCTCGCCGCGGATTGGGCTCGACCGCATGCGTGCAGCGCCTGGAGCTTGCCCCGAGAGCAGCATCCAGTACTCGTCGCTCGTACGAAGATACCGCCTCATCCGAAGTCTAGCGCCAGCAGCCCCGTCGTGGACGATGCCACCGATTACTGACACGAGCATACAATGAAGCCCCGCCGACGTTGCTACACGGGCACAGACGGCTCGCACGGACTAGCCATGCATGCTGCCATGCGCCCATGCTACTCGCCGACATGGCCACTGAGTGCCTATGTCAACTACCGACAGTCGCCTTGAAGTGCCTTCAACACCTCTACCCCCCTTATATATGCTTAAAAAAAAACCCAAGTGATAGGAGTAGACATGATTTTGCCGGAGAATCATACCAGACATATGCGGACTCGAACTGCACGTTTTGATGAGATACAGAGCCTGTGCACTCACAAAAAGGTCGCGTAATTTGTAAATGATAATTTTCGATGAGAAAATATTTTTTTACAAATATCATTTATTAAAATTCAAAAAATATGTAAAAATAAATCAAAAATAGAAAAAATATTTATAAAAATATGAAAAAATTAGAAAAATATTCTCAGCGCATGAACTAACCTTAAACCAACAATCAAGTGCATATTTGTACGTATAACGTAACGATATAAAATATTTAAATTTAAGGATATTAAATAAAAATTTTAAAAAAATATAAAAATAATGTGGGGTTATTAGGAAAATCGCCCAGAATGGAACGGATAAGTGACAACCCCAAAATATGCATATTAGAATGAAGTAGCCTTAAACCAACAATTGAGTGCGCATTTGTTCAACTGACGTAACAATATAAAATATTTAAAAGAAGGCGACGAGACATTACTAAAACCGCCACGACATATGAGGTAACATTGAAATATATTTAAAATAAAAAAATTAGAGAGGATATGTTGAAAAATGAGTATGCAACGCTGAGGAGGATGGATGAAGGTCAAGAAAATATTAGGATGATCGAACGTAGGTTTACGCTTTTTTGATTTCGCACCGGTGCTTTAGTGCCTTGGTGCCACGGTGCCATGGCGCCACGGTGCCGTGGTTCCACAGTGCCATGGCACCACGGCAGTGCCTTGGTGCCATGGTGCCACAATTCCCCGGTGCCATGGTGCCGCGGTGCCACGGTGCCGTGGTGCCAAGGTGCCACGGTGCCTTGGTGCCGCGGTGCCTTGCTGCCTTGGTGCCATGGTGCCATGGTGCCTTGGTGCCTTGGTGCCTTGGTGCCTTGGTGCCATGGCGCCACGGTGCCATGGAGCCACGGTGCCATGGTGCCACGGTGCGTTGGTGCCTTGGTGCCGTGGTGCCATGGCGCCACGGAGCCATGGTGCCTTGGTGCCATGGGGCCACGGTGCCTTGGGGCCAAGGCGCCACGGTGCCAAGCTGCCATGGTGCCACGGTGCACGGATATCCAACTTGACAAAGACACTACCATGGCAGGCCACTATACGTCCGTCGACGTTCGTCATTAGAGGCGTCTCCAGCATTGCATTCGAGTTGGCTGTTTAACGCGCGAGGAAGGCCCCCGAAGGAACCATTCCCAGTCCGTCCCCTGACCTGCACGCGACGACCCGCTCTCGCCGTGGGAGCAGTTCGAGCTGTCCACCGACAGCCGACGGGTTCGGGACTGGGACCCCCGTGCCCAACCCTCAGAGCCAATCCTTTTCCCAAACTTACGGATCCATTTTGACGACTTCCCTTGCCTACATTGCTGATGCGTTTATGAGTACGACCGGGTGTGGACGGCAATTGGTCCTTCGGATTTTCAAGGGCTGCCGGGAGCGCACCGGACACCACGCGACATGTGGTGCTCTTTCAGCCGTTGGACCCTACCTCCGGCTGAGCTGATTCGAGGGTGGGCAGGCTATTAAACAGAAAAGATAACTCTTCCTGAGGCTCCCGCCGACGTCTCTGGACTTACTAACATTGCTGTCGACCGCCACGTCCCGATTCAGGAATTTTAACCCGATTCCCTTTTGGAGCTCGCGCAAAATGCGCTATCTGTCAGGGTTTCCCCGACCCTTAGGATCGACTAACCCATGTGCAAGTGCTGTTCACACGGAACCTTTCCCCTCTTTAGCCTTCAAAGAGGGGTTGTTGTACGTATTAGCTCTAGAATTACTACGGTTATCCGAGTAGTAGATACCATCAAACAAACTATAACTGATTTAATGAGCCATTCGCAGTTTCACAGTCTGAATTTGTTCATACTTACACATGCATGGCTTAATCTTTGAGACAAGCATATGACTACTGGCAGGATCAACCAGGTAGCATTCCTCATCGACGTCGGCGTCGCTTGAGCCCGGCCTGCCCGTGGGGGCGCGGACGGATTCAAGGTTAGCGCGACCTTCGTTTGTAACGAGCATCGTACGGGGCAGATAGGAGCCGATAAAGGCCCCATGCCGACTGCGTCTTCTGCATCCGAAAATCCAGACCATCGCTCGCGGACTACGACATAGCACGATGAAGCGAGTGAGTCGTGGGATGCGAGGGCAGCCTTTCGATTCGCCCAGCGCACGAAATGCGAGGGGCGAAGGGTGATAAATAAAACTTGATACTGCCTGGGCATTAGGTATGCAGCACAGGAAACCGACTTCGAGTATGCCTACATTGCGCTCGCCCCGAGACTGAGATGGCAGGTGGGTCAGGACCCAAACCACACGTTTAGATGAGATACGGAGCCTGTGCACTCACAAAAAGGTCGCGTAATTTGTAAATGATAAGTTTCGTTGAGAAAATATTTTTTTACAAATATCATTTATTAAAATTCTAAAAATATGTAAAAATAAATCAAAAATTGAAAAAATATTTATAAAAATATGAAAAAATTAGGAAAATATTCTCAGCGCATGAAATAACCTTAAACCAACAATCGAGTGCATATTTGTACGTATAACGTAACATTATAAAATAGTTAAATTTAATGATATTAAATAAAAATTTTAAAAAAATATATAAATAACGTGGGATCATTAGGAAAATCGCCAAGAATGCAACGGATAAGTGACAACCCCAAAATATGCATATTAGAATGAAGTAGCCTTAAACCAACAATTGAGTGCGCATTTGTACGAATGACGTATAAAATATTTAAATTTAAGGATATTAAATAAAAAATTGAAAAGAAGGCGACTGGACATTACAAAAACTGCCACAACATATGAGGTAAAATTAAAATATATTTAAAATAAAAAAATTAGAGCGGATATGTAGAAAAATGAGTATGCAACGGTGAGGAGGATGGATGAACGTCAGAAAAATATTAGGATGATCGAACGTAGGTTTACGCTCTTTTAATTTTGCCACAGTGCATTAGTGCCTTGGTGCCATGGTGCTTTGGTGCCACGGTGCCACGACGCCACGGTGCCTTGGTGCTATGGCACCACGCTTCCTTGATGCCATGGTGCCACAGTGCTATGGTGCCACGGTGCATTGGTTCCACGGTGCCTTGGTGCCTTGGTGCCAGGGTGCCAGGGTGCCATGGCACCACGGCTGTGCCTTGGTGCGTTGGTGCCATGGTGCCACGATGCCCCGGTGCCATGGTGCCTTGGTGCCACGGCGCCATGGCGCCACGGTGCCGCGGTGCCGTGGTGTCGCGGTGCCTTGCTGCCGTGGTGCCATGGTGCCATGGTGCCATGGTGCCTTGGTCCCTTGGTGCCATGGCGCCACGGTGCCAAGCTGCCTTGGTTCCATAGTGCCTGTGTGCCACGGTGCCATGGTGCCACGGTGCCTGTGTGCCACGGTGCTATGGTGCCACAGTGCCTATGTGCCAAGCTACCTTGGTGCCATGGTGCCTGTGTGACACAGTTCCATGGTTCCATGGCGCCGCGCCGCCTTGGTGCCATGGCGCCATGGTGCCTTGGTGCCTTGGTGCCATGGCGCTACGGTGCCTTGGTGCCTTGGTGCCATGGCGCTACTGTACCTTGGTGCCATGGCGCCTTGGTGCCTTGGTGCCTT
This sequence comes from Capsicum baccatum var. pendulum, assembly GCA_030864225.1. Lineage (NCBI taxonomy): Eukaryota > Viridiplantae > Streptophyta > Magnoliopsida > Solanales > Solanaceae > Capsicum > Capsicum baccatum. The sequence goes on along the minus strand of CM061561.1, from coordinate 286,364,657 downwards.
GGTTCCATGTTGCCACGGTGCCTAGGTGCCATGGCGCCATGGTGCCTTGGTGCCTTGGTGCCATGGCGCTACGGTAACTTTGTGCCATGGTGCCACGGTGCCTTGGTGCCTTGGTGCCATGTTGCCATGGTTCCTTGGTGCCTTGATGCCATGGCGCTACGGTGCCTTGGTGCCATGGCGCCTTGGTGCCATGGCACCACGGTGCCATGACGCCACGGTGCCGTGGTGCCTTGGTGCCATGGCGCCACGGTGCCTTGGTGCCTTGGTGCCATGGCGCCACGGATCCATGGTGACTTGGTGCCTTGGTGCCATGGCACCACGGTGCCTTGGTGCCATGGCGCCACGGTGCCGAGCTGCCTTGTTGGCATGGTGCACGGATATCCAACTTGACAAAGACACCACAATGACATGCCACTATACGTCTGTCGACATTCGTCATTGGAGGCGTCTCCAGCATTGCACTCAACGGTCATAAAAACCTCTAATTGCGGCATGCCTCCACGCACCGACATTGTTCTCGGTGTTTCGCTGAGAACTTATGCCGCACTCCGAATCGCGGAAATCCTCCAGTTGCAATGCCGTTGTTTTTCGTGTAAAGGCCACTTGATATTGTATGCTTAACTATTTGGAATGTTACGCACACGACGCTTTGTTAACTCGGGTGAGGTGAGCTCGCAGAACTTGATGGGATTTTTCAAGGACGAATGCACGAACCTCCTTTGGAGACGGGCGGCAGGGTGGTTGGATTGGATGGGGAGGGACGAACCGGAGCGACAAAGGGCTGAATCTCAGTGGATCGTGGCAGCAAGGCCACTC
>CM061561.1:286348841-286356341 GCA_030864225.1 Capsicum baccatum var. pendulum | reverse complement strand
CCAATCAGCTTCCTTACGCCTTACGGGTTTACTCGCCCATTGACTCGCACATATGTCAGACTCCTTGGTCCGTCTTTTAAGACGGGTCGAATGGGGAGCCCACAGGCCAGCGTTCGGAGCGCCCAGATACCGAAACATGCCGGAGGCACGCGCTGCCTGCCACAATCTAGGATACGGCATTCCACGAGCGTATCAAGAGCCTGGGCTTTGGCCGCCCCCCAATCCACGCTGGTCCACGACCCGGGTCGATCGGCGTACCGGATCATCATCGTTCCACATCCAATCGGGGCGCATCGCCGGCCCCTATCCACTTCCCTCCCGATAATTTCAAGCACTCTTTGACTCTCTTTTCAATGTCCTTTTCATCATTCCCTCGCGGTACTTGTTCGCTATCGGTCACTCGCCCGTATTTAGCCTTGGATAGAATTCACCGCCCGATTTGGGCTGCATTCCCAAACAACCCGAGTCATAGACAGAGCCTCGTGGTGCGACAGGGTCCGGGCACGACGGGACTCTCACCCTCTCCGGCGCCCTCTTCAAGTGGACTTGGGCCCGGTCCTCCGCTGAGGACGCTTCTCCAGACTACAATTCGGATGACGGAACCGCCCGATTCTAAGGCTGGCCTGTTCCCGATTCGCTCGCCGTTACTAAGGGATTCCTTGTAAGTTTTTTTTCCTCCACTTATTGATATGCTTAAACTAAACGGGTAATCCCGCCTGACCTGGGGTCGCGGTAAGAGCGCCTGAGTGCGAAAGGGTCCAGGAGTCCGGACGTGCGATGGGCCGTAGCCGCGACGGCAAAGTGATTTGAGTTGCAACCACCACTTGCCGCGATGTCCATCGATGTGGACTCGCATATAGGCCAGCCGCGAGCTAGAGGCGTACACGAGGCTAGTATCTGCCCCACGACAACCGCGCGGCCTGTGATTGAGGCACGATGCGAGGGGACGACGCAATGCGGGCAGTGATCCTTCCGCTCCATCCGGGCTCGCGCCCAAGGTTTTGCAGCGACCACCACACCCTCCTACTCATCGGGGCCTGGCACTTGCCCCGATGGCCCAATGTAGGTTGCGCTCTTAAGCTCCATCCATTTTCGAGGCTAGTTGATTGGGCAGGTGAGTTGTTACACACTCCTTAGCGGATTTCGACTTCCATGACCACCGTCCTGCTGTCTTAATCTACCAACACCCTTTATGGGATCTAGGTTAGCGCATATTTTGGCACCGTAACCCGGCTTCCGGTTCATCCCACATCGCCAGTTCTGCTTATCAAAAATGGCCCACTCGGAGCTCTTGATTCCGTGGCGCGGATCAACAATGCAGTCGCGCCTTCCTACCTATTCAAAGTTTGAGAAAAGTTTGAGGGCGTTGTGTCCCCGAGGCCTCTAATCATTGGCTTTACCCGATAGAACTCGCATGCGAGCTCCAGCTATCCTGAGGGAAACTTTGGAGGGAACCGGCTACTAGACGGTTCGATTAGTCTTTCGCCCCTATACCCAAGTCAGACGAACGATTTTCACATCATTATCACTGCGGGCCTCCACCAGAGTTTTCTCTGGCTTCGCCCCGCTCAGGCATAGTTCACCACCTTTCGGGTCCCGCCAGGTATGCTCACACTCGAACCCTTCTCAAAAGATCAAGGTCGATCGGCGGTGCACCCCTCGGGGGGATCCCACTAATCAGCTTCCTTGCGTCTTACGGGTTTACTCACCCGTTGACTCGCACAATGGAAGACTCCTTGGTCCGTGTTTCAAGACGGGTCGAATGGGGAGACCACAGGCCAGCATCCGGAGCACGCAGATATTGAAGCACGCCAGAGGTGCGCGCTGCCTGCCATAATCGAGGAGATGGAATTCCACGAGTGTATCGAGGGCCCGGGCTTTGGCCGCCCCCAAATCCACGCTGATCCACGCCCCGAGTCGATCGGCGTACCGGCTCGTCGCCGTTCCACATCCGACCGGGGTGCATCGCCGGCCCCCATCCGCTTTCCTCCCAACAATTTCAAGCACTCTTTGACTGTCTTTACAAAGTCCTTTTCATCTTTCCATCACAGTACTTGTTCGCTATCGATCTCTCGCCCGTATTTAGACTTGGATGGAATTCACCGCTCGATTTGGGCTGCATTCCCAAACAACCTGACTCGTAGACATCGCCTTGTGGTGCGACAGGGTCAGGGCACGATGGGGCTCTCACCCTCTCCGGTGACCCCTTCCAGGGGACTTGGGCCCGGTCCGCCGCTGAGGATGCTTCTCCAGACTACAATTCGGACGACGGAGCTGCCCGATTCTAAGGCTGGGTTGTTCCCGATTCGCTCGCCGTTACTAAGGGAATCCTTGTAAGTTTATTTTCCTCCGCTTATTGATATTCTTAAACTCAACGAGTAATCCCTCCTGACCTGCGGTCGCGGTCGGAGCGCCTGAGCGTGAAGGGGTTTTGGAGTCCGGACGCGCGACGGGCCATAACCGCGATGACAAAGAGAGTTGAGTTGCAACCACCACTTGCTGCGACGTCCATCGATGTGGACCCTCATTTAGGCCAGCCGCGAGCTCGAGGCGCACGAGAGGCCAGTATCCACTCCACGATGACAGCGCGCCCCATGATTGAAGCACGATGCGAGGAGGCAACACGATGAGTGATGCCCAGGCAGACGCGCCCTCGGCCTAATGGCTTCGGGCGCAACTTGCGTTCAAACACTCGATGGTTCACGGGATTCTGCAATTCATACCTACTATCATATTTCGCAGCATTCTTCATCGATGCGAGAGCCGAGATATCCATTGTCGAGAGTCGTTTTTATTTACAGAAGAAGCACAGGTCCCCTCGATGCATGCTGCAGATGGGGCACGAGGGGAAGGCTATCGATTAAAGTATTCCTTGGTGCTTTCTGCGCCGGGGTTCGTTGGTCGCCCGCCGCGCCCGCCCCGTGATTTAGGCACGATGCGAGGGGGCGACACGATGAGTGACGCCCAGGTAGACGCTCCCTCGGCCTAATGGATTCGGGCACAACTTGCATTCAAAGACTCGATGGTTCACGGGATTCTGCAATTCATACCTAGTATCGCATTTCGCAATGTTCTTCATCAATGCGAAAGCCGAGATATCCATTACCGAGAGTCATTTTCATTTACAGAAGAAGCACAGGTCACCCCGATGCATGCCGCAGAAGGGCGCGAGGGGAAGGCTATCGATTCAAGTATTCCTTGGCGCTTTCTACGCTGGGGTTCGTGGGTCGCCCGCCGCACACGCTGGGGCGCGCACGCCGGGGACGGGGGAGGCGCTCATGCGGAGTTCTAGAGCACCCCGCCCGTGCGGACTCCCCAGTTGTTAAAAAAGTTCACGGGATCGTTCTGCTGTTCAGGTTTTGACAATGATCCTTCCGCTGGTTCACCTACGGAAACCTTGTTACGACTTCTCCTTCTTCTAAATGATAAAGTTCAATGGACTTCTCGCTATGTCGCGGGCAGTGAATGGCCCCCGTCTCCGCGATCCAAACATTTCATCGGATCATTCAATCGGTAGGAGCGACGGGCGGTGTGTACAAAGGGCAGGGACGTAGTCAACGCGAGCTGATGACTCGCGCTTACTAGGAATTCCTCGTTGAAGACCAACAATTTCAATGATCTATCCCCATCACGATGAAATTTCAAAGATTATCCTAGCCTGTCGGCCAAGGCTATAAACTCATTGAACACATCAGTGTAGTACGCGTGCGGCCCAGAACATCTAAGGGCATCACAGACCTGTTATTGCCTCAAACTTCCTCAGCCTAAAAGGCCGTAGTCCCTCTAAGAAGATGGCCGCGAAGGGATACCTCCGCATAGCTAGTTAGAAGGCTGAGGTCTCGTTCGTTAACGGAAGTAACCAGATAAATCACTCCACCAACTAAGAACAGTCATGCACCACCACCCATAGAATCAAGAAAGAGCTCTCAGCCTGTCAATCCTTACTATGTCTGGACCTGGTAAATTTCCCCGTGTTGATTCAAATTAAGCCGCAGACTCTGTTCTTGATGGTGCCCTTCTGTCAATTACTTTAAGTGTCAACCTTGCGACCATACTCCCCCCAGAACCCAAAAACTTTGATTTCTCATAAGGATCCGGTGGAGTCCTAAAAGAAACATCCGCTGATCCTTGGTCGGCATCGTTTATAGTTAAGACTAGGACGGTATCTGATCACCTTCGAACCCCCAACTTTCGTTCTTGATTAATGAAAACATCCTTGGCAAATGCTTTCGCAGTTGTTTGTCTTCCATAAATCTAAGAATATCACCTCTGACTATGAAATACGAATGCCCCCAAATGTCCCTGTTAATCATTACTCCGATCCCGAAGGCCAACGTAATAGGACCTAAATCCTATAATGTTATCCCATGCTAATGTATACAGAGCGTAGGATTGCTTTGAGTACTCTAATTTCATCAAAGTAACAGCGCCAGAGGCACGACCGAACCAATTAAGGCAAGGAGCGCATCGCCGACAGAAGGGATGAGACGATTGGTGCACACCATTGGCGGACTGGCTGGCCCATCCCAAAGTCCAACTACGAGCTTTTTAACTGCAACAACTTAAATATACGTTATTGGAGCAGGAATTACCGCAGCTGCTGGCACCAGACTTGCCCTCCAATGGATCCTCGTAAAGGGATTTAGATTGTACTCATTCCAAGTACCAGACTCATTGATCCCGGTACTATTATTTATTTTCACTACCTCCCCGTGACAGGATTGGGTAATTTGCGCGCCTGCTGCCTTCCTTGGATGTGGTAGCCGTTTCTCAGGCTCTCTCTCCAGAATCAAACCCTAATTCTCCATCACCCATCACCACCATGGTAGGCCACTATCCTACCATCGAAAGTTGATAGGGCAGAAATTTGAATGATGCATCGCCGGCACAATGGTCGTGCGATCCGTCGAGTTATCATGAATCATCTCAGCAATGGGCATATCCCGTATCGACCTTTTATCTAATAAATGCATCTCTTCAAGAAGTTGGGGTTTTTTGTGCGTATTAGCTCTAGAATTACTATGGTTATCCGAGTAGTAGATATCATCAAACAAACTATAACTGATTTAATGAGCCATTCGCAGTTTTACAGTCTGAATTTGTTCATACTTACACATGCATGGCTTAATCTTTGAGACAAGCATATGACTACTGGAAAGATCAACCAGGTAGCATTCTTCATCGACGTCGGCGTCGCATGAGCCTGGCCTGCCCGCGGGGGCGTGGACGGATTCAAGGTGAGCGCGACCGTCGTTTGCAAGGAGCGTCGTACGGAGTAGATAGGAGCCGATGAAGGCCCCATGCTTGCTGCATCTGCCGCATCCGAGAATCCGAACCGCCACTCGTGGACTATGACATCGCACGATGAAGCAAGGGAGTCATGGGACGTGAGGGCGGCCTTTCGATTCGCCCCACACATGAAATGCGAGGGGCGAAGGGCGATCAATAAAACTTGATAATTCCTAGGCATTAGGTATGCAGCACAGGAAATCGACTTCGAGCAAGCCTACATTGCGCTTGCCCCACGACTGAGATGGTAGGTGGGTCAGGACGTCGCTGCTCGAGCAGGGATCCAACCTAACCGCATGTGCCGAACACAACTCACGCATCGTGCGTCCAAATGCTTCGTCGATGCACGCCCAGCACCGGCCCCAACGCCCGACAATAGATGCCATGAGTTGCTGCCCATGCGGGCATTGCAAGGCTGAAACAAGTCCCGCTTTACAAAATAGCCCGCCCGTGGGGGAAGCAGAGGAGATGAAAGCACGCCGAGGCTCATGCACGGGCGCCGCCCACAATGGCCACCGGCACTCGCCGCGGATTGGGCTCGACCGAATGCATGCAGCGCCTGGAGCTTGCCCCGAGCGCAGCATCCAGTACTTGTCGCTCGTACGAAGGTACCGCCTCATCCGAAGTCTAGCGCCAGTAGCCCCGTCGTGGACGATGCCACCGATTACCGACACGAGCGTACAATGAAGCCCCGCCGACGTTGCTACACGGGCACGGACGGCTCGCACGGACTAGCCATGCATGCTGCCATGCGCCCACGCTGCTCGCCGACATGGCTACTGAGCGCCTATGTCAACTACCAACAGTCGCCTTGAAGTGCCTTCAACACCTCTACCCCCCTTATATATGCTTAAAAAAAAACCCAAGTGACAGGAGTAGACATGATTTTGCCAGAGAATCATACCAGACATATGCGGACTCGAACTGCACGTTTTGATGAGATACAGAGCCTGTGCACTCACAAAAAGGTCGCATAATTTGTAAATGATAATTTTCGATGAGAAAATATTTTTTTACAAATATCATTTATTAAAATTCAAAAAATATGTAAAAATAAATCAAAAATAGATAAAATATTTATAAAAATATGAAAAAATTAGAAAAATATTCTCAGCGCATGAACTAACCTTAAACCAACAATCGAGTGCATATTTGTACTTATAACGTAATGATATAAAATATTTAAATTTAAGGATATTAAATAAAAATTTTAAAAAAATATAAAAATAACGTGGGGTCATTAGGAAAATCGCCCAGAATGGAACGGATAAGTGACAACCCCAAAATATGCATATTAGAATGAAGTAGCCTTAAACCAACAATTGAGTGCGCATTTGTTCGACTGACGTAACAATATAAAATATTTAAATTTAAGGATATTAAATAAAAATTTGAAAAGAAGGCGACTGGACATTACTAAAACTGCCACGACATATGAGGTAACATTGAAATATATTTAAAATAAAAAAATTAGAGAGGATATGTAGAAAAATCAGTATGCAACGCTGAGGAGGATGGATGAAGGTCAAGAACATATTAGGATGATCGAACGTAGGTTTACGCTTTTTTGATTTCGCACTGGTGCGTTAGTGCCTTGGTGCCACGGTGCCACGGCGCCTTGGTGCCACGGTGCCATGGCGCCACGGTGCCATGGTTCCACAGTGCCATGGCACCACGGCAGTGCCTTGGTGCATTGGTGCTATGGTGCCACGATTCCCCGGTGCCATGGTGCCGCGGTGCCACGGTGCCGCGGTGCCAAGGTGCCACGGTGCCATGGTGCCGCGGTGCCTTGCTGCCATGGTGCCATGGTGCCATGGTGCCTTGGTGCCTTGGTGCCATGTCTCCACGGTGCCATGGAGCCACGATACCATGGTGCCACGGTGCCTTGGTGCCTTGGTGCCTTGGTGCCATGGCGCCACGGAGCCATGGTGCCTTGGTGCCATGGGGCCACGGTGCCTTGGTGCCAAGGCGCCACGCTGCCAAGCTGCCTTGGTGCCACGGTGCACGGATATCCAACTTGACAAAGACACCACCATGGCAGGCCACTATACGTCCGTCGACGTTCGTCATTAGAGGCGTCTCCAGCATTGCATTGGACAGTCACAAAAACCTCTAATTGTGGCATGCTTCCATGCATCGACGTTGTGGAGCCACGGTGCATTGGTGCTATGGTGCCACTGTGCTATGGTGCCATGGTGCCTTGGTGCCATG
>CM061561.1:286341341-286343841 GCA_030864225.1 Capsicum baccatum var. pendulum | reverse complement strand
GACGACAGCGTACCCCGACTATCGCATTTCGCAACGTTCTTCATCGATGCGAGAGCCGAGATATCCATTGCCGAGAGTCATTTTTATTTACAGAAGAAGCACATGTCCCCCCGACGCACGCCGCAGAAGGGGCGCGAGGGGCAGGCTATTGATTCAAGCATTCCTTGGCGCTTTTCACGCTGGCGACGGGGAGAGGCTCTCGTGCGGAGTGCCGGAGTATCCCACCCATGAGGGAGTCGTGGGACGCGAGGACGACCTTTCGATTCGTCCCTCGCACGAAATGCGAGGGGCGAAGGGCAATCGATAAAACTTGACAATGCCTATTAGACCGAATATGTAGAAAAATTAGTATACAATGGTGAGGAGGATGGATGAATGTCAAGAAAATATTAGGATGATCGAACGTAGGTTTACGCTCTTTTGATTTTACACCGGTGAGTTAGTGCCTTGGTGCCACGGTGCCACGGCACCACGGTGCCTTGGTGCCATGGAGCCATGCTGCCTTGGTGCCATGGTGCCACTGTGCTATGGTGCCACGGTGCCTTGATGCCACGGTGCCTTGGTGCCTTGGTGCCATGGTGCCACGATGCCATGGCACCACGGTAGTGCCTTGGTGCATTGGTGCCGCAGTTCCATGGCGCCATGGCGCCACGGTGCCGCTGTGCCATGGTGCCGCGGTGCCTTGCTGCATAGGTGCCATGGTGCCATGGTGCCATGGTGACTTGGTGCCATGGCGCCACGGTGCCAAGCTACCTTGGTGCCATGGTGCCTGTGTGCCACGGTGCCAAGGTGCCACGATGCTTGTGTGCCATGGTGCTATGGTTCCACGGTGCCTGTGTGCCAAGCTGCATTGGTGCCATGGTGCCTGTATGAAATGGTGCCATGGTGCCATGGCGCCGCGCTGCCTTGGTGCCGTGGCGCCAAGGTGGCTTGGTTCCTTGGTGCCATGGCGCCACGGTGCCTTGGTGCCATGGCGCCACAAAGCCATGGTGCCATGGCGCCACGAAGCCTTGGTGCCATGGCGCCACAGAGCCATGGTGCCTTGGTGCCTTGGTGGCATGGTGCCACGGTGCTTTGGTGCAAAGGCACCACGGTGCCAAGCTGCCTTGGTGCCACGGTGCATGGATATCCACCTGTACAAAGACACCACCATGGTTGGCCACTATACGTCCGTCGACGGTCATCATTGGAGGTGTCTCCAGTATTGCGCTCGATGGTCACAAAAACCTCTAATTGCGGCATGCTTTCACGCACCAACATTGTGGAGCCATGGTGCATTGGTTCCATGGTGCCACGGTGCTATGGTGCCATGGTTCGTTGGCGGCACAGTGCCTTAGTGCCTTGGTGCCATGGTGCCACGGTGCCATGGAACCACGGCAATGCCTTGGTGCCATGGTGCCATGATGCCCCGATACCATGGTGTCGCGGTGCCACGGCGCCATGGCGCCATGGAACCGCGGTGCCATGGTGCTGCGGTGCCATGGTGCCGCAGTGCCTTGCTGCCGCGGTGCGTTGGTGCCATGGTGCGTTGGTGCCTTGGTGCCATGGCGCCACGGTGCCAAGCTGCCTTGGTGACATGGTGCCTGTGAGCCATGGTGCCACGGTTCCATGGTGCCACGGTGCTATGGTGCCATGGTGCCTGTGTGCCATGGTGCCTCTGTGACACGGTGCCATAGTGTCATGGCGCCGCGCCTAGTTGCCATGGCGCCACGGTGCTTTGGTGCCATGGTGCCATGGTTCCATGGCGCCACGGTGCCATGGCGCCACGATGCCACAGTGCCATGGCGCCACGGTGCCTTGGTGCCTGTGTGCCAAGCTGCCTTGGTGACATGATGCCTGTGTGCCATGGTGCCACGGTGCCTGTGTGCCACTGTGCTATGGTGCCACGGTGCCTGTATGCCAAGCTTCCTTGGTGCCATGGTGCCTGTGTGACACGCTGCCATGGTGCCATGGCGCCGCGCCTAGGATCCATGGCGCTACGGGTCTTGGTGCCATGGCGCCACGCTGCCTTAGTGCCTTGGATCCATGGTGCCATGGAGCCACAGTGCCATGGCGCCATGGTGCCACGGTGCGATGGTGCCACGGTGCCATGGTGCCATGATGCCACAGTTCCATGGCGCCACGGTGCCTTGGTGCCTGTGTGCCAAGCTGCCTTGGTGCCATGTTGCCTGTGTGACACGGTGCCATGGTGCCATGGCGCCGTGCCCTCTTGATGCCATGGCGCCAAGGTGCCTTGGTGCCTTGATGCCATGGTGCCACGGTGCCTCGGTGCCTTGGTGCCATGGTGCCATGGCGCCACGATGCCATGGCGCCACGGTACCATGGCGCCACAGTGCCTTGGTTCCTTGGTGCCATGGCACCACCGTGCCTTGGTGCCTTGGGACCTTGGTTCCATGGCGGCACGGAGCCATGGAGCCTTGGTGCCTTTGTGCCATGGCGCCACGGTGCCTTGGTGCCATGGCGCCACGGTGCCAAGCTGCCTTGGTGCCACGGTGCACGG
>CM061561.1:286333841-286338841 GCA_030864225.1 Capsicum baccatum var. pendulum | reverse complement strand
GTAAGTTTATTTTCCTCCGCTTATTAATATGCTCAAACTCAACGGGTAATCCCGCCTGACCTGGGGTCGCGGTCAGAGCGCCTGAGCGCGAAGGGGTCCTGGAGTCCGGACGCGCGACGGGCCATAGCCGCGATGTAAAGAGAGTTGAGTTGCAACCACCACTTGCCGCGACATCCGTTGACGTGGACTCGCATTTAGGCCAGCCGCCAGTTCGAGGCACACGGGAGGCCAGTATCCGCCCCACGACGAAACCGTGCCCCGTGAATGAGACACGATGCAAGGGGGCGACGCGATGCGTGATTCCCAGGCAGACGCGCCCTCGGCCTAATGACTTTGGGCGCTACTTGCGTTTAAAGACTCAATGGTACACGGGATTCTGCAATTCACACCAAGTATTGCATTTCGCAACATTATTCATCGATGCGAGAGCCATGATATCCGTTGCCGAGAGTTGTTTTCATTTACAGAAGAAGCACAAGTCCCCCCGACGCATGCCGTGGATGGGGCGCGAGGGGCAGGGTATATATTCAAGTATTCCTTGGCGCTTCTGCGCCGGGGTTCGTTGGTCGGTGCACGCGCTGGGGACGGGGGGAGGTGCTCATACGGAGTGCCAGAGCACCCCGCCCGCGCGGACTCCCCAGTTGTTAAACACGTTCACGGGGTCATTCTGCTATGCAGGTTTCGACAATGATCCTTCCGCAGGTTCATATACGGAAACCTTGTTACGACTTCTCTTTCCTTTAAATAATAAGGTTCAATGGACTTCTCGCGATGTCGCGGGCAGCGAACTGCCCACGTCGCCGCGATCCGAACATTTCACCGAATCATTCAATCGGTAGGAGCGACAGGCGGTGTGTACAAAGGGAAGGGACGTAGTCAACACGAGCTGATGACTCGCGCATACTAGGAATTCCTCATTGAAGACCAATAATTTGAATGATCTATCCCCATCACGATCAAATTTCAAAGATTACCCGAGCCACGGTGCCTTGGTGCCATGTTGCCATGGTGCCTTGGTGCCTTGGTGACATGGCGCCACGGTGCCAAGCTGCCTTGGTGCCACGGTGCACGGATATCCAACTTGACAAAGACACCACCATGGCAGGACACTATATGTCCGTCGATGTTCGTCATTGGAGGCGTCTCCAGCATTGCACTCGACGGTCATAAAAACCTCTAATTGCGGCATGCCTCCACGCACCGACATTTTTCTTGGCGCTTTGCTGAGCACTTATGCCGCACTCTGAATCACGAAAATCCTGCAGTTGCGATGCGGTTGTTTTTTTGCGAAAGGCCACTTGATATCGTATGTTTAACTGTTTGGAATGGAACGCACGCAACGCTTGGCTAACTCGGGTGAGGTGAGCTCGCAACACTTGGTGGGATTTTTCAAGGACGAATACACGAACCTCCTTTAGAGACGGGTGAGAGGGTGGTTGGATTGGATGGGGAGGGACGAACCGGAGCAACAAAGGGCTGAATCTCAGTGGATCGTGGAAGCAAGGCCACTCTGCCACTTACAATACCCCGTCGCGTATTTAAGTTGTCTGCAAAGGATTCTGCCCGCCGCTCGATGGAAATTGTACTTCAAGGCGGCCGCCGCGACCCTTCCGCCGAGGCGGCTTAGCCAATGATATGTGCCCTTGGGGGCCGAGGCCCCTACTGTAGGTCGGCAAGCAGACAGCGGGCGCATGCATCGCTTTTAGTTTGGATTCTGACTTAGAGGCGTTCAGTCATAATCCAGAACATGGTAGCTTCGCGCCACTGGCTTTTCAACCAAGCACGATGACCAATTGTGTGAATCAAAGGTTTCTCTCGTACTTGGTTGAATTACTATTGCGACACTGTCATCATTAAGGTAACAATAACCTGTCTCACGATGGTCTAAACCCAGCTCATGTTCCCTATTGGTGGGTGAACAATCCAACACTTGGTGAATTCTGCTTCACAATGATAGGAAGAGCCGACATCGAAGGATCAAAAAGCAACCTTGCTATGAACGCATGGCTTCCACAAGCCAGTTATCCCTGTTGTAACTTTTCTGACACCTCTAGCTTCGAATTCCGAAGGTCTAAAGGATCGTTAGGCCACGCTTTCACGGTTGGTATTCGTACTGGAAATCAGAATCAAAAGAGCTTTTACCCTTCTGTTCCACACGAGATTTCCGTTCTCGTTGAGCTCATCTTAGGACACCTGCATTATCTTTTAAGAGATGTGCCTCCCCAACCAAACTCCCCACCTAACATTGTCTTCCACCCGGATCGGCCCGCAGAGCGAGCCTTGGGTCCAAAAAGAGGGGCAGTGCCCCGCTTCTGATTCACGGAATAAGTAAAATAGCGTTAAAAGTAGTGGTATTTCACTTTCGCCTTTCGGCTTCAACTTATACTACACCTCTCAAGTCATTTAACAAAGTCGGACTAGAGTCAAGCTCCGAAGGGTCTTGTTTCCCCGTTGTTTCTACCAAGCCCATTCCCTTGGCTGTGGTTTCGCTGGATAGTAGACAGGGACAGTGGGAATCTCGTTAATCCATTCATGCGCGTCACTAATTAGATGACGAGGTATTTGGCTACCTTATGAGAGTCATAGTTACTCCCGCCGTTTACCCATGCTTGGTTGAATTTCTTTACTTTGACATTCAGAGCACTGGGCAGAAATTACATTGCGTTAGCATCCGTTTTGACCATCGCAAGGCTATGTTTTAATTAAACAGTCGGATTCCCCTTGTTCGTACCAGTTCTGAGTTGGCTGTTTAACGCGCGAGGAAGGCCCCTGAAGGAACCATTCCCAGTCCGTCCCCCGACCTGCACGCGACGACCCGCTCTCACCGTGGGAGCAGTTCGAGCTGTCCACCGACAGCCGACGGGTTCGGGACTGGGACGCCCGTGCCCAACCCTCAGAGCCAATCCTTTTCCCAAACTTACGGATCCATTTTTCCGACTTCCCTTGCCTACATTGCTGATGCATTTATGAGTACGACCGGGTGTGGACGGCATTTGGTCCTTCGAATTTTCAAGGGCTGCCGGGAGCGCACCGGACACCACGCGACATGCTGTGCTCTTCCAGCCATTGGACCCTACCTCCGGCTGAGCTGATTCGAGGGTGGGCAGGCTATTAAACAGAAAAGATAACTCTTCCTGAGGCTTCCGCCGACGTCTCCGGACTTCCTAACATTGCTGTCGACCGCCACGTCCCGGTTCAGGAATTTTAACCCGATTCCCTTTTGGAGCTCGCGCAAAATGCGCTATCTGTCGGGGTTTCCCCGACCCTGAGGATCGACTAACCCATGTGCAAGTGCCGTTCACATGGAACCTTTCCCCTCTTTGGCCTTCAAAGAGGGGTTGTTGTACGTATTAGCTCTAAAATTACTACGGTTATCCGAGTAGTAGATACCATCAAACAAACTATAACTGATTTAATGAGCCATTCGCAGTTTCACAGTCTGAATTTGTTCATACTTACACATGCATGGCTTAATCTTTGAGACAAGCATATGACTACTGGCAGGATCAACCAGGTAGCATTCCTCATCGACGTCGGCGTCGCATGAGCCCGGCCTGCCCGTGGGGGTACGGACGGATTCAAGGTTAGCGCGACCTTCATTTGTAACGAGCATTGTACGGGGCAGATAGGAGCCGATAAAGGCCCCATGCCGACTGCGTCTGCCGCATCCGAAAATCCAGACCACCGCTCGCAGACTACGACATCGCATGATGAAGCGAGTGAGTCGTGGGACGCGAGAGCAGCCTTTCGATTCGCCCCGCGCACGAAATGCGAGGGGCAAAGGGTGATAAATAAAACTTGATAATGCCTGGGCATTAGGTATGCAGCACAGGAAACCGACATCGAGTATGCCTACATTGCGCTCGCCCCGAGATTGAGATGGCAGGTGGGTGAAAACCCCAAAATATGCATATTAGAATGAAGTAGCCTTAAACCAACAATTGAGTGCGCATTTGTACGAATGACGTATAAAATATTTAAATTTAAGGATATTAAATAAAAAATTAAAAAGAAGGCAACGGGACATTACGAAAACTGCCACAACATATGAGGTAAAATTAAAATATATTTAAAATAAAAAAATTAGAGCGGATATGTAGAAAAATGAGTATGCAATGGTGAGGAGGATGGATGAACGTCAGGAAAATATTAGGATGATCGAACGTAGGTTTACGCTCATTTAATTTTGCCACGGTGCATTAGTGCCTTGGTGCCATGGTGCTTTGGTGCCACGGCGCCATGGTGCCTTGGTCCTATGGCACATTGCTGCCTTGATGCCATGGTGCCACGGTGCTATGGTGCCACGGTGCATTGCTTCCACGATGCCTTGGTGCCTTGGTGCCATGGTGCCAGGGTGCCATGGCACCACGGCTATGCCTTGGTGCGTTGGTGCCATGGGGACACAATGCCCCGGTACCATAGTGCCGCGGTGCCTTGCTGCCTTGGTGCCATGGTGCCATGGTGCCATGGTGCCTTGGTGCCTTGGTGCCATGGCGCCACGGTGCCAAGCTGCCTTGGTTCAATGGTTCCTGTGTGCCACGGTGCTATGGTGCCACGGTGCCTATGTGCCAAGCTACCTTGGTGCCATGGTGCCTGTGTGACATGGTGCCATGGTACCATGGCGCCGCGCCGCCTTGGTGCCATAGCGCCATGGTGCCTTGGTGCCTTGGTGCCATGGCGCTACGGTGCCTTGGTGGCTTGGTGCCATGGCGCTACTGTACCTTGGTGCCATGGCGCCTTGGTGCCATGTTGCCATGGTGCCTAGGTGCCATGGCGCCATGGTGCCTTGGTGCCTTGGTGCCATGGCGCTACGGTAACTTGGTGCCATGGCGCCACGGTGCCTTGGTGCCTTGGTGCCATGTTGCCACGGTTCCTTGGTGCCTTGGTGCCATGGCGCCACGGTGCCGTGGTGCCATGGTGCCATGGCGCCACGGTGCCTTGGTGCCTTGGTGCCATGGCGCCACGGAGCCATGGTGCCTTGGTGCCTTGGTGCCATGGCA
>CM061561.1:286326341-286328841 GCA_030864225.1 Capsicum baccatum var. pendulum | reverse complement strand
AAGCCGCAGGCTCCACTCTTGGTGGTGCCCTTCCGTCAATTCCTTTAAGTTTCAGCCTTGCGACCATACTCCCCCCGGAACCCAAAAACTTTGATTTCTTATAAGGTGCCGGTGGAGTCCTAAAAGCAACATCCACTAATCCCTGGTCGGCATCATTTATGGTTGAGACTAGGACGGTATCTGATCACCTTCGAACCCCCAACTTTCATTCTTGATTAATGAAAACATCCTTGGCAAATGCTTTCACAGTTGTTCATCTTTCATAAATCCAAGAATTTCACCTCTGACTATGAAATACGAATGCCCCCAACTGTCCCTGTTAATCATTACTCCGATCCCGAAGGCCAACGTAATAGGACCGAAATCCTATAATGTTATCCCATGCTAATGTATACAGAGAGTAGGCTTGCTTTGAGCACTCTAATTTCTTCAAAGTAACAGGCCAGAGGCACGACCCGGCCAGTTAAGGCAAGGAGCGCATCGCCGACAGAAGGGACGAGACGATCGGTGCACACCATAGGCGGACCGGCCGGCCCATCCCAAAGTCCAACTACGATCTTTTTTACTGCAACAACTTAAATATACGCTATTGGAGATGGAATTACCGCGGCTGCTGGCACCAGACTTACCCTCCAATGGATCCTCATTAAGGGATTTAGATTGTACTCATTCCAATTACCAGACTTATTGTGCCCGGTATTGTTATTTATTTTCACTACCTCCCCGTGTCAGGATTGGGTAATTTGCGCGCCTGCTTCCTTCCTTGGATGTGGTAGCCATTTCTCAGGCTCCCTCTTCGGAATCGAACCCTAATTCTCTGTCACCCGTCACCACCATGGTAGGCCACTATCCTACCATCGAAAGTTAATAGGGCAGAAATTTTAATGATGCATCGCCGGCACGATGGCCGTGCGATCCGTTGAGTTATCATGAGTCATCGCAGCAACGGGCAGAGCCCGCGTCGACCTTTTATCTAATAAATGCATGTCTTCCAGAAGTCTGGGTTTATTTCACGTATTAGCTCTAGAATTACTACGGTTATTCGAGTAGTAGATACCATTAAACAAACTATAATTGATTTAATGATCCAATTGCAGTTCACAGTCTGAATTTGTTCATACTTACACATGCATGGCTTAATCTTTGAGACAAACATATGACTACTGGCAGGACCAACCAGGTAGCATTCCTTATCGACGTCGGCGTCGCATGAGCCTGGCCTGCCCACGGGGGCACAGACGGATTCAAGGTGAGTGCGACCGTTGTTTACAAGGAGCGTCGTACGGGCCAGACGAAGCGAGAGAGTCGTGTGACGCGAGGGAGGCCTTTCGATTCGCCCCGCGCATGAAATGGGAGGGGCGAAGGGCGATCGATAAAACTTGATAATGCCTGGGAATTAGGTATGCAGCACAGGAAACCGACTTCGAGCAAGCCTACATTGCGCTTGCCCCGCGACTAAGATGGTAGGTGGGTAAGGACGTCGCGGCTCGAGCAGGGATCCAACCTAACCGCACGTGCCGAACATAACTCACGCACCGTGCGTCCAAATGCTCCGTCGATGCACGCCCGACACCGGCCCCAACGCACGACAATAGATGCCGTGCGCTGCTGCCCATGCGGACATTGCAAGGCCGAAGCAAGTCCCGCTTGACACGATAGCCCGCCCGTGGGGGAAGCGGAGGAGATGAAGGCACGCCGAGGCTCATGCACGGGCGCCTCCCACGCCTTAAAGTGCCTTCAACACCTCTAGCCCCCTGATATATGCTTAAAAAAAACCCAAGTGACAGGAGTAGGCAGGATTTTGCCAGAGTATCATACCAGACATATGTGGACCCGAACTGCACGTTTTGATAAGATACGGAACCTGTGCACTCACAAAAAGGTCGCGTAATTTGTAAATGATAATTTTCGTTGAGAAAATATTTTTTTACAAATATCATTTATAAAATTCAAAAAATATGTAAAAATAAATCAAAAATAGAAAAAATATTTATAAAAATATGAAAAAATTAAGAAAATATTCTTAGCGCATGAACTAACCTTAAACCAACAATCGAGTGCATATTTGTACGTACAACGTAATGATATAGAATATTTAAATTTAAGGAAATTAAAAAAAAATTTTAAAAAAATATAAAAATAATGTGGGATCATTAGGAAAATCGCCAAGAATGCAACGGATAAGTGACAACCCCAAAATATGCATATTAGAATGAAGTAGCCTTAAACCAACAATTGAGTGCGCATTTGTACGAATGATGTAACGATATAAAATATTTAAATTTAAGGATATTAAATAAAAATTTGAAAAGAAGGCGACGGGACATTACGAAAACCGCCAAGACATATGAGGTAACATTGAAATATATTTAAAATTAAAAAAATTAGAGCGGATATATAGAAAAATGAGTATGAAACGATGAGGAAGATGGATGAACGTCAAGAAAATATTAGGATGATCAAACGTAGGTTTACGCTCTTTTGATTTTACCACGGTGCA
>CM061561.1:286321163-286325841 GCA_030864225.1 Capsicum baccatum var. pendulum | reverse complement strand
CAGGCACCATGGCACCAAGGTAGCTTGGCACATAGGCACCGTGGCACCATAGCACTGTGGCACACAGGCACCATGGCACCATGGCACCGTGGCACACAGGAACCATTGAACCAAGGCAGCTTGGCACCGTGGCGCCATGGCACCAAGGCACCAAGGCACCATGGCACCATGGCACCATGGCACCAAGGCAGCAAGGCACCGCGGCACCATGGCACCGGGGCATTGTGTCCCCATGGCACCAACGCACCAAGGCATAGCCGTGGTGCCATGGCACCCTGGCACCATGGCACCAAGGCACCAAGGCATCGTGGAAGCAATGCACCGTGGCACCATAGCACCGTGGCACCATGGCATCAAGGCAGCAATGCGCCATAGGACCAAGGCACCATGGCGCCGTGGCACCGTGGCACCAAAGCACCATGGCACCAAGGCACTAATGCACCGTGGCAAAATTAAAAGAGCGTAAACCTACGTTCGATCATCCTAATATTTTCCTGACGTTCATCCATCCTCCTCACCATTGCATACTCATTTTTCTACATATCCGCTCTAATTTTTTATTTTAAATATATTTTAATTTTACCTCATATGTTGTGGCAGTTTTCGTAATGTCCCGTTGCCTTCTTTTTAATTTTTTATTTAGTATCCTTAAATTTAAATATTTTATACGTCATTCGTACAAATGCGCACTCAATTGTTGGTTTAAGGCTACTTCATTCTAATATGCATATTTTGGGGTTTTCACTTATCCGTTGCATTCTTGGCGATTTTCCTAATGATCCCACGTTATTTATATATTTTTTTAAAATTTTTATTTAATATCCTTAAATTTAAATATTTTATAATGTTACGTTATACGTACAAATATGCACTCGATTGTTGGTTTAAGGTTATTTCATGCGCTGAGAATATTTTTCTAGTTTTTTCATATTTTTATAAATATTTTTTCAATTTTTGATTTATTTTTACATATTTTTAGAATTTTAATAAATGATATTTGTAAAAAAATATTTTCTCAACGAAACTTATCATTTACAAATTACGCGACCTTTTTGTGAGTGCACAGGCTCCGTATCTCATCTAAACGTGCGGTTTGGGTCCTGACCCACCTGCCATCTCAATCTCGAGGCGAGCGCAATGTAGGCATACTCGATGTCGGTTTCCTGTGCTGCATACCTAATGCCCAGGCATTATCAAGTTTTATTTATCACCCTTTGCCCCTCGCATTTCGTGCGCGGGGCGAATCGAAAGGCTGCTCTCGCGTCCCACGACTCACTCGCTTCATCATGCGATGTCGTAGTCTGTGAGCGGTGGTCTGGATTTTCGGATGCGGCAGACGCAGTCGGCATGGGGCCTTTATCGGCTCCTATCTGCCCCGTACAATGCTCGTTACAAATGAAGGTCGCGCTAACCTTGAATCCGTCCGTACCCCCACGGGCAGGCCGGGCTCATGCGACGCCGACGTCGATGAGGAATGCTACCTGGTTGATCCTGCCAGTAGTCATATGCTTGTCTCAAAGATTAATCCATGCATGTGTAAGTATGAACAAATTCAGACTGTGAAACTACGAATGGCTCATTAAATCAGTTATAGTTTGTTTGATGGTATCTACTACTCGGATAACCGTAGTAATTTTAGAGCTAATACGTACAACAACCCCTCTTTGAAGGCCAAAGAGGGGAAAGGTTCCATGTGAACGGTACTTGCACATGGGTTAGTCGATCCTCAGGGTCGGGGAAACCCCAACAGATAGCGCATTTTGCACGAGCTCCAAAAGGGAATCGGGTTAAAATTCCTGAACCGGGACGTGGCGGTCGACAGCAACGTTAGGAAGTCCGGAGACGTCGGCGGGAGCCTCAGGAAGAGTTATCTTTTCTGTTTAATAGCCTGCCCACCCTCGAATCAGCTCAGCCGGAGGTAGGGTCCAACGGCTGGAAGAGCACCGCATGTCGCGTGGTGTCCGGTGCGCTCCCGGCAGCCCTTGAAAATCCGAAGGACCAAATGCCGTCCACACCCGGTCGTACTCATAAACGCATCAGCAATGTAGGCAAGGGAAGTCGGAAAAATGGATCCGTAAGTTTGGGAAAAGGATTGGCTCTGAGGGTTGGGCACGGGCGTCCCAGTCCCAAACCCGTCGGCTGTCGGTGGATAGCTCGAACTGCTCCCACGGCGAGAGCGGGTCGTCGCGTGCAGGTCGGGGTACGGACTGGGAATGGTTCCTTCAGGGGCCTTCCTCGCGCGTTAAACAGCCAACTCAGAACTGGTACGAACAAGGGGAATCCGACTGTTTAATTAAAACATAGCCTTGCGATGGTCAAAACGGATGCTAACGCAATGTAATTTCTGCCCAGTGCTCTGAATGTCAAAGTAAAGAAATTCAACCAAGCATGGGTAAACGGCGGGAGTAACTATGACTCTCATAAGGTAGCCAAACACCTCGTCATCTAATTAGTGACGCGCATGAATGGATTAACGAGATTCCCACTGTCCCTGTCTACTATCCAGCGAAACCACAGCCAAGGGAATGGGCTTGGTAGAAACAACGGGGAAACAAGACCCTTCGGAGATTGACTCTAGTCCGACTTTGTTAAATGACTTGAGAGGTGTAGTATAAGTTGAAGCCGAAAGGCGAAAGTGAAATACCACTACTTTTAACGCTATTTTACTTATTCCGTGAATCAGAAGCGGGGCACTACCCCTCTTTTTGGACCCAAGGCTCGCTCTGCGGGCCGATCCGGGTGGAAGACAATGTTAGGTGGGGAGTTTGGTTGGGGAGGCACATCTCTTAAAAGATAATGCAGGTGTCCTAAGATGAGCTCAACGAGAACGGAAATCTCGTGTGGAACAGAAGGGTAAAAGCTCTTTTGATTCTGATTTCCAGTACGAATACCAACCGTGAAAGCGTGGCCTAACGATCCTTTAGACCTTCGGAATTCGAAGCTAGAGGTGTCAGAAAAGTTACAACAGGGATAACTGGCTTGTGGAAGCCATGAGTTCATAGCAAGGTTGCTTTTTGATCCTTTGATGTCGGCTCTTCCTATCATTGTGAAGCAGAATTCACCAAGTGTTGGATTGTTCACCCACCAATAGGGAACATGAGCTGGGTTTAGACCATCGTGAGACAGGTTATTTTGACCTTAATGATGACAGTGTCGCAATAGTAATTCAACCAAGTACGAGTGAAACCTTTGATTCACACAATTGGTCATCGTGCTTGGTTGAAAAGCCAGTGGCGCGAAGCTACCATGTTCTGGATTATGACTGAACGCCTCTAAGTCAGAATCCAAACTAAAAGCGATGCATGCGCCCGCTGTCCGCTTGCCGACCTACAGTAGGGGCCTCGGCCCCCAAGGGCACATATCATTGGCTAAGCCGCCTCGGCGGAAGGGTCCCGGCGGCCGCCTTGAAGTACAATTTCCATCGAGCAGCGGGCAGAATCCTTTGCAGACAACTTAAATACGCGACGGGGTATTGTAAGTGGCAGAGTGGCCTTGCTTCCACGATCCACTGAGATTCAGCCCTTTGTTGCTCCGGTTCGTCCCTCCCCATCCAATCCAACCACCCTCTCGCCCGTTTCCAAAGGAGGTTCATGTATTCGTCCTTGAAAAATCCCACCAAGTGTTGCGAGCTCACCTCACCCGAGTTAGCCAAGCGTTGCGTGCGTTCCATTCCAAACAGTTAAGCATACGATATCAAGTGGCCTTTCGCAAAAAAACAACCGCATCGCAACTGGAGGATTTCCGTGATTCAGAGTGCGGCATAAGTGCTCAGCGAAGCGGCAAGAAAAATATCGGTGCGTGGAGGCATGCCGCAATTAGAGGTTTTTATGACCGTCGAATGCAATGCTGGAGACGCCTCCAATGACGAACATCGACGGACATATAGTGTCCTGCCATGGTGGTGTCTTTGTCAAGTTGGATATCCGTGCACCGTGGCACCAAGGCAGCTTGGCACCGTGGCGCCATGTCACCAAGGCACCAAGGCACCATGGCAACATGGCACCAAGGCACCGTGGCTCGGGTAATCTTTGAAATTTGATCGTGATAGGGATAGATCATTGAAATTGTTGGTCTTCAATGAGGAATTCCTAGTATGCGCGAGTCATCAGCTCGTGTTGACTACGTCCCTGCCCTTTGTACACACCGCCTGTCGCTCCTACCGATTGAATGATTCGGTGAAATGTTCGGATCGCGGCGACGTGGGAAGTTCGCTGCCCGCGACATCGCGAGAAGTCCATTGAACCTTATTATTTAAAGGAAAGAGAAGTCGTAACAAGGTTTCCGTATATGAACCTGCGGAAGGATCATTGTCGAAACCTGCATAGCAGAATGACCCCGTGAACGTGTTTAACAACTGGGGAGTCCGAGCGGGCGGGGTGCTCTGGCACTCCGTACGAGCGCCTCCCCCCGTCCCCAGCGCGTGCACCGACCAACGAACCCCGGCGCAGAAGCGCCAAGGAATACTTGAATATATAGCCTGCCTCTCGCGCCCCATCCGCGGCATGCGTCGGGGGGACTTGTGCTTCTTCTGTAAATGAAAACAACTCTCGGCAACGGATATCATGGCTCTCGCATCGATGAATAATGTTGCGAAATGCAATACTTGGTGTGAATTGCAGAATCCCGTGTACCATTGAGTCTTTAAACGCAAGTAGCGCCCGAAGTCATTAGGCCGAGG
>CM061561.1:286308663-286311163 GCA_030864225.1 Capsicum baccatum var. pendulum | reverse complement strand
GGCACCATGGCACCATGGCACCATGGCACCGCGGCAGCAAGGCACCGGCATCAATGCACCATGGCACCGTGGCAGCAAGGCACCGGCACCAATGCACCATGGCACCATGGCACTGTGTCACACAGGCACCATGGCACCAAGGCAGCTTGGAACACAGGCACCACGGCACCATGGCACCGTAGCACCATGGCACACAGGCACCCTGTCACCAAGGCGGCTTGGCACCGTGGCGCCATGGCACCAAGGCACCAACGCACCATGGCACCATGGCACCGCGGCAGCAAGGCACCGCGGCACCATGGCACCAAGGCACCGTGGCGCCATGGCACCGTGCCACCGCAGCACCATGGTACCGGGGCATCGTGGCACCATGGCACCAACGCACCAAGGCACTGCCGTGGTGCCATGGCACCGTGGCACCATGGCACCAAGGAACCATGGCACCAATGCACCATGGCACCATAGCACAGTGGCACCATAGCACCAATGCACCGTGGCTCCACAACGTCGATGCATGGAAGCATGCCGAAATTAGAGGTTTTTGTGACTGTCCAATGCAATGCTGGAGACGCCACTAATGACGAACGTCGACGGACGTATAGTGGCCTGCCATGGTGGTGTCTTTGTCAAGTTGGATATCTGTGCACCGTGGCACCAAGGCAGCTTGGCAGCGTGGCGCCTTGGCACCAAGGCACCGTGGCCCCATGGCGCCAAGGCACCATGGCTCCGTGGCGCCATGGCACCAAGGCACCAAGGCACCAAGGCACCGTGGCACCATGGTATCGTGGCTCCATGGCACCGTGGAGACATGGCACCAAGGCACCTAGGCACCATGGCAGCAAGGCACCGCGGCACCATGGCACCGTGGCACCTTGGCACCGCGGCACCGTGGCACCGCGGCACCATGGCACCGGGGAATCGTGGCACCATATCACCAATGCACCAAGGCACTGCCGTGGTGCCATGGCACTGTGGAACCATGGCACCGTGGCGCCATGGCACCGTGGCACCAAGGCGCCGTGGCACCGTGGCACCAAGGCACTAACGCACCGGTGCGAAATCAAAAAAGCGTAAACCTACGTTAGATCATCCTAATATTTTCTTGACCTTCATCCATCCTCCTCAGCGTTGCATACTCATATTTCTACATATCCGCTCTAATTTTTTTGTTTTAAATATATTTCAATGTTACCTCATATGTCGTGGCAGTTTTAGTAATGTCCAGTCGCCTTCTTTTCAAATTTTTATTTAATATCCTTAAATTTAAATATTTTATATTGTTACGTCAGTCGAACAAATGCGCACTCAATTGTTGGTTTAAGGCTACTTCATTCTAATATGCATATTTTGGGGTTGTCACTTATCCGTTCCATTCTGGGCGATTTTCCTAATGACCCCACGTTATTTTTATATTTTTTTAAAATTTTTATTTAATATCCTTAAATTTAAATATTTTATATCATTACCTTATAAGTACAAATATGCACGATTGTTGGTTTAAGGTTAGTTCATGCGCTGAGAATATTTTTCTAATTTTTTCATATTTTTATAAATATTTTATCTATTTTTGATTTATTTTTACATATTTTTTGAATTTTAATAAATGATATTTGTAAAAAAATATTTTCTCATCGAAAATTATCATTTACAAATTATGCGACCTTTTTGTGAGTGCACAGGCTCTGTATCTCATCAAAACGTGCAGTTCGAGTCCGCATATGTCTGGTATGATTCTCTGGCAAAATCATGTCTACTCCTGTCACTTGGGTTTTTTTTTAAGCATATATAAGGGGGGTAGAGGTGTTGAAGGCACTTCAAGGCGACTGTTGGTAGTTGACATAGGCGCTCAGTAGCCATGTCGGCGAGCAGCGTGGGCGCATGGCAGCATGCATGGCTAGTCCGTGCGAGCCGTCCGTGCCCGTGTAGGAACGTCGGCGGGGCTTCATTGTACGCTCGTGTCGGTAATCGGTGGCATCGTCCACGACGGGGCTACTGGCGCTAGACTTCGGATGAGGCGGTACCTTCGTACGAGCGACAAGTACTGGATGCTGCTCTCGGGGCAAGCTCCAGGCGCTGCACGCATTCGGTCGAGCCCAATCCGCGGCGAGCGCCGGTGGCCATTGTGGGCGGCGCCCGTGCATGAGCCTCGGCGTGCTTTCATCTCCTCTGCTTCCCCCACGGGCGGGCTATTTTGTAAAGCGGGACTTGTTTCAGCCTTGCAATGCCCGCATGGGCAGCAACTCATGGCATCTATTGTCGGGCGTTGGGGCCGGTGCTGGGCGTGCATCAACGAAGCATTTGGACGCACGATGCGTGAGTTGTGTTCGGCACATGCGGTTAGGTTGGATCCCTGCTCGAGCAACGACGTCCTGACCCACCTACCATCTCAGTCGTGGGGCAAGCGCAATGTAGGCTTGCTCGAAGTCGGTTTCCTGTGCTGCATACCTAATGCCTAGGAATTATCAAGTTTTATTGATCGCCCTTCGCCCCTCGCATTTCA
>CM061561.1:286301163-286303663 GCA_030864225.1 Capsicum baccatum var. pendulum | reverse complement strand
AAGGCTAAATACGGGCGAGTGACCGATAGCGAACAAGTACCGCGAGGGAAAGATGAAAAGGACATTGAAAAGAGAGTCAAAGAGTGCTTGAAATTATCGGGAGGGAAGAGGATAGGGGCCGGCGATGCGCCCCGATTGGATGTGGAACGATGATGATCCGGTACGCCGATCGACCCGGGTCGTGGACCAGCGTGGATTGGGGGGCGGCCAAAGCCCTGGCTCTTGATACGCTTGTGGAATGCCGTATCCTAGATTGTGGCAGGCAGCGCGTGCCTCCGGCATGCTTCGGTATCTGGGCGCTCCGGACGCTGGCCTGTGGGCTCCCCATTCGACCCGTCTTAAAAGACGGACCAAGGAGTCTGACATATGTGCGAGTCAATGGGCGAGTAAACCCGTAAGGCGTAAGGAAGCTGATTGGTGGGATCCCCCCGAGGCGTGCACTGCCAACCGACCTTGATCTTCTGAGAAGGATTCGAGTGTAAGCATACCTGTTGGGACCGGCCTTGCTGCCACGATCCACTGAGATTCATCCCTTTGTCGCTCTGGTTCGTCCCTCCCCATCCAATCCAACCACCCTATCGCCCGTCTCCAAAGGAGGTTCGTGCATTCGTCCTTGAAAAATCCAACCAAGTGTTGCGATCTCACCTCACCCGAGTTAGCCAAGCGTCGCCTGAATTCCATTCCAAACAGTTAAACATATGATATCAAGTGGCCTTTCACGAAAAACAACGGCATCGCAACTAGAGGATTTTCGCGATTCGGAGTGCGGCATAAGTGCTCAGCAAATCGCCGAGAACAACGTCGGTGCGTGGAGGCATGCCACAATTAGAGGTTTTTGTGACCGTCGAGTGCAATGCTGGAGACGCCTCCAATGACGAACGTCGACAGACGTATAGTAGCCTGCCATGGTGGTGTCTTTGTCAAGTTGGATATCCGTGCACCGTGGCACCAAGGCAGCTTGGCACTGTGGCGCCATGGCGCCATGGCAGCAAGGCACCGTGGCGCCATGGCACCAAGGCACCAAGGCGCCATGGCACCAAGGCACCAAGGCGCCATGGCACCAAGGCACCAAGGCACCAAGGCACCGTGACACCATGGCACCAAGGCACCAGGGCACCATGGCGCCATGGCACCGTGGCCCCATTGCACCATGGCACCAAGGCACCGTGGCGCCATGGCAACAAGGCACCAAGGCACGAAGGCACCAAGGCACCATGGCGCCATGGCACCTAGGCACCTTGGCGCCATGGCACCAAGGCGGGCACCATGGCACCAAGGCAGCTTGGCACACAAGCACCGTGGCACACAGGCACCGTGGCACCATGCCACCATGGCACACAGGCACCATGGCACCAAGGCAGCTTGGCACCGTGGCGTCATAGCACCAATGCACCAAGTCACCATTGCACCAAGGCACCGCAGCACCATGGCACCAAGCCACCATGGCACCAAGGCACCGTGGCGTCATTGCGCCGTGGCACCGCGGCACCATGGCACCGGGGAATCATGGCACCATGGCACCAACGCACCAAGGCACTGCCGTGGTGCCATGTCACCGTGGCACCATGGCACCAAGGCACCAAGGCACCGTGGCACCAATGCATCGTGGCACCATAGCACCGTGGCAGCATGGCACCAAGGCAGCATAGCGCCATGGCACCAAGGCACCATGATGCCGTGGTACCGTGGCACCAAGGCATCATGGCACCAAGGCATTAACGCACCGTGGCAAAGTCAAAAGAGCGTAAACCTACGTTCGATCATCCTAATATTTTCCTGACGTTCATCCATCATCCTCATCGTTGCATACTCATTTTTCTATATATCCGCTCTAATTTTTTTTATTTTAAATATATTTCAATGTTACCTCATATGTCTTGGCGGTTTTCGTAATGTCCCGTCGCCTTCTTTTCAAATTTTTATTTAATATCCTTAAATTTAAATATTTTATATCGTTACATCATTCGTACAAATGCGCACTCAATTGTTGGTTTAAGGCTACTTCATTCTAATATGCATATTTTGGGGTTGTCACTTATCCGTTGCATTCTTGGCGATTTTCCTAATGATCCCACGTTATTTTTATATTTTTTTAAAATTTTTATTTAATATCCTTAAATTTAAATATTTTATATCATTACGTTATACGTACAAATATGCACTCGATTGTTGGTTTAAGGTTACTTCATGCGCTGAGAATATTTTCTTAATTTTTTCATATTTTTATAAATATTTTTTCTATTTTTGATTTATTTTTACATATTTTTAGAATTTTAATAAATGATATTTGTAAAAAAATATTTTCTCAACAAAAATTATCATTTACAAATTATGCGACCTTTTTGTGAGTGCACAGGCTCCGTATCTTATCAAAACGTGCAGTTCGGGTCCGCATATGTCTGGTATGATTCTCTGGCAAAATCCTGTCTACTCCTGTCACTTGGGTTTTTTTTAAGCATATATCAGGGGGCTAGAGGTGTTGAAGGCACTTTAAGGCGTG
>CM061561.1:286281163-286293663 GCA_030864225.1 Capsicum baccatum var. pendulum | reverse complement strand
GTGCCATGGCACCCTGGCACCCTGGCACCAAGGCACCAAGGCACCGTGGAACCAATGCACCGTGGCACCATAGCACTGTGGCACCATGGCATCAAGGAAGCATGGCGCCATAGAACCAAGGCACCGTGGCGCCGTGGCACCGTGGCACCAAAGCACCATGGCACCAAGGCACTAATGCACTGTGGCAAAATTAAAAGAGCGTAAACCTACGTTCGATCATCCTAATATTTTTCTGACGTTCATCCATCCTCCTCACCGTTGCATACTCATTTTTCTACATATCCGCTCTAATTTTTTTATTTTAAATATATTTTAATTTTACCTCATATGTTGTGGCAGTTTTTGTAATGTCCAGTCGCCTTCTTTTCAATTTTTTATTTAATATCCTTAAATTTAAATATTTTATACGTCATTCGTACAAATGCGCACTCAATTGTTGGTTTAAGGCTACTTCATTCTAATATGCATATTTTGGGGTTGTCACTTATCCGTTGCATTCTTGGCGATTTTCCTAATGATCCCACGTTATTTATATATTTTTTTAAAATTTTTATTTAATATCATTAAATTTAACTATTTTATAATGTTACGTTATACGTACAAATATGCACTCGATTGTTGGTTTAAGGTTATTTCATGCGCTGAGAATATTTTCCTAATTTTTTCATATTTTTATAAATATTTTTTCAATTTTTGATTTATTTTTACATATTTTTAGAATTTTAATAAATGATATTTGTAAAAAAATATTTTCTCAACGAAACTTATCATTTACAAATTACGCGACCTTTTTGTGAGTGCACAGGCTCCATATCTCATCTAAACGTGTGGTTTGGGTCCTGACCCACCTGCCATCTCAGTCTCGGGGCGAGCGCAATGTAGGCATACTCGAAGTCGGTTTCCTGTGCTGCATACCTAATGCCCAGGCATTATCAAGTTTTATTTATCACCCTTCGCCCCTCGCATTTCGTGCGCTGGGCGAATCGAAAGGCTGCCCTCGCATCCCACGACTCACTCGCTTCATCGTGCTATGTCGTAGTCCGCGAGCGGTGGTCTGGATTTTCGGATGCGGAAGACGCAGTCGGCATGGGGCCTTTATCGGCTCCTATCTGCCCCGTACGATGCTCATTACAAACGAAGGTCGCGCTAACCTTGAATCCGTCCGCGCCACCATGGGCAGGCCGGGCTCAAGCGACGCCGACGTCGATGAGGAATGCTACCTGGTTGATCCTGCCAGTAGTCATATGCTTGTCTCAAAGATTAAGCCATGCATGTGTAACTATGAAAAAATTCAGACTGTGAAACTGCGAATGGCTCATTAAATCAGTTATAGTTTGTTTGATGGTATCTACTACTCGGATAACCGTAGTAATTCTAGAGCTAATACGTACAACAACCCCTCTTTGAAGGCTAAAGAGGGGAAAGGTTCCATGTGAACAGCACTTGCACATGGGTTAGTCGATCCTAAGGGTCGGGGAAACCCCGACAGATAGCGCATTTTGCGCGAGCTCCAAAAGGGAATCGGGTTAAAATTCCTAAATCGGGACGTGGCGGTCGCCAGCAACGTTAGTAAGTCCAGAGACGTCGGCGGGAGCCTCAGGAAGAGTTATCTTTTCTGTTTAATAGCCTGCCTACCCTCGAATCAGCTCAGCCGGAGGTAGGGTCCAACGGCTGAAAGAGCACCGCATGTCGCGTGGTGTCCGGTGCGCTCCTGGCAGCCCTTGAAAATCCAAAGGACCAATTGCCGTCCACACCCGGTCGTACTCATAAACGCATCAACAATGTAGGCAAGGGAAGTCGGCAAAATGGATCTGTAAGTTTGGGAAAAGGAT
This sequence comes from Capsicum baccatum var. pendulum, assembly GCA_030864225.1. Classification (NCBI taxonomy): domain Eukaryota; kingdom Viridiplantae; phylum Streptophyta; class Magnoliopsida; order Solanales; family Solanaceae; genus Capsicum; species Capsicum baccatum. The sequence continues at coordinate 286,291,831 of CM061561.1, read as the reverse complement.
TGGCTCTGAGGGTTGGGCACGGGGGTCCCAGTCCCGAACCCGTCGGCTGTCGGTGGACAGCTCGAACTGCTCCCACGGCGAGAGCGGGTCATCGCGTGCAGGTCAGGGGACGGACTGGGAATGGTTCCTTCGGGGGCCTTCCTCGCGCGTTAAACAGCCAACTCGAATGCAATGCTGGAGACGCCTCTAATGACGAACGTCGACGGACGTATAGTGGCCTGCCATGGTAGTGTCTTTGTCAAGTTGGATATCCGTGCACCGTGGCACCAAGGCAGCTTGGCACCGTGGCGCCTTGGCCCCAAGGCACCGTGGCCCCATGGCACCAAGGCACCATGGCTCCGTGGCGCCATGGCACCAAGGCACCAACGCACCGTGGCACCATGGCACCGTGGCTCCATGGCACCGTGGCGCCATGGCACCAAGGAACCAAGGCACCAAGGCACCAAGGCACCATGGCACCATGGCACCAAGGCAGCAAGGCACCGCGGCACCTTGGCACCGTGGCACCTTGGCACCACGGCACCGTGGCACCGCGGCACCATGGCACCGGGGAATCGTGGCACCATGGCACCAAGGCACTGCCGTGGTGCCATGGCACTGTGGAACCATGGCACCGTGGCGCCATGGCACCGTGGCACCAAGGCACTAACGCACCGGTGCGAAATCAAAAAAGCGTAAACCTACGTTCGATCATCCTAATATTTTCTTGACCTTCATCTATCCTCCTCAGCGTTGCATACTCATTTTTCTACATATCCTCTCTAATTTTTTTATTTTAAATATATTTCAATGTTACCTCATATGTCGTGGCGGTTTTAGTAATGTCTCGTCGCCTTCTTTTAAAATTTTTATTTAATAGCCTTAAATTTAAATATTTTATATTGTTACGTCAGTCGAACAAATGCGCACTCAATTGTTGGTTTAAGGCTACTTCATTCTAATATGCATATTTTGGGGTTGTCACTTATCCGTTCCATTCTGGGCGATTTTCCTAATAACCCCACATTATTTTTATATTTTTTTAAAATTTTTATTTAATATCCTTAAATTTAAATATTTTATATCGTTACGTTATACGTACAAATATGCACTTGATTGTTGGTTTAAGGTTAGTTCATGCGCTGAGAATATTTTTCTAATTTTTTCATATTTTTATAAATATTTTTTCTATTTTTGATTTATTTTTACATATTTTTTGAATTTTAATAAATGATATTTGTAAAAAAATATTTTCTCATCGAAAATTATCATTTACAAATTACGCGACCTTTTTGTGAGTGCACAGGCTCTGTATCTCATCAAAACGTGCAGTTCGAGTCCGCATATGTCTTGTATGATTCTCTGGCAAAATCATGTCTACTCCTATCACTTGGGTTTTTTTTTAAGCATATATAAGGGGGGTAGAGGTGTTGAAGGCACTTCAAGGCGACTGTCGGTAGTTGACATAGGCACTCAGTGGCCATGTCGGCGAGCAGCAAGGGCGCATGGCAGCATGCATGGCTAGTCCGTGCGAGCCGTCTGTGCCCGTGTAGCAACGTCGGCGGGGCTTCATTGTATGCTCGTGTCAGTAATCGGTGGCATCGTCCACGATGGGGCTGCTGGCGCTAGACTTCGGATGAGGCGGTATCTTCGTACGAGCGACGAGTACTGGATGCTGCTCTCGGGGCAAGCTCCAGGCGCTGCACGCATGCGGTCGAGCCCAATCCGCGGCGAGCGCCGGTGGCCATTGTGGGCGGCGCCCGTGCATGAGCCTCGGCGTGCTTTCATCTCCTCTGCTTCCCCCACGGGCGGGCTATTTTGTAAAGCGGGACTTGTTTCAGCCTTGCAATGCCCGCATGGGCAGCAGCTCACGGCATCTATTGTCGGGCGTTGGGGCCGGTGCTGGGCATGCATCGACGAAGCATTTGGACGCACGGTGCGTGAGTTGTGTTCGGCACATGCGGTTAGGTTGGATCCCTGCTCGAGCAGCGACGTCCTGACCCACCTGCCATCTCAGTCGTGGGGCAAGCGCAATGTAGGCTTGCTCGAAGTCGGTTTCCTGTGCTGCATACCTAATGCCCAGGCATTATCAAGTTTAATTGATCGCCCTTCGCCCCTCGCATTTCGTGTGTGGGGCGAATCAAATGGCCGCCCTCACGTCCCATGACTTCCTCGCTTCGTCGTGCGATGTCGTGGTCTGCGAGCGGCGGTTTGGATTCTTGGATGCGGCAGATGCAGCAAGCATGGGGCCTTCATCGGCTCCTATCTGCCCCGTACGATGCTCCTTGCAAACGACGGTCGCGCTTACCTTGAATCCGTCCGCGCCCCCGCGGGTAGGCCGGGCTCATGCGACGCCGACGTCGATGAAGAATGCTACCTGGTTGATCTTTCCAGTAGTCATATGCTTGTCTCAAAGATTAATCCATGCATGTGTAAGTATGAACAAATTCAGACTGTAAAACTGCGAATGGCTCATTAAATCAGTTATAGTTTGTTTAATGGTATCTACTACTCGGATAACCATAGTAATTCTAGAGCTAATACGCGCAAAAAACCCCAACCTCTTGAAGAGATGCATTTATTAGATAAAAGGTCGATGCGGGATATGCCCATTGCTGAGATGATTCATGATAACTCGACGGATCGCACGACCATCATGCCGGCGATGCATCATTCAAATTTCTGCCCTATCAACTTTCGATGGTAGGATAGTGGCCTTCCATGGTGGTGATGGGTGACGGAGAATTAGGGTTCGATTCTGGAGAGAGAGCCTGAGAAACGGCTACCACATCCAAGGAAGGCAGCAGGCGCGCAAATTACCCAATCCTGACACGGGGAGGTAGTGAAAATAAATAATAATACCGGGATCAATGAGTCTGGTAATTGGAATGAGTACAATCTAAATCCCTTAACGAGGATCCATTGGAGGGAAAGTCTGGTTCCAGCAGCCGCGGTAATTCAATCTCCAATAACGTATATTTAAGTTGTTGCAGTTAAAAAGCTCGTAGTTGGACTTTGGGATTGGCCAGCCGGTCCGCCAATAGTGTGCACCAATCGTCTCGTCCCTTCTGTCGGCGATGCGCTCCTTGCCTTAATTGGTTCGATTGTGCCTCCGGCGCTGTTACTTTGATGAAATTAGAGTGCTCAAAGAAAGCCTACGCTCTGTATACATTAGCATGGGATAACATTATAGGATTTAGGTCCTACTACGTTAGCCTTCGGGATCGGAGTAATGATTAACAGGGACATTTGGGGGCATTCGTATTTCTTAGTCAGAGGTGATATTCTTGGATTTATGGAAGATGAACAACTGCGAAAGCATTTGCCAAGGATGTTTTCATTAATCAAGAACGAAAGTTGGGGGTTCGAAGGTGATCAGATACCGTCCTAGTCTTAACCATAAACGATGCCGACCAAGGATCAACGGATGTTGCTTTTAGGACTCCACCGGAGCCTTATGAGAAATCAAAGTTTTTGGGTTCTGGGGGGAGTATGGTCGCAAGGTTGACACTTAAAGGAATTGACAGAAGGGTACCACAAAGAACAGAGCCTGCGGCTTAATTTGACTCAACACGGGGAAATTTACCAGGTCCAGACATAGTAAGGATTGACAGGCTGAGAGCTCTTTCTTGATTCTATTGGTGGTGGTGCATGACCGTTATTAGTTGGTGGAGCGATTTATCTGGTTACTTCCGTTAACGAACGAGACCTCAGCCTTCTAACTAGCTATGCGGAGGTATCCCTTCGCGGCCAGCTTCTTAGAGGGACTACGGCCTTTTAGGCCGCGGAAGTTTGAGGCAATAACAGGTCTGTGATGCCCTTAGATGTTCTGGGCCGCACGCGTACTACACTGATGTGTTCAATGAGTTTATAGCCTTGGCCGACAGGCTAGGGTAATCTTTGAAATTTCATCGTGATGGGGATAGAACATTGAAATTGTTGGTCTTCAACGAGGAATTCCTAGTAAGCGTGAGTCATCAGCTCGCGTTGACTACGTCCCTACCCTTTGTACACACCGCCCGTCGCTCCTACCGATTGAATGATCCGGTGAAATGTTTGGATCGCGGAGATGGGGGTCGTTCACTGCCCAGCGCGTGCGGCGGGCGACCCACGAACCCCGGCGCAGAAAGCGCCATGGAATACTTGAATCGATAGCCTTCCCCTCGCGCCCTTCTGCGGCATGCATCGGGGTGACCTGTGCTTCTTCTGTAAATGAAAAAGACTCTCGGTAATGGATATCTCGGCTCTCGCTTCGATGAAGAACATTGCAAAATGCGATACTAGGTATGAATTGCAGAATCCCGTGAACCATCGAGTCTTTGAACGCAAGTTGCGCCCAAATCCATTAGGCTGAGGGAGCGTCTACCTGGGCGTCACTCATCGTGTCGCCCCCTCGCATCGTGCCTCAATCACGGGGCGGGCGACCAATGAACCCCGGCGTACAAAGCACCAAGGAATACTTGAATCGATAGCCTTCCTCTCGTGCCCCATCCGCAGCATGCATCGGGGGGACCTGTGCTTCTTCTGTAAATGAAAACGACTCTCGACAATGTATATCTCGGCTCTCGCATCAATGAAGAACGTTGCAAAATACGATACTAGGTATGAATTACAGAATCTCGAGAACCATCGAGTCTTTGAACGCAAGTTGCGCCCGAAGCCATTAGGCCGAGGGCGCGTCTGCCAGGGCATCACTCATCGTGTCGCCCCCTCGCATCGTGCTTCAATCACGGGGCGCGCTGTCATCGTGGGGTGGATACTGGCCTCTCGTGCGCCTCGAGCTCGCGGCTGGCCGAAATGAGTGTCCACGTCGACGGACGTCGCAGCAAGTGGTGGTTGCAACTCAACTCTCTTTGTCGTCGCGGCTATGGCCCGTCACGCGTCCGGACTCCAGGACCCCTTCACGCTCAGGCGCTCCGACCGCGACCGCAGGTCAGGAGGGATTACTCGTTGAGTTTAAGAATATCAATAAGCGGAGGAAAAGAAACTTACAAGGATTCCCTTAGTAACGGCGAGCGAATCGGGAACAACCCAGCCTTAGAATCGGGCGGCTCCGTCGTCCGAATTGTAGTCTGGAGAAGCATCCTCAGCGGCGGACCGGGCCCAAGTCACCTGTAAGGGGGCACTGGAGAGGGTGAGAGCCCCGTCGTGCCCTGACCCTGTCGCACCACGAGGCGATGTCTACGAGTCAGGTTGTTTGGGAATGCAGCCCAAATCGAGCGGTGAATTCCATCCAAGTCTAAATACGGGCGAGAGATCGATAGCGAACAAGTACCGCGATGGAAAGATGAAAAGGACTTTGTAAAGAGAGTCAAAGAGTGCTTGAAATTGTCGGGAGGGAAGCGGATGGGGGCCGACGATGCACCTCGGTCGGATGTGGAACGGCGACGAGCCGGTATGCCGATCGACTCGGGGCGTGGATCAGCGTGGATTGGGGGGAGGCCAAAGCCCGGGCTCTCGATACACTCGTGGAATTCCATCTCCTCGATTATGGAAGGCAGCGCGCACCTCTGGCATGCTTCAACATCTGCGCACTCCGGATGCTGTCCTGTGGGCTCCCCATTCGACCCGTCTTGAAACACGGACCAAGGAGTCTTCCATTGTGCGAGTCAACGGGTGAGTAAACCCATAAGGCGCAAGGAAGCGGATTAGTGGGATCCCCCCGAGGGGTGCACCGCTGATCGACCTTGATCTTTTGAGAAGGGTTCGAGTGTGAGCATACCTGTCGGGACCCGAAAGGTGGTGAACTATGCCTGAGCGGGGCGAAGCCAGAGAAAACTCTGGTGGAGGCCCGCAGCGATAATGATGTGTAAATCGTTCGTCTAACTTGGGTATAGGGGCGAAAGGCTAATCGAACTGTCTAGTAGCCGGTTCCCTCCGAAGTTTCCCTCAGGATAGCTGGAGCTCGCATGCGAGTTCTATCGGGTAAAGCCAATGATTAGAGGCCTCAGGGACACAACGCCCTCAAACTATTCTCAAACTTTGAATAGGTAGGAAGGCGCGACTGCATTGTTGATCCGCGCCACGAAATCAAGAGCTCCGAGTGGGCCCTTTTTTATAAGAAGAACTGGCGATGTGGGATGAACCGGAAGCCGGGTTACGGTGCCAAAATATGCACTAACCTAGATCCCATAAAGGGTGTTGGTAGATTAAGACAGCAGGACGGTGGTCATGGAAGTCGAAATCCGCTAAGGAGTGTGTAACAACTCACCTGCCCAATCAACTAGCCTAAAAAATGGATGGAGCTTAAGAGCGCAACCTACACCGGGCCGTCGGGGCAAGTGCCAGGCCCCGATGAGTAGGAGGGCGTGGTGGTCGCTGCAAAACCTTGGGCGCGAGCCCGGATGGAGCGGAAGGATCACTGCCCGCATCGCGTCGTCCCCTCGCATCGTGCCTCAATCACAGGCCGCGCTGTCGTCGTTGGGCGGATACTAGCCTCGTGTACGCCTCTAGCTCGCGGCTGGCCTAAATGCGAGTCCACATCGATGGACATCGCGGCCAGTAGTGGTTGCAACTCAAATCTCTTTGCCGTCGCGGCTACGGCCCGTCGCACGTCCGGACTCCTGGACCCTTTCGCACTCAGGCGCTCTTACCGCTACCCCAGGTCAGGCGGGATTACCCGTTAAGTGTAAGCATATCAATAAGCGGAGGAAAAGAAACTTACAAGGATTCCCTTAGTAAGGACGAGCGAATTGGGAACAGGCCAGCCTTAGAATCGGGCGGTTCCGTCATCCGAATTATAGTCTGGAGAAGCATCCTCGGCGGCGGAGCGGGCCCAAGTCCCCTTGAAGGGGGCGCCGGAGAGGGTGAGAGCCCCGTCGTGCTCGGACCCTGTCGCACCACGAGGCGCTGTCTATGAGTCGGGTTGTTTGGGAATGCAGCCCAAATCGGGCGGTGAATTCTATCCAAGGCAAAATACGGGTGAGTGACCGATAGCGAACAAGTACCGCGAGGGAAAGATGAAAAGGACATTGAAAAGAGAGTCAAAGAGTGCTTGAAATTATCGGGAGGGAAGTGGATAGGGGCCGGCGATGCGCCCCGATTGGATGTGAAACGATGATGATCCGGTACGCTGATCGACCCGGGTCGTGGACCAGCGTGGATTGGGGGGCGGCCAAAGCCCAGGCTCTCGATACGCTCGTGGAATGCCGTATCCTAGATTGTGGCAGGCAGCGTGTGCCTCCGGCATGCTTCGATATCTGGGCGCTCCAGAAGCTGGCCTGTGGGCTCCCCATTCGACCCGTCTTAAAACACAGACCAAGGAGTCTGACATGTGTGCGAGTCAATGGGCGAGTAAACCCGTAAGGCGTATGGAAGCTGACTGGTGGGATCCCCCCGAGGCATGCACTGCCAAACGACCTTGATCTTCTGAGAAGGATTCGAGTGTGAGCATACCTGCTGGGACCGGCCTTGCTGCCACGATCCACTGAGATTCAGCCCTTTGTCGCTCTGGTTCGTCCCTCCCCATCCAATCCAACCACCCTATAGCCCATCTCCAAAGGAGGTTCGTGCATTCGTCCTTGAAAAATCCAACCAAGTGTTAAGATCTCACCTCACCCGAGTTAGCCAAGCGTCGCGTGAGTTCCATTCCAAACAGTTAAACATATGATATCAAGTGGCCTTTCACGAAAAACAACGTCATCGCAACTAGAGGATTTTCGCGATTCGGAGTGCGGCATAAGTGCTCAGCAAATCGCCGAGAACAACGTCGGTGCGTGGAGGCATGCCATGGTGGTGTCTTATTCAAGTTGGATATCCGTGCACCGTGGCACCAAGGCAGCTTGGCACTGTGGCGCCATGGCGCCATGGCAGCAAGGCACCGTGGCGCCATGACACCAAGGCACCAAGGCACCATGGCACCAAGCCACCAAGGCACCAAGGCACCGTGACGCCATGGCACCAAGGCACCAAGGCACCATGGCGCCATGGCACCGTGGCCCCATGGCACCATGGCACCTAGGCACCGTGGCGCCATGGCAACAAGGCACCAAGGCACGAAGGCACCAAGGCACCATGGCGCCATGGCACCTAGGCACCTTGGCGCCATGGCACCAAGGCGGGAACCATGGCACCAAGGCAGCTTGGCACACAAGCACCGTGGCACACAGGCACCGTGGAACCATGCCACCATGGCACACAGGCACCATGGCACCAAGGCAGCTTGGCACCGTGGCGTCATAGCACCAATGCACCAAGGCACCATGGCACCATTGCACCAAGGCACCGCGGCACCATGGCACCAAGGCACCATGGCACCAAGGCACCGTGGCGTCATGGCGCCGTGGCACCGCGGCACCATGGCACCGGGGAATCATGGCACCATTGCACCAACGCACCAAGGCACTGCCGTGGTGCCATGTCACCGTGGCACCATGGAACCAAGGCACCAAGGCACAGTGGCACCAATGCATCGTGGCACCATAGCACCGTGGCAGCATGGCACCAAGGCAGCATAGCACCATGGCACCAAGGCACCGTGACGCCGTGGTACCATGGCACCAAGGCACCATGGCACCAAGGCATTAACGCACCGTGGCAAAATCAAAAGAGCGTAAACCTACGTTCGATCATCCTAATATTTTCCTAACATTCATCCATCCTCCTCATCGTTGCATACTCATTTTTCTATATATCCGCTCTAATTTTTTTTATTTTAAATATATTTCAATGTTACCTCATATGTCTTAGCGGTTTTCGTAATGTCCCGTCGCCTTCTTTTCAAATTTTTATTTAATATCCTTAAATTTAAATATTTTATATCGTTACATCATTCGTACAAATGCGCACTCAATTGTTGGTTTAAGGCTACTTCATTCTAATATGCATATTTTGGGGTTGTCACTTATCCGTTGCATTCTTGGCGATTTTCCTAATGATCCCACGTTATATATATATTTTTTTAAACTTTTTATTTAATATCCTTAAATTTAAATATTTTATAATATTACGTTATACGTACAAATATGCACTCGATTGTTGGTTTAAGGTTATTTCATGCGCTGAGAATATTTTCCTAATTTTTTCATATTTTTATAAATACTTTTTCAATTTTTGATTTATTTTTACATATTTTTAGAATTTTAATAAATGATATTTGTAAAAAAATATTTTCTCAACGAAACTTATCATTTACAAATTACGCGACCTTTTTGTAAGTGCACAGGCTCCGTATCTCATCTAAACGTGCGGTTTGGATCCTGACCCACCTGCGGGGCGAGCGCAATGTAGGCATACTCGAAGTCGGTTTCCTGTGTTTCATACCTAATGCCCAGGCATTATCAAGTTTTATTTATCACCCTTTGCCCCTCGCATTTCGTGCGCGAGGCGAATCGAAAGGCCTCCCTCGCGTCCCACGACTCTCTCGCTTCGTCTGGCCCGTACGACGCTTCTTGTAAATGACGGTCGCGCTCACCTTGAATCCGTCTGCGCCCCCGTGGGCAGGCTGGGCTCATGCGACGCCGACGTCGATGAGGAATGCTACCTGGTTGATCCTGCCAGTAGTCATATGCTTGTCTCAAAGATTAAGCCATGCATCTGTAAGTATGAACAAATTCAGACTGTGAACTGCGATTGGATCATTAAATCAATTATAGTTTGTTTAATGGTATCTACTACTCGAATAACCGTAGTAATTCTAGAGCTAATACGTGAAATAAACCTAGACTTCTGGAAGACATGCATTTATTAGATAAAAGGTCGACGCGGGCTCTGCCCGTTGTTGCGATGATTAATGATAACTCAACGAATCGCACGGCCATCGTGCCGGCGATGCATCATTAAAATTTCTGCCCTATTAACTTTCGATGGTAGGATAGTGGCCTACCATGGTAGTGACGGGTGAAGGAGAATTAGGGTTTGATTTCGGAGAGGGAGCCTGAGAAATGGATACCACATCCAAGGAAGGAAGCAGGCGCGCAAATTACCCAATCCTGACACGAGGAGGTAGTGAAAATAAATAACAATACCGGGCTCAATGAGTCTGGTAATTGGAATGAGTACAATCTAAATCCCTTAACGAGGATCAATTGGAGGGCAAGTCTGGTGCCAGCAGCCGCGGTAATTCCAGCTCCAATAGCGTATATTTAAGTTGTTGCAGTGAATGATCCGGTGAAATGTTTTGATCGCGGCGACGTGGGCGGTTTGCTGCCCACGACGTCGCGAGAAGTCCATTGAACCTTATCATTTAGTGGAAGGAAAAGTCGTAACCAGGTTTCCGTAGGTGAACCTGCGGAAGGATCATTGTCGAAACCTGCACAGCAGAATGACCCCGTGAACGTGTTTAACAACTGGGGAGTCCGCGCAGGCGGGGTTCTCTGGAACTCCGCACGCGCCTCCCCCCGTCCCCAGCGCAGAAAGCGCCAAGGAATACTTGAATCGATAGCCTGCCCCTCGCGCCCCGTCCGCTGCATGCATCAGGAGGACCTGTACTTCTTCTATAAACAAAAACGACTCTCAGCAATGGATATCTCGGCTCTCGCATCGATGAAGAACATTGTAAAATGCGATAGTTGGTGTGAATTGAAGAATCCCGTGAACCATCGAGTCTTTGAACGCAAGTTACGCCTGAATCCATTAGGCCGAGGAAACGTCTGCCAGGGCGTCATGCATCGCGTCGCCCCTTCGCATCGTACCTCAATCACGGGGAGCGCTATCGTCGTGGGGCGGATACTGGCCTCCCATGCACCTCGA
>CM061561.1:286266163-286276163 GCA_030864225.1 Capsicum baccatum var. pendulum | reverse complement strand
GATTAAGCCATGCATGTGTAAGTATGAACAAATTCAAACTGTGAAACTGCGAATGGCTCATTAAATCATTTATAGTTTGTTTGATGGTATCTACTACTCGGATAACCGTAGTAATTCTAGAGCTAATACGTACAACAACCCCTCTTTGAAGGCCAAAGAGGGGAAAGGTTCCATGTGAACGGCCCTTGCACATGGGTTAGTCGATCCTAAGGGTCGGGGAAACCCCGACAGATAGCGCATTTTGCGCGAGCTCTAAAAGGGAATCGGGTTAAAATTCCTGAATCGGGATGTGGCAGTCGACAGCAACGTTAGGAAGTCCGGAGACGTCGGCGGCAGCCTCAGGAAGAGTTATCTTTTCTGTTTAATAGCCTGCCCACCCTCGAATCAGCTCAGCCGGAGGTAGGGTCCAACTGCTGGAAGAGCACCGCATGTCGCGTGGTGTCCGGTGCGCTCCCAGCAGCCCTTGAAATTCCGAAGGACCAAATGCCGTCCACACCCGGTCGTACTCATAAACGCATCAGCAATGTAGGCAAGGGAAGTCAACAAAATGGATCCGTAAATTTGGGAAAAGGATTGGCTCTGAGGGTTGGGCACGGGGGTCCCAGTCCCAAAACCGTCGGCTGTCGGTGGACAGCACAAGCTGCTCCCGCGGCGAGAGCGGCTCATCGCGTGCAGGTCGGGGGACGGACTGGGAATGGTTCCTTCGGGGGCCTTCCTCGCGCGTTAAACAGCCAACTCAGAACTGGTACGAACAAGGGGAATCCGACTGTTTAATTAAAACATAGCCTTGCGATGGTCCAAACGGATGCTCACGCAATGTAATTTCTGCCCAGTGCTATGAATGTCAAAGTGAAGAAATTCAACCAAGCACGGGTAAACGGCAGGAGTAACTATGACTCTCTTAAGGTAGCCAAACGCCTCGTCATCTAATTAGTGACGCACATGAATGGATTAACGAGATTCCCACTGTCCCTGTCTACTATCCAGTGAAACCACAGCCAAGGGAATGGGCTTGGCAGAAACAGCGGGGAAACAAGACCCTTCGGAGCTTGACTCTAGTCCGACTTTGTTAAATGACTTGAGAGGTGTAGTATAAAATGAAGCCGAAAGGCGAAAGTGAAATACCACTACTTTTAACGCTATTTTACTTATTCTGTGAATTAGAAGCGGGGCACTGCCCCTCTTTTTGGACCCAAGGCTCGCTCTGTGGGCCGATCCGGGTGGAAGACAATGTCAGGTGGGGATTTTGGTTGGGGCGGCACATCTCTTAAAAGATAATGCAGGTGTCCTAAGATGAGCTCAACGAGAACGGAAATCTCGTGTGGAACATAAGGGTAAAAGCTCTTTTGATTCTGATTTCCAGTACGAATACGAATCGTGAAAGCGTGGCCTAACGATCCTTTAGACCTTCGAAATTCGAAGCTAGAGGTGTCAGAAAAGTTACAACAGGGATAACTGGCTTGTGGAAGCCAAGCGTTCATAGCGACGTTGCTTTTTGATCCTTCGATGTCGGCTCTTCCTATCATTGTGAAGCATAATTCACCAAGTGTTGGATTGTTCACCCACCAATAGGGAACGTGAGCTGGGTTTAGACCATCGTGAGACAGGTTAGTTTTACCCTAATAATGATAGTGTCGCAATAGTAATTCAACCAAGTACGAGAGAAACCGTTGATTCACACAATTGGTTATCGTGCTTGGTTGAAAAGCCAGTGGCGCGAAGCTACCGTGTTCTGGATTATGACTGAACGCCTCTAAGTCAGAATACGAACTAAAAGCGATGCATGCGCCCGCTGTCCGCTTGCCAACCTACAGTAGGGGCCTCGGCCCCCAAGGGCACATATCGTTGGCTAAGCCGCCTCGGTGGAAGGATTGCGGCGGCCTCCTTGAAGTACAATTTCTATCGAGCGGCGGGCAGAATCCTTTGCAGACAACTTAAATACGCGATGGGGTATTGTAAGTGGCAGAGTGGCCTTACTGCGACTATCCACTGAGATTCAGCCCTTTGTCGCTCCGGTTTTGTCCCTCCCCATCCAATCCAACCATCCTTCCGCCCGTCTCCAAAGGAAGTTCATGCATTCGTCCTTGAAAAATCCCACCAAGTGCTGCGAGATCACCTCACCCGAGTTAGCCAAGCGTCGTGTGTGTTCCATTCAAACAGTTAAGCATACGATATCAAGTGGCCTTTCGCAAAAAACAACGGCATTGCAATAGGAGGATTTCCGTGATTCGAAGTGCGGCATAAGTGCTCAGCGAAGCACCGAGAACAACGTCGGTGCGTGGAGGCATGCCGCAATTAGAGGTTTTTGTGACCGTCGAGTGAAATGCTGGAGACGCCTCCAATGACGAACGTCTACGGACGTATAGTGGCCTGCCATGGTGGTGTCTTTGTCAAGTTGGATATCCGTGCACCGTGGCACCAAGGCAGCTTGGCACCGTGGTGCCATGGCACCAAGGCACCAAGGCACCATGTCACCGTGGCGATGTGGCACCAAGGAACCGTGGCACCGTGGCGCTGTGGCACCGTGGCGCCGTGGCACCGTGGCGCCGTGGCGCCGTGGCACCGTGGTGCCATGGCACCAAGGAACCGTGGCGCCATGGCACTAAGGCACCAAGGCAACAAGGCAACAAGGCACCAAGGCACCATGGCCCCATGGCACCAAGGCACCTTAGCGCCATGGCACCAAGGCGGCGCGGCGCTATGGCACCATGGCACCATGTCACACAGGCACCATGGCACCAAGGCAGCTTGGAGCACAGGCACCGTGGCACACAGGCACTGTGGCACCATGGTACTAAGGCAGCTTGGCACCGTGGCGCCATGGCACCAAGGCACCAAGGCACCATGGCACCATGACACCATGGCACCAAGGAAGCAAGGCATTGCGGCACCATGGCACCGCGGCACCATGGCACTGCGGCACCATGGAACCGGGGCATTGTGGAACCATGGCACCAAGGCAGCTTGGCGCACAGGCACCATGGCACACAGGCACCATGGCACTAAGGCAGCTTGGCACCGTGGCGCCATTGCATCAAGGCACCAAGGCACCATGGTACCATGGCACCATGGCACCAAGGCAGCAAGGCACCGCGGTACCATGGCACCTAGGCAGCAAGGCATCGCGGCACCATGGAATCGGGGCATCGTGGAACCATGGCACCAACGCACCAAGGCACTGTCGTGGTGCCATGGCACCATGGCACCAAGGAACCAAGGCACCATGGCACCAATGCATCGTGGAACCATAGCACCATGGCACCATGGCACCAAGGCAACATGGCGCCGTGGCACCAAGGCACCGTGGTGTCCTGGGACCAAGGCACCAAGGCACAAACGCACCGTGGCAAAATCAAAAGAGCATAAACCTACGTTTGATCATCCTAATATTTTCCTGACGTTCATCCATCCTCCTCACCGTTTCATACTCATTTTTCTACATATCCGCTCTAATTTTTTTATTTTAAATATATTTCAATATTACCTCATATGTCGGGGCGGTTTTCGTATTGTCCCGTCGCCTTCTTTTCAAAATTTTATTTAATATCCTTAAATTTAAATATTTTATATCGTTACATCATTCGTACAAATGCGCACTCAATTGTTAGTTAAAGGCTACTTCATTCTAATATGCATATTTTGGCGTTGTCACTTATCCGTTGCATTCTGGGCGATTTTCCCAATGACCCCACGTTATTTTATATTTTTTAAAATTTTTTATTTAATATCCTTAAATTTAAATATTTTATATCGTTACGTTATACGTACAAATATGCACTCGATTATTGGTTTAAGGTTATTTCATGCGTTGAGAATCTTTTCCTAATTTTTTCATATTTTTTATAAGTATTTTTTCTATTTTTGATTTATTTTTACATATTTTTTGAATTTTAATAAATGAGATTTGTAAAAAAATATTTTCTCAATGAAAATTATCATTTACAAATTACGCGACCTTTTTGTGAGTGCACAGGCTCCGTATCTCATCAAAATGTGCAGTTCGGGTCCGTATATGTCTGGTATGATTCTCTTGCAAAATCATGTCTACTCCTGTCACTTGGTTTTTTTTTAAGCATACATAAGGGGGATAGAGGTGTTGAAGGCACTTTAAGGCGACTGTCGGTAGTTGGCATAGGCGCTCAGTGTCCCTGTCGGCGAGTAGCGTGGGTGCAACGCAGCATGCATGGCTAGTCCGTGCGAGCCGTCCGTTCTCGTGTAGCAACGTCGACTGCGCTTCATTGTACGCTCATGTCGGTTATCGGTGGCGTCGTCCACGACGGAGCTGCTGGCGCTAGACTTTGGACGAGGCGGTACCTTCATGCCAGCGGAGAGTACTGGATGCTGCTCTCGAGGCATGCTCCAGACACTGCACGCATGCGGCCGAGCACAATCCGCGACGAGTGCCAGCGGCCGGCGTGGGCGACGCCCGTGCATGAGCCTCGGCGTGCCTTCATCTCCTCTGCTCCCCCCACGGGCGGGAAATCGTGTCAAGCGGGACTTGCTTCAGCCTTGAAACGTCTGCATAGGCAGCAGCGCACGACATCTATTATTGGGCGTTGGGGCCGGTGCCAGGCGTGCATCGACGGAGCATTTGGACGCACGGTGCGTGAGTTGTATTCGGCACTTGTGGTTAGGTTGGATCCCTGGTCCGGCAGCGACGCACTGACCCACCTGCCATCTCGGTCGCGGGGCAAGCGCAATGTAGGCTTGCTTGAAGTCGCTTTCCTGTGCTGCATACCTAATGCTCAGGCATTATCAAGTTTTATCGATCGCCCTTCGCCCCTCACATTTCGTACGCGGGGCGAATCAAAAGGCCGCCCTCGCGTCCAACGACTCCCTCGCTTCATCGTGCGATGTCGTGGTCCGCGAGCGGCGGTCCGGGAGCAGCGGTCTGGGAGCGGCAGACGCAGCGGGCATGGGTCCTTCATCGGCTCCTATCTACCCCGTACGACGCTGCATGCAAATGACGGTTGTGCTCACCTTGAATTCGTCCGCGCCCCCACGGGCAGGCTGGGCTCATGCGACGCCGACGTCAATGAGGAATGATACCTGGTTGATCCTTCCAGTAGTCATATGCTTGTCTCAAAGATTAAGCCATGCATGTGTAAGTATGAACAAATTCAGACTGTGAAACTACAAATGGCTCATTAAATCAGTTATAGTTTGTTTGATGGTATCTAATACTCGGATAACCATAGTAATTCTAGAGCTAATATGTGCAACAAACCCCGACTTCTGGAAGATATGCATTTATTAGATAAAAGGTTGACGCACGCTCTGCCTGTTGCTGCGATGATTCATGATAACTCGATGAATTGTATGGCCATCGTGCCGACAATGAATCATTCAAATTTCTGCCCTATTAAATTTCGATGGTAGGATAGTGTCCTACCATGGTGGTGACGAGTGACGGAGAATTAGGGTTCGATTCCGGAGAGGGAGCCTGAGAAATGGCTACCACATCCAAGGAAGGCAGCAGGCGCGAAAATTACCCAATCCTGACACGGGGAGGTAGTGAAAATAAATAATAATACCGGGCTCAATGAGTCTGGTAATATGAATGAGTACAATCTAGATCCCTTAAGGAGTATCCATTGCAGGGCAAGTCTGGTGCCAGCAGCTGCGGTAATTCCAGCTCGAATAATGTATATTTAAGTTGTTACAGTTAAAAAGCTCGTAGTTAGACTTTGGGATGGGCCGGCCGGTCCGCCTATAGCATGCACCGATCGTCTCGTCCCTTCTGTCGGCGATGCGCTCCTGGGTTTGACTGTACAGGTCGTGCCTCTGGTGCTGTTACTTTGAAGAAATTAGAGTGCTCAAAGCAATACTACACTCTGTATGGCACCAAGGCACGAAGGAACCGTGGCGCCATGGTACCAAGGCACCAAGGCACCAAGTCACCATGGCGCCATGGCACTTAGGCACCTTGGCGCCATGGCACCGTGGCACCGTGTCACACAGGCACCATGGCACCAAGGCAGCTTGGCACACAGGCACCGTGGCAGCATAGCACCGTGGCACATAAGCACCGTGGCACCATGGCACCGTAGAACACAGGCACCGTGGCACCAAGGCAGCTTGGCACCGTTACGCAATGGAACCAAGGCACCATGGCACCAAGGAAGTAAGGCACTGTGGCACCATGGCACCGCGGCACAATGGCACCAAGGCACTGTGGTGCCATGGCGCCGTGGCACCGCGGCACCATGGCACCGCGGCACCGCGACACCATGGCACCGGGGCATCGTGGCACCATGGCACAAATGCACCAAGGCACTGCCGTGGTACCATGGCACCGTTGCACCATGGCACTAAGGCACCAAGGCACCGTGGCACCAATGCATCATGGCACCATAGCACCATGGCACCATGGCACCAAGGCAGCATGGCGCCATGGCACCAAGGCACCGTGGCGCCGTTGCACCGTGGAACGAAGGCACCATGGCACCAAGGCACTAACGCACCATGGCAAAATTAAAAGAGCGTAAATCTACGTTCGATCATCCTAATATTTTCCTGACGTTCATCCATCATCCTCACCGTTGCATACTCATTGTTCTACATATCCGCTCTAATTTTTTTATTTTAAATATATTTCAATGTTACCTCATATGTCATGGCGGTTTTTGTAATGTCCCATCTCCATCTTTTCAAATTTTTATTTAATATCCTTAAATTTAAATATTTTATATCGTTACGTCATTCGTACAAATGCGCACTCAATTGTTGGTTTAAGGCTACTTCATTCTAATATGCATATTTTAGGGTTGTCACTTATCTATTGCATTCTGGGCAATTTTCCTAATGACCCCATGTTATTTTTATATTTTTTTAAAATTTTATTTAATATCCTTAAATTTAAATATTTTATATCGTTACGTTATACGTACAAATATGCACTCGATTGTTGGTTTAAGGTTAGTTCATGCTCTGAGAATATTTTCCTAATTTTTTATATTTTTATAAATATTTTTTCTATTTTTGATTTATTTTTACATAATTTTTGAATTTTAATAAATGATATTTGTAAAAAAATATTTTCTCAACGAAAATTATTATTTACAAATTACGCGACCTTTTTGTGAGTGTACAGGCTCCGTATCTCATCAAAACGTGCAGTTCGGGTCCGCATATGTCTGGTATGATTCTCTGGCAAAATCATGTGTACTCCGATCACATGGGTTTTTTTTTAAACATATATAAGGGGGGTAGAGGTGTTGAGGGCACTTCAAGGCGACTGTCGGTAGTTGACATAGGCGCTCAGTGGCCATGTCGGCGAGCAGCGTGGGTGCATGGCAGCATGCATGGCTAGTCCGTACGAGCCGTCCGTGCCCGTTTAGCAACGTCGGCGGCGCTTCATTGAACGCTCGTATCGGTTATCGGTGACGTCGTCCACGACGGGGCTGCTGGCGCTAGACTTTGGATGAGGCAGTGCCTTCGTGCGAGCGGCGAGTACTGGATACTGCTCTCGGGGCAAGCTCCAGGCGTTGCACGCATGCGGCTGAGCCCAATCCGCGTCGAGCGCCGGCGGCCGGCGTGGGCGGCACCCGTGCATGAGCCTCGGCGTGCCTTCATCTCTTCTGGTTCCCCCATGGGTGGGCTATCGTGTAAAGCAGGACTTGCTTCAGCCTTGCAACATCCGCATGGGCAGCAGCGCACGACATCTATTGCCGGGCGTTGGGGCAGGTGCCGAGCTTGCATCGACGGAGTATTTGGACACACAGTGCGTGAGTTGTGTTCAGCACGTGCGGTTAGGTTGGATCCCTGCTCGAGCAGTGACGTCCTGACCCGCCTGCCTTCTCTGTCGTGGGGCAAGCGCAATGTAGGCTTGCTCGAAGACGGTTTCCTGTGCTGCATACCTAATGCCCAGGCATTATCAAGTTTGAGGGTGAATCGAAAGGCTGCCCTCGCAAGCCACGACTCCCTCGCTTTGTTGTGCGATGTCGTGGTCCGCGAGCGGCGGTCCGGATTCTCGGATGCGGCAGACGCAGCGGGCATGGGGCCTTCATCGGCTCCTATCTGTCCCGTACGACGCTCCTTGCAAATTATGGTCGCGCTCACCTTGAATCCATTAGCGCCCCCGTGGGCAGGCCGGGATCATGCGACGCCAACGTCGATGAGGAATGCTACCTGGTTGATCCTGCCAGTAGTCATATGCTTGTCTCAAAGATTAAGCCATGCATGTGTAAGTATGAACAAATTCAGGCTGTGAAACTGCGATTGGCTCATTAAATCAGTTATAGTTTGTTTGATGGTATCTACTACTCGAATAACCGTAGTAATTCTATAGCTAATACGTGCAATAAACCCCGACTTCTGGAAGAGATGTATTTATTAGATAAAAGGTCTACGCGGGCTCTGCCCATTGATGCGATGATTCATGATAACTCGACGGATCGCACGGCCATCGTGCCGGCGACGCATCATTCAAATTTCTTCCCTATTAACTTTTGATGGTAGGATAGTGGCCTACCATGGTGGAGATGGGTGACGGAGAATTAGGGTTCGATTCTGGAGAGGGAGCCTGAGAAACGACTACCACATCTAAGGAAGGCAGCAGGCGCGTAAATTACCCAATCTTGATATGGGGAGGTAGTGATAATAAATAACAATACGGGCTCAATGAGTATGGTAATTGGAATGAGTACAATCTAAATCCCTTAACGAGGATCCATTGGAGGGCGAGTCTGGTGCCAGTAGCCGTAATAATTCCAGCTCCAATAGCATATATTTAAGTTGTTGCATTTAAAATGCTCGTAGTTGGACTTTGGGATGGGCCGGCCGATCCGCCTATGGTATGCACCGATCGTCTCGTCCCCTCTGTCGGTGATGCGCTCCTGGCCTTAACTGGCCGGGTCGTGCCTCCGGCGCTATTACTTTGAAGAAATTAGAGTGCTCAAATCAAGCCTACACTCTGTATACATTAGCATGGGATAACATTATAGGATTTTGGTCCTATTATGTTGGCCTTCGGGATCGGAGTAATGATCAACAGGGACAGTTGGGGGCATTCGTATTTCATAGTCAGAGGTAAAATTCTTGGATTTCTGAAAGATGAACAACTGCGAAAGCATTTGCCAAGGATGTTTTCATTAATCAAGAATGAAAGTTGGGGGATCGAAGGCGATCAGATACCGTCCGAGTCTCAACCATAAACGATCTCGACCAAGGATCAGTGGATGTTGCTTTTAGGACTCCACCGGCACCTTATGAGAAATCAAAGTTTATTGGTTCCGGGGGGAGTATGGTCGCAAGGCTGACACTTAAAGGAATTGATGGAAGGGCACCTCCAGGAGTGGAGCCTGCGGCTTAATTTGACTCAACACGGGGAAACATACCAAGTCTAGACATAGTAAGGATTGACAGACTGAGAGCTCTTTCTTGATTCTATGAGTGGTGGTGCATGACCGTTCTTAGTTGGTGGAGTGATTTGTCTGCTTAATTCCATTAACGAACGAGACCTCAGCCTGCTAACTAGCTATCCGGAGGTATCCCTTCGCGGCCAGCTTCTTAGAGGGACTACGACCTTTTAGGCCACGGAAGTTTGAGGCAATAACAGGTTTGTGATGCCCTTAGATGTTTTGGGCCGCACACGCACTACACTGATGTATTCAATGAGTTTCTAGCCTTGTCCAACAGGCTCGAGTAATCTTTGAAATTTCATCGTGATGGGGATAGATCATTGAAATTGTTGGTCTTCAATGAGGAATTCCTAGTAAGCGCGAGTCATCAGCTTGCGTTGACTACGTCCCTGTTATTTGTACACACCGCCCGTCACTCCTACCGATTGAATGATCCGATGAAATGCCCATTGAACCTTATCATTTAGAGGAAGAAGAAGTCGTAACAAGGTTTCCGTAGGTGAAACTGCGGAAGGATCATTGTCCAAACCTGCACAGCAGAATGACCCTGCAAACGTGTTTAACAACTGGGGAGTCCGCGCGGGCGGGGTGCTCCGGCACTCCGCACGAGCGCCTCCCCCCGTCCTTGGCGCAGAAAG
>CM061561.1:286253663-286261163 GCA_030864225.1 Capsicum baccatum var. pendulum | reverse complement strand
GGCATTAGCTGCAAAACCTTGGGCGCGAGCCCGGGCGGAGCGGCCGTCGGTGTAGATTTTGGTGGTAGTAGCAAATATTCAAATGAGAACTTTAAAGGCCGAAGAGGGGAAAGGTACCATGTGAACGACACTTGCACATGGGTTAGTCGATCTTAAGGGTCGGGGAAACCCCGACAGATAGCGCGTTTCACGCGAGCTTCAAAAGGGAATCAGGTTAAAATTCCTAAACCGGGATGTGGCGGTCGACGATAACGTTAGGAAGTCTGGAGACGTCGGCGGGAGCCGCAGAAAGAATTGTCTTTTTGGTTTGAAAGCCTGCCCACCCTGGAATTGGCTCAGCTGGAGGTATGGTCCAGCGGCTGGAAGAGCACCGCACATCGCGTGGTGTCTGGTACGCTCCCGGCAGCCCTTGAAAATCCGGAGGACCGAATGCCGTCCACACCCGGTCGTACTCATAACCGCATCAGGTCTCCAAGGTGAACAACCTCTGGTCAATGGAATAATGTCGGCACAATGGATCCGTAAGTTTGGGAAAAGGATTGGCTCTGAGGGCTGGGAACAGGGGTCCCAGTCCCGAACCCGTCGGCTGTCGGTGGACTGCTCGAGCTGCTCTCGCGGCGAAAGAGGGTCGTCGTATGCCGTCCGGGTGACGGACTGGGAATGGTTCCTTCGGGGGCCTTCCCCGCGCGTCGAACAGCCAACTCAGAACTTGTATGGACAAGGGGAATCCGATTGTTTAATTAAAACAAAGCATTGCGATGGTCCCAACAGATGCTCACGCAATGTGATTTCTGCCTAGTGCTCTGAATGTCAAAGTGAAGAAATTCAACCAAGTGCGGGTAAACGGCGGGAGTAACTATGACTCTCTTAAGGTAGCCAAATGCCTCGTCATCTAATTAGTGACGCACTTGAATGGATTAACGAGATTCCCACTGTCCCTGTCTACTATCTAGCGAAACCACAGCCAATTGAACAGGCTTGGAAGTAACAGCGGGGAAACAAGACCCTGTTGAGCTTTACTCTAGTCCGACTTTGTGAAATTACTTTAGAGGTGTAGTATAAGTGGGAGCCGAAAGGCGAAAGTGAAATCTCGTGTGTAACAGAAAGGTAAAAGCTCTTTTGATTCTGATTTCCAGTACGAATACGAACCGTGAAAGCATGGCCTAACGATCCTTTAAACCTTCGGAATTTGAAGCTAGAGGTGTCAGAAAAGTTACCACAGGGATAACTGGCTTGTGGAAGCCAAGTGTTCATAGCGACGTTGCTTTTTGATCCTTCGATGTTGGCTCTCCCTATCATTGTGAAGCAGAATTCACCAAGTGTTGGGTTGTTCACCCACCAATAGGGAACGTGAGCTGGGTTTAGACTTTTGTGAGACAGGTTAGTTTTACCCTACTGGTTACAGTGTCGCAATAGTAATTCAACCCAGTATGAGAGGAACCGTTGATTCAGACAATTGGTCATCGCGCATGGTTGAAAAGTCAGTGGCGCGAAGCTACCGTGTGCTGAATTATGACTGAACGCATCTAAGTTAGAATACGGGCTAGAAGCGATGCATGCGCCCGCCGTCCGCTTGCCGACCCGCAGTAGGGGCCTCGGCCCCCAAGGGCACGTGTCGTTGCCTAGGCCACCGCGGCAGAAGGGTCGCGGCGGCCGCCTTGAAGTACAATTTCCATCGAGCGGCGGGCAAAATCCTTTGCAGACAACTTAAATACACGATGGGGTATTGTAAGTGGCAGAGTGGCCTTACTACGACGATCCACTGAGATTCAGCCCTTTGTCGCTCCGGTTCGTCCCTCCCCATCCAATCCACCCACCCTGCCGCCCGTATCCAAAGGAGGTTCGTGCATTTGTCCTTTAAATATCCCACCAAGTGCTACGAGCTCACCTCACCCGAGTTATCCAAGCGTCGCGTGCGTTCCATTCCAAACAGTTAAGCATATGATATCAAGTGGCCTTTCGCGAAAAACAACGGCATCGCAACTGGAGGATTTTCGCGTTTCGGAGTGCGGCATAAGTGCTCAGTGAAGCGCCGAGAACAATGTTGGTGCATGGAGGCATTCCGCAATTAGAGGTTTTTATGACCGTCGAGTGCAATGCTGGAGATGCCTCCAATGATGAACGTCGACGGACGTATAGTGGCCTGCCATGGTGGTGTCTTTGTCAAGTTGGATATCCGTGCACCGTGGCACCAAGGCAGCTTGGCACCGTGGCGCCATGGCACCAAGGTCCCAAGGCACCAAGGCACCGTGGCGCCATAGCACCAAGACACCAAGGCACCGTGGCGCCATGGCACCGTGGCGCCATGGAACCATGGCACCAAGGCACCAAGGCACCGTTGAGCCATGGCACCAAGGTACCAAGGCACCTTGGCTCCATGGCACCTAGGAACCTTGGCGCCATGGCTCCAAGACGGTGCGGCGCCATGGCACCATGGCACCGTGTCACACAGGCACCAAGGCACAAAGGCAGCTTGGCACACAGGCACCAAGGCATCGTGGCGCCATGGAACCGTGGCATCATGGCACCATGGCACCATGGCACCAAGGCACCAAGGCACCATGTCGCCATGGCACCAAGGCACCTAGGCGCGATGGCACCTAGGCGCGACGCCATGGCACCATGGCACCGTGTCACACAGGCACCATGGCACCAAGGCAGCTTGGCACACAGGCACCGTGGCACCATAGCACCGTGGGACACAGGCACCGTGGCACCATGGCACCGTGGCACCATGGCACACAGGCACCATGTCACCAAGGCAGTTTGGCACTGTGGCGCCGTGGCACCAACGCACCATGGCACCGCGGCAGCAAGGCACCACGGCAGCATGGCACCGCGGCAGCATGGCACCGCGGCACCGTGGTGCCATGGCGCCGTGGCACTGCTGCACCATGGCACAGGGGCATCGTGGCACCATGGCACCAACGCTCCAAGGCACCGTGGCATCATAGCACCGTGGCACCATGGTAGCATGGCGCCATGGCACCAAGGCACCGTGGCGCCATGGTACCGTGGCACCAAGGCACCATAGCACCAAGGAACTAACGCACCGTGGCAAAATCAAAAGAGCGTAAACCTACGTTCAATCATCCTAATATTTTCCTGACGTTCATCCATCCTCCTCATAGTTGCATACTCATTTTTCTACATATCCGCTCTAATTTTTTTATTTTAAATATATTTCAATGTTACCACATATGTCGTGGCGGTTTTCGTAATATCCCGTCGCCTTCTTTTCAAATTTTTATTTAATATCCTTAAATTTAAATATTTTATATCGTTACGTCATTCGTACAAATGCGCAGTCAATTGTTGGTTTAAGGCTACTTCATTCTAATATGCATATTTTGGGGCTGTCACTTATCCGTTGCATTCTGGACAATTTTCCTAATGACCCCACGTTATTTTTATATTTTTTAAAAATTTTTATTTAATATCCTTAAATTTAAATATTTTATATCATTACGTTATACATACAAATATGCACTCGATTGTTGGTTTAAGGTTAGTTCATGCGCTGAGAATATTTTCCTAATTTTTTCATATTTTTATAAATATTTTTTCTATTTTTGATTTATTTTTACATATTTTTGAATTTTAATAAATGATATTTGTAAAAAAATATTTTCTCAATGAAAATTATCATTTACAAATTACGCGAGATTTTTGCGAGTGCACAGGCTCCGTATCTTATCAAAACGTGCTGTTCGGGTCCGCATATATCTGGTATGATTCTCTGGCAAAATCATGTCTACTCCTGTCACTTGGGTTTTTTTTTAAGCATATATAAGGGGGGTAGAGGTGTTGAAGGCACTTCAAGGCGACTATCGGTAGTTGGCATAGGCGCTCAGTGGCCATGTCGGCGAACAGCGTGGGCGCATGGCAGCATGCATGGCTAGTCCGTGCGAGCCATCCGTGCCCGTGTAGCAATGTTGGCGGCGCTTTATTGTACGCTCGTATCGGTTATCGGTGGCGTCGTCCACGACCGGGCTGTTGGCGCTAGACTTTAGACGAGGCGGTGCCTTTGTGCGAGCGGTGAGTACTGGATGCTGCTCTCGAGGCAAGCTCCAGGCACTGCACATATGCGACCGAGCCCAATCCGCGGCGAGCGCTGGCGGCCGGCGTGGGCGGCGCCCGTGCATGAGCCTCGGCGTGCCTTCATCTCTTCTGCTTCCCCTACGGGCGGGCTATCGTGTCAATTGGGACTTGCTTCAGCCTTGCAACGTCCGCATGGGCAGCAGCGCACGACATCTATTGTCGGGCGTTGGGGCCGATGCCGGGCGTGCATCGATGGAGCATTGGACGCACGGTGCATGAGTTGTGTTTGGCACGTGCGTTTAGGTTGGATCCCTGCTCGAGCAGCGATATCCTAACCCACCTACCATCTCAGTCGCGGGGCAAGCGTAATGTAGGCTTGCTCGAAGTCGGTTTCCTGTGCTGCATACCTAATCCCCAGGCATTATCAAGTTTTATCAATCGCCCTTCGCCCCTCGCATTTCGTGCGCGGGGCGAATCGAAAGGCCGTCCTCATAAGCCACGACTCCCTCAATTCATTTTGCGATGTCTTGGTCCACGAGCGGCGGTCCGGATTCTCGGATGCGGCAGACGCAGCGGGCATAGGGCCTTTATCGGCTCCTATCTGGCCCGTAAGACGCTCCTTGCAAACGACGGCCACGCTCACCTTGAATCCGTCTGTGCCCCCGTGGGCAGGCCAGGCTCATGCGACACCGACGTCGATGAGGAATGCTACCTGGTTGATCCTGCCAGTAGTCATATGCTTGTATCAAAGATTAAGCCATGCATGTGTAAGTATGAACAAATTCAGACTGTGAAACTGCGATTGGCTCATCAAATCAGTTATAGTTTGTTTTATGGTATCTACTACTCAAATAACCGTAGTAATTCTAGAGCTAATACGTGCAATAAACCCCGACTTCTGGAAAAGATGCATTTATTAGATAAAAGGTAGACGCGGGATCTGCCCGTTGCTGCGATGATTCATGATAACTCGACGGATCGCACGGCCATCGTGCCAGCGACGCTTCATTCAAATTTCTGCCCTATTAAATTTCGATGGTAGGATAGTGGCCTACCATGGTGGTGATGGGTGATCGAGAATTAGGGTTCGATTCTTGAGAGGGAGCCTGAGAAATGACTACCACATCTAAGGAAGGCAACAGGCGTGTAAATTACCCAATCATGACACAGGGAGGTAGAGATAATAAATAACAATACCGGGCTCAATGAGTCTGGTAATTGGAATGAGTACAATCTAAATCCCTTAACGAGGATCCATGTAAGGGCGAGTCTCGTGCCAGTAGCCGCGGTAATTCCAGCTCCAATAGCGTATATTTAAGTTGTTGCAGTTAAAAAGCTCGTAGTTGGACTTTGGGATGGGCCGGCCGGTCCGCCTATGGTGTGCGCGGATCATCTCATCCCTTCTGTCGGTGATGCGCTCCTGGCCTTAACTGGCTGGGTCGTGCCTCCGGCGCTGTTACTTTGAAGAAATTAGAGTGCTTAAAGCAAGCCTATGCTCTGTATACATTAGCATGAGATAACATTATAGTATTTCGGTCCTATTATGTTGGCCTTCGGGATCGGAGTAATGATAAACAGGGACAGTCGGGGGCATTCGTATTTCATAGTCAGAGGTGAAATTCTTGGATTTATGAAAGATGAACAACTGCGAAAGCATTTGCCAAGGATGTTTTCATTAATCAAGAACGAAAGTTGGGGGATCGAAGGCGATCAAATACCGTCCTAGTCTCAACCATAAACGATGTCGACCAGGGATCAAAGGATGTTGCTTTTAGGACTCCACCGGCACCTTATGAGTAATCAAGGTTTTTGGGTTCCGGGGGGAGTATGGTCACAAGGCTGACACTTAAAGGAATTGACGGAAGGGCACCACCAAGATCGGAGCCTGCGACTTATTTTGACTCAACACGGGGAAACTTACCAGGTCTAGACATTGTAAGGATTGACAGACTGAGAGCTCTTTCTTGATTCTATGGGTGGTGGTGCATGACCGGTCTTAGTTGGTGGAGCGATTTGTCTGGTTAATTCCGTTAACGAATGATACCTCTGCCTGCTAACTAGCTATCCGAAGGTATCCTTTCGCGGCCAGCTTCTTAGAGGGACTACGGCCTTTTAGGCCACGGAAGTTTGAGGTAATAAAAGGTCTGCGATGCCCTTAGATGTTCTGGGCCACACGCGCACTACACTGATGTATTCAACGAGTTTATATCCTTGGCCGACAGGCTCGGGTAATCTTTGAAATTTTATCGTGATGGGGATAGATCATTGAAATTGTTGGTCTTCAACGAGGAATTCCTAGTAAGCGCGAGTCATCAGCTCGCGTTGACTACGTCCCTGCCATTTGAACACACCGCCCGTCGCTCCTACTGATTGAATGATCCGGTGAAATGTATATTGAACCTTATCATTTAGAGGAAGGAGAAGTCGTAACAAGGTTTTCGTAGGTGAACCTACGAAAGGATCATTGTCCAAACCTGCACAGCAGAACAACCCCGCGAACGTGTTTAACAACTGGGAGTCCACGTAGTCGGGGTGCTCCGGAACTCTGCACGAGCGCCTCCCTCCGTCCCCGGTGCGGAAAGCGCCAAGGAATACTTGAATCGATAGCCTGCCCCTCGCGCCCCATCCACGGCGTGCGTTGGGGGGACCTGTGCTTCTTCTATAAATGAAAACGACTCTCGGCAATGGATATCTCGGCTCTCGCAACGATGAAGAACGTTGCAAAATGCGATAGTTGGTGTGAATTGCAGAATCCCGTGAACCATCGAGTCTTTGAACGCAAGTTGCGCCTGAAGCCATTTTGCCGAGGACACATCTGCCTGGGCATCACGCATCGCTTCGCCCCCTCATATCGTGCCTCAATTACGGGGCGCGCTGTCGTCGCGGGGCGGATACTGGCCTCCCGTGCACCTCGAGCTCATGGCTGTCCTAAATCCGAGTCCACGTTGACGGACGTCGCGGCAAGTGGTGGTTGCAACTCAACTCTCTTTACCGTCGCGGCTACGGTCCGTCGCGCGTCCGGACTCCAAGACTCCTTCGAGCTCAGGCGCTCCGACCGCGACCCCAGGTCAAGCGGGATGACCCGTTGAGTTTATGCATATCAATAAGAAGAGGAAAAGAAACTTACAAGGATTCTCTTAGTAACGACGAGCGAATTGAGAACAGCCCAGCCTTAGAATCGGGCGGCTCCGTCGTCCGAATTGTAGTCTGGAGAAGCGTCCTCAGCGGTGGACCGGGCCCAAGACCCCTGGAAGGGGGCGCCGAAGAGGGTGAGAGCCCTGTCATTCCCGGACCCTGTCACACCATAAGGCGCTATCTACGAGTCGGGTTGTTCGGGAATGTAACCCAAATCGGGTGGTGAATTCCATCCAAGGCCAAATACGGGCGAGAGACCGATAGCGAACAAGTACCGCGAGGTAAAGATGAAAAGGACTTTGATAAGAGAGTCAAAGAGTTCTT
>CM061561.1:286248663-286251163 GCA_030864225.1 Capsicum baccatum var. pendulum | reverse complement strand
TCATCGCGCTTGGTCGAAAAGCCAGTGGCGCGAAGATACCGTGTGCTGGATTATGACTGAATGCCTCTAAGTCAAAATCCCACCAAGTGCTGCGAGCTCACCTCACCCGAGTAAGCCAAGCGTCGCGTGCGTTCCATTCAAAACAGTTAAGCATACGATATCAAGTGGCCTTTCGAAAAAACAATGGCATCGCAACTGGAGGATTTCCGCAATTTGGAGTGTGGCATAAGTGCTCAGCGAAGCGCCGAGAACAACGTCGGTGCATGGAGGCATGCCCCAATTAGAGGTTTTTGTGACCGTCGAGTGCAATGCTGGAGACGCCTCCAATGATGAACGTGGACGGAAGTATAGTGGCCTGCCATGGTGGTGTCTTTGTCAAGTTGGATATCCGTGCACGGTGGCACCAAGGTAGCTTGGCACCGTGGCGCGATGGCACCAAGGCACCGTGGCTCCATGGCACCAAGGCACCATGGCTCCGTCGCGCCATGGCACCAAGGCACCGTGGTGCCATGGTGTCGTGGTGCCATGGCACCATGGCACCAAGGCACGAAGGAACCGTGGCGCCATGGCACCAAGGCACCAAGCTACCAAGCCACCATGGCGCTATGGCACCTAGTAACCTTGGCGCTATGGCACCAAGGCGGCGCGGCGCCATGGCACCATGGCACCGTGTCACACAGGCACCATGGCACCAAGGCAGCTTGGCTCACAGGCACCGTGGCAGCATAGCACCGTGGCACACAGGCACCGTGGCACCATGGCACCGTGGCACACAGGCACCATGGCACCAAGGCAGCTTGGCATCGTGACGCAATGGAACCAAGCCACCATGGCACCATGGCACCATGGCACAAAAGGAAGTAAGGAACTGTGGCCCCATGGCATCGCGGCACAATGGCACCAAGGCACTGTGGCGCCATGGCGCCGTGGCACCACGGCACCATGGCACCGGGGCATCGTGGCTCCATGGCACCAATGCACCAAGGCACTGCCGTGGTGCCATGGCACCGTGGCACCATGGCACCATGGCACCAAGGCACCGTGGCACCAATGCATCATGGCACCATAGCACTGTGGCACCATGGCACCAAGGCAGCATGTCGCCATGGCACCAAGGCCCCGTGGCGCCGTGGCACCGTGGAACCAAGGCACCATGGCACCAAGGCACTAACGCACTGTGGCAAAATTAAAAGAGCGTAAACCTACGTTCGATCATGCTAATATTTTCCTGACGTTCATCCATCATCCTCACCGTTGTATACTCAGTGTTCTACATATCCACTCTAATTTTTTTATTTTAAATATCTTTCAATGTTACCTCATATGTCATGGCGGTTTTCGTAATGTCCGTCTCCTTCTTTTCAATTTTTTATTTAATATCCTTAAATTTAAATATTTTATATCGTTACGTCATTCGTACAAATGCGCACTCAATTGTTGGTTTAAGGCTACTTCATTCTAATATGCATATTTTTGGGTTGTCACTTATCCATTGCATTCTGGGCAATTTTCCTAATGACCGCACACTATTTTTATATTTTCTAAAAATTTTTATTTAATATCCTTAAATTTAAATATTTTATATCGTTACGTTATACGTACAAATATGCACTCTATTGTTGGTTTAAGGTTAGTTCATACGCTGAGAATATTTTCCTAATTTTTTATATTTTTATAAATATTTTTTCTATTTTTGATTTATTTTTACATATTTTTTGAATTTTAATAAATGATATTTTTAAAAAAATATTTTCTCAACGAAAATTATCATTTACAAATTACGCGACCTTTTTGTGAGTGTACAGGCTCCGTATCTCATCAAAACGTGCAGTTTGGGTCTGCATATGTCTGGTATGATTCTCTGGCAAAATCATGTCTACTCCGGTCACATGGATTTTTTTTTAAACATATATAAGGGGGGTAGAGGTGTTGAAATCACTTCAAGGCGACTGTCGGTAGTTGGCATAGGCGATCATTGGCCATGT
The DNA here is from genome assembly GCA_030864225.1 of Capsicum baccatum var. pendulum. NCBI lineage: Eukaryota > Viridiplantae > Streptophyta > Magnoliopsida > Solanales > Solanaceae > Capsicum > Capsicum baccatum. The sequence continues at coordinate 286,249,178 of CM061561.1, read as the reverse complement.
CGGCGAGCAGCGTGGGTGCATGGCAGCATGCATGGCTAGTCCGTGCGAGCCGTCCGTGCCCGTGTAGCAACGTAGGCGGTGCTTCATTGTACGCTCGTGTCGGTTATCTGCGGCGAGCGTCGGCGGTCGGCGTGGGCAGCACCCGTGCATGAGCCTCGGCGTGCCTTCATCTCCTCTGCTTCCCCCATGGGTGGGCTATTGTATCAAGCAGGACTTGCTTCAGCCTTGCAACGTCCGCATAGGCAGCAGCGCACGACATCTATTGTCGGGCGTTGGGGCAGGTGCTGAGCATGCATCGACGGAGTATTTGGACGTACGGTGCATGAGTTGTGTTCAGCACGTGCGGTTAGGTTGGATCCCTACTCGAGCAGAGACGTCCTGACCCGCCGACCATCTCAGTCGCGGGACAAGCGCAATGTAGGATTGCTCGAAGTAGGTTTCCTGTGCTGCATACCTAATGCCCAGGCATTATCAAGGTTTATCGATCGCCCATCGCCCCTCGCATTTCGTGTGCG
>CM061561.1:286238663-286246163 GCA_030864225.1 Capsicum baccatum var. pendulum | reverse complement strand
GTGACAGTGTCGCAATAGTAATTCAACCCAGTACGAAAGGAACCGTTGATTCAAATAATTGGTCATCGCGCTTGGTTAAAAAGTCAGTGGCGCGAAGCTACCGTGTGCTGGATTATGACTGAACACCTCTAAGTCAGAATCCGGGCTAGAGGCGATATATGCACCCGCCGTCCGCTTGCCGACCTGCAGAACGGGCCTCGGCCCCCAAGGGCACGTGTCGTTGGACAAGCTACTGTGGCGGAAGGGACGCGGCGGCCGCCTTGAAGTACAATTTCCATCGAGCAGCGGGCAGAATCCTTTGCAGATAACTTAAACACGCGATGGGGTATTGTAAGGGGTAGAGTGGCCTTACTGCGATGATCCACTGAGATTCAGCCCTTTGTCGCTCCGGTTCGTCCCTCCCCATCCAATCCAACCACCCTGCCGCCCGTCTCCAAAGGCGGTTCGTGCATTCGTCTTTTAAAAATCCCACCAAGTGCTACAACCTCACCTCACCCAAGTTAGCCAAGCGTCGCGTGCGTTCCATTCCAAACAGTTAAGCATACGATATCAAGTGACCTTTCGCAAAAAACAACGGCATCGCAACAAGAGGATTTTCGCGATTCGAAGTGCGGCATAAGTGCTCTGCGAAGCGCCGAGAACAACGTCGATGCATAGAGGCATGCCGTAATTAGAGGTTTTTATGACCGTCAAGTGCAATGCTGGAGATGCCTTGAATGACGAACGTCGACGGACGTATAGTGGCCTGCCATGGTGGTGTCTTTGTCAAGTTGGATATCTGTGCACCGTGGCACCAAGGCAGCTTGGCACCGTGGCGCCATGGCACCAAGGCACCAAGGCACCGTGGCACCATGGCACCGTGGCGCCATGGCATCGTGGCGCCATGGCTCCATGGCACCAAGGCACCGTGGAGCCATGACACCAAGGCTCCAAGGCACCTTAGCTCCATGGCACCTAGGCACCTTGGCGCCATGGCACCAAGACGGCGCGGCGCCATCGCACCATGGCACCGTGTTACACAGGCACCATGGCACAAAGGCAGCTTGGCACACAGGCACCATGGCACCGTGGCGCCATGGAACCGAGGCATCTTGGCACCATGGCGGCGTGGCGCCATGGCACCATGGCACCGTTGCGCCGTGGCACCATGGCACCAAGGCACTAAGGCACCATAGCGCCATGGCACCAAGGCACCGTGGCGCCATGGCACCGTGGCGCGGCGCCATGGCAACATGGCACCGTGTTACATAGGCACCATGGCACCAAGGCAGCTTGGCACATAGGCACTGTGGTACCATAGCACCGTGGCACACAGGCACCGTGGCACCATGACACCGTGGCACCATGGCACACAGGCACCATGTCACCAAGGCAGTTTGGCACAGTGGCGCCATGGCACCAAGGCACCAACACACCATGGCCCCATGGCACGGCAGTAGCAAGGCATCGCGGCAGCATGGCACCGCGGCACCGTGGCGCCATGGCGCCGTGGCACCGCTGCAACATGGCACTGGGGCATCGTGGCACCATGGCACCAACGCACCAAGGCACTGCCGTGGTGCCATGGCATCGTGGCACCATGGCACCAAGGCACCAAGGCACCGTGGCAACAACGCACCGTGGCACCATAGCACCGTGGCACCATGGCACCAATGCACCGTGGCTCCACAATGTCGGTGCGTGGAGGCATGCCGTAATTAGAGGTTTTGGTGACCGTCGATTGCAATGCTGGAGACGCCTCCAATGAGGAACGTCGACGGACGTATAGTGGCCTGTCATGGTGGTGTCTTTGTCAAGCTGGATATCCGTGCACCGTGGCACCAAGGCAGCTCGGCACCGTGGTGCCTTGGCACCAAGGCAACATGGCACCATGGCACCAAGGCACCATGGCTCCGTGGCGCCATGTAACCATGGCTCCGTGGCTCCATGGCACTAAGGCACCAAGGCACCAAGGCATCGTGGCGCCATGGCATCGTGGTGCCATGGCACCGTGGCACCGTGGCCCCCTAACACCGTGGCACCGTGGCGCCATGGCACCGTGGCGCCATGGCACCGTGGCGCCATGGCACCAAGGCACCTTGTCGGCATGGCACCAAGGCGGTGCGGCGCCATGGCACCATGGAACCATGTCATACAGGAACCATGGCACCAATGCAGCTTGGCACACAAGCACCGTGGTACCATAGCACCGTGGCACCATGGCACCGTGGCACACAGGCACCATGGCACCAAGGCATCTTGGCACCGTGATGCCATGGCGCCAAGGCACCATGGCACCGGAGCATCGTGGCAGCATGGGACCAACGCACCAAGGCACTGTCGTGGTGCCATGGCACCGTGGCACCATGGCACCATGGCACAAAGGCACCAAGGCACCAATGCACCGTGGCACCATAGCACCGTGGCACCAAGGCATCATGGCTCCATGGCACCAAGGCACCGTGGCGCCGTGGCACCAAGGCACGAATTCAACGTGGCACCATAGCACCGTGGCACCATGGCACCACGGCAGCATGGCGCCATGGCACCAAGGCACCATGGCGCCGTGGTACCGTGGCACCAAGGCACCATGGCACCAAGGCACTAACGCACCGTGGCAAAATCAAAAGAGCGTAAACCTACGTTCAATCATCCTAATATTTTCCTGACGTTCATCCATCCTCCTCATCGTTGCATACTCATTTTTCTACATATCCGCTCTAATTTTTTTATTTTAAATATATTTCAATGTTACCTCATATGTCGTGGCGGTTTTTGTAATATCCCGTCGCCTTCTTTTCAAATTTTTATTTAGTATCCTTAAATTTAAATATTTTATATCGTTACGTCATTCGTACAAATGCGCAGTCAATTGTTGGTTTAAGGCTACATTATTTTAATATGCATATTTTGGGGTTGTCACTTATCCGTTGCATTCTGGACAATTTTCCTAATGACCCCACGTTATTTTTATATTTTATTAAAATTTTTATTTAATATCCTTAAATTTAAATATTCTATATCATTACGTTATACATACAAATATGCACTCGATTGTTGGTTTAAAGTTAGTTCATGCGCTGAGAATATTTTCCTAATTTTTTCATATTTTTATAAATATTTTTTCTATTTTTGATTTATTTTTACATATTTTTGAATTTTAATAAATGAAGGAAAAGTTAGTAGGGCTAAAGAAGAAATGATCAATCGCAACACTGCAGAGAATCGAACTAACCTACATGCTGTTAGTGCTGAATATATCAGATATCTGAAGCTGGAAGAGTCCATCCTCAAGCAAAAAACACAGCTACAATGGTTCAAGGAAGGGGATACAAACTCCAAATACTTTCATGCACTCATTAGAGGGAGGAGGAGGAGGTTGTTTATCCACAAAATTTCCAATGAACAAGGTGACTGGATTCAAGGTGAGGAAAATATTGCTAATGCAGCCTGTGCCCATTTCAAGGATATCCTTACGGCAGAATCACAGACGGTGAACGAAGCTACGCTTAATTGCATTCCTACTATGGTTACTGCTGCTCAGAATCAGTTGCTTCCTGCTATGCCTACTATTGATGAACTCAAGCAGGTGGTATTTTCTATGAATCCCAACTCGGCTGCCGGTCCAGATGGCATGAATGGAAAATTTTTTCAATCCTGTTGGGATATTATCAAGCGAGATCTGCTTGCGGTTGTTCAGTCTTTTTTTTGTGGTCAGCCCGTACCCAAGTACTTTTCTCACTCTTGCTTGGTTTTACTCCCAAAAGTGGACCATCCCTGCAGATTTTCAGAATTCAAACCCATAAGTCTTAGCAATTTTACAAATAAAATCATTTCTAAGCTCTTATGTCTGCTTCTGGCTCCCATTCTTCCGGACCTTATCTCTGAAAACCAATCAGGTTTTGTCAAGGGCAGAAGTATATATGAGAACATCATGCTGGCACAAGAAATTACCCATAGTATCAAGAATCCTAAAGCGGGAGATAATGTCATCATCAAACTTGACATGGCTAAAGCTTACGATAGGGTCTCTTGGTCGTTTACTTGCTTGGTGCTACGGAAAATGGGATTCGCGGAGTTCTTCATTGATATGGTATGGAGAATTATGAGCAACAATTGGTATTCTATTATCATCAATGGTGCAAGGCATGGATTCTTCCGATCCTCTAGAGGCCTTAAGCAAGGTGACCCGTTATCCCCAACTTTGTTTATTCTGGGGGCTGAAGTTTTGTCCCGTATGTTGAATAATCTCCAGCAGAATCAGCAATATAAGGGTTTCCACATGGAGTACAGAGGTCCACAAATCAATCACCTCACCTTTGCCGATGATGTGATCATTTTTGCCTCCGGAACCAGAGTTTCTCTACAGCTGATCATGCAGATTTTGTCGACTTATGAGAGTGTTTCCGGCCAACGAATCAATAGAGAAAAAAGTCATTTTATGATTCCTAACAACACTCCGCCAGAGATCATTACAACCATCAGAGATACTACCGGCTTCAATCAAAAAGAGAGTCCAATTACCTACCTTGGCTGTCCATTATATATTGGCAGACAGAAGGTAATTTATTTTTCCGATATGATTGATAAAGTAGTAAGAAAAATCAGCGGTTGGCAGTCCAGAATTCTCAGCTTTGGAGGCAGGGTTACGTTGGTTAAACATGTCCTTCAATCACTTCCCATTCACACTCTTGCGGCCATCTCACCTCCAAAGACAATTCTCAATTATATCAAGAGGTTAACAGCTGATTTCTTTTGGGGATGGGACAAGGATAAGAAAAAATACTATTGGGCATCTTGGGAGACACTTGGCTGCCCGCTTGAAGAAGGTGGTATCGGAGTGCGACAAATCTCGAATGTGTGCACTGCTTTCCAGCTCAAACAATGGTGGACTTTTAGAGCCAAGAAAACCTTGTGGGGTGATTTCCTAAGAGCCAAATACTGCTAAAGAGCTAATCCTATCGCTAAAAAATGGAACACGGGCCAATCTCTTGTTTGGAAACACATGATGACAAACAAAAGCCTTGCTGAAAATCACATAAGCTGGAAGTTGCGGTCAGATAGTTGTTGTTTTTGGTGGGACGATTGGCTTGGAATTGGAGCTTTAGCGGCTCACAGAACTGTGCAAACCAGACCTGGCAACATTCAAGTATCTCAGTTTTTAATCGATGGCCGATGGAAGGAAGAGATGATTAGACAGCAAGTTCCTCCTCTCTTGGTGCCACAAATCCTATCCACTCAGTTTCATTTCCAGGAGGGCATAGATGATACACCAATTTGGAAACTGAATGAGAGTGGAAATTTTACTTGCTCTTCGGCGTGGGAGTTAGTTCGAGCGAAGAAGGAAAAGACTAGTCTCCATACCAACACGTGGCATAAAAATATTCCTTTCAAAGTATCTTTCCTTCTTTGGAGAGCGCTGCGAGGAAAACTCCCAACTAATGAAAAGATCACTCAGTTCGGAGGTGCACAGGTGGACTATTTTTGCTGTGACCGACCAGGTCTTGACACTATTGATCACATCTTTGTTTCCGGCCATTTTGCTAGACATATTTGGAAGTTTTTCGCCGGAAATCTGGGCAGCAGTTATGCAGCAGCCCCGTTTCCTAATTTTCTTATTAAATGGTGGGCTACGGAGCATAGAAATGCTGCCCACAAGCTGCTGATCCATGCCACTCCTATATTCATTTGCTGGAACCTTTGGAAGAACTGATGTGCTTGCAAATATGGGGGAAAGAATTCCAATATTGCAAGAGTTAAATTCCTAGTTTTCAAGGACATTTATTCTCTACTTGCTGCTTCTTTCCCTCATATAAGTTGGCTGACCTGCTGGAACGATTTGGTCTCCATTGTTGAAAGCTGCAGACATGATGTTAAAGTCACCAGCATTACTTGGAAAAAACCCACTGCTGATTCCTATAAGTTAAACACTAATGGGAGCGCACTACAGAACCCGGGCAGCACTGGTGGAGGGGGTATTCTCCGCGATCATCGTGGCAACTTAATCTATGCTTTCTCCACTCCTTTCAGCATTGGCACGAATAACCAGGCAGAGGTAAAAGCGGCTATCTTCGGAGTCTCTTGGTGCATCCAACATGGCTATAATAAGATTATCTTAGAAGTGGATTCCGAGCTTCTTATCAAATGGCTCACTCACAATATCCAATCACCTTGGAGACTTGATACTGACCTTCGGGAACTTCAAAAACTCGTCAGTCAGCTTGAGTCATTTCAGTGTCATCATGTATACCGGGAAGCTAACTACACGGCGGATGCTCTGTCTAAGTATAGCCATCGATATGACATTCCTCAGCACTACTACACTCACCAGCAGTTGCCTAAAGAAGCAAAAGGGTACTTTATTCTAGACAAGCTTGGCACGATGAGCTTTCGACGGAGAAAGCTGAAGAGAATAAAGAAACCGCCTTGATTCTTCCAACTAAGACGGTTAATTTCACTGTTCCATGGCAGGTATCGAAAGGATTTCATTGTTTCTGCATTTTCACGAATTTCAGAAAAAAAAATCAATTTTTATATATCTTCATTGTTTCTGCATTTCCGCGGATTTCAGATTTTATGGAGTCATCATGTTTATTTTGGTTTTTCTCTTACTTGTAAGGGGAGAGTCTCCCTTATTTATTTATACCTAGTTTACTCTGTACCGCGAGGAGTCCTCGCTTTTAGGTGCATAGCACTAGGTTTCCATTTTAGTATTGGGGAAGAGTCGACTGACCATCGTGGATCAATTGACTTGAAACCACCGTAGGTTTGGGGGTGCATGGCTCAACCCCTGATCATCTCGGGTGGGAGAGCCCAAAAACTCTCGAACCTCGGATGATACTTTAAAAATAAATAAATAAATAAATAAATGATATTTGTAAAAAAAATATTTTCTCAACGAAAATTATCATTTACAAATTACGCGACATTTTTGTGAGTGCACAGGCTCCGTATCTTATCAAAACGTCTAGTTCAGGTCTGCATATGTCTGGTATGATTCTCTGGCAAAATCATGTCTACTCCTGTCACTTGGGTTTTTTTTTAAGCATATATAAGGGGGGTAGAGGTGTTGAAGGCACTTCAAGGCGACTATCGGTAGTTGGCATAGGCGCTCAGTGGCCATGTCGGCGAACATTGTGGGCGCATGGCAGCATGCATGGCTAGTTCGTGCGAGCCGTCCGTGCCCGTGTAGCAACGTCGGCGGCGCTTCATTGTACGCTCGTGTCGGTTATCGGTGGCGTCGTTCACGACGGGGCTGCTGGCGCTAGACTTCGGACGAGGCGGTGCCTTCATACGAGCGGCGAGTACTGGATGCTGCTCTCGGGGCAAGCTTCAGGCACAGCACACATGCGGCCGAGCCCAATCCGCAGCGAGCGCTGGCGACCGGCGTAGGCGGCGCCCGTGCATGAGCCTCGGCGTGCCTTCATCTCCTCTGCTTCCCCCACGGGCGGGCTATCATGTCAATCGGGACTTGCTTCAGCCTTACAACGTCCGCATGGGCAGTAGCGCATAGCATCTATT
>CM061561.1:286223663-286231163 GCA_030864225.1 Capsicum baccatum var. pendulum | reverse complement strand
TCGTGGCACCAAGGCACTAACGCACCGGTGCAAAATCAAAAGAGCGTAAACCTAAGTTCGAACATCCTAATATTTTTCTAACGTTCATCCATCCTTCTTAACTTTGCATACTCATTTTTCTATATATCTGCTCTATTTTTTTATTTTAAATATATTTCAATGTTACCTCATATGTCGTGGCGGTTTTAGTAATGTCCCGTCGCCTTCTTTTCAAATTTTTTTTTTAATATCCATAAATTTAAATATTTTATATCATTACGTCAGTCGAACAAATGCGCACTCAATTGTTTGTTTAAGGCTACTTCATTCTAATATGCATATTTTGGGGTTGTCACCTATCCGTTGCATTCTGGGCGATTTTCCTAATGACCCCACATTATTTTTATATTTTTTAAAATTTTTTATTTAAAATCCATAAATTTAAATATTTTATATCATTACATTATACATACAAATATGCACTCGATTGTTGGTTTAAGGTTAGTTCATGCGCTGAGAATATGTTCCTAATTTTTTCATATTTTTATAAATATTTTTCTATTTTTGATTTATTTTTACATATTTTTTGAATTTTAATAAATGATATTTGTAAAAAAATATTTTCTCAACGAAAATTATCATTTACAAATTACGCAACCTTTTTGTGAGTGCATAGGCTCCGTATCTCATCAAAACGGGCAGTTCGAGTCCGCATATGTCTGATATGATTCTCTGGGAAAATCATGTCTACTCCTGTCACTTGGGTTTGTTTTTGAAGCATATATAAGCAGGGTAGAGGTGTTGAAGGCACTTCAAGGCGACTGTCGGTAGTTGGCATAGGCGCTCAGTGGCTATGTCGGAGAGCAGCGTGGGCGCATGGCAGTATGCATGGGTAGTCCATACGAGCCGTCCGTGCCTGTGTAGCAACGTCGACGGCGCTTCATTGTACGCTCGTGTCGGTTATCAGTGGCGTCGTCCACGACGGGGCTGCTGGCGCTAGACTTCGGACGAGGTGGTGCCTTCGTGCGAGCGACGTGTACTGGATACTGCTCTCGGGCCAATCTTCAGGCGCTGCACGCATGCGGGACTTGCTTCAGCCTTGCAACGCCCGCATGGGCAGCAGCGCACGACATCTATTGTCAGGCGTTGGGGTCGGTGTCGGGCGTGTATCGACGGAGCATTTGGACGCACGGTGCGTGAGTTGTGTTTGGCACATGCAGTTAGGTTGGATCCCTGCTCGAGCAGCGACGTCCTGACCCACCTGCCATCTCAGTCGCGGGGCAAGCGCAATGTAGGTTTGCTCGATGTCGGTTTCCTGTGCTGCATACCTAATGCCCAGGCATTATCAAGTTTTATCGATCGCCCTTCGCTCCTTACGTTTCATGCGTGGGGCAAATCGAAAGGCCGCCCTCGCATCCCACGTCTCCCGCGCTTTGTCGTGCGATGTCGTGGTCCGCGAGCGGCGGTCCAAATTCTTGGATGCGGCAGACGCAGCGGGTATGGGGCCTTCATCGGCTTATATTTGGCCCGTACGATGCTCCTTCCAAATGATGTTCGCGATCACCTTGAATCAGTTTGCGTCCCCGCGGGCAGGCAGGGTCCATGCGACGTCGACGTCAATGAGGAATGCTACCTGGTTGATCCTGGCAGTAGTCATAAGCTTGTCTCAAAGATTAAGACATGCATGTGTAAGTATGAACAAATTCAGACTGTGAAACTACGAATGGCTCCTTAAATCAGTTATAGTTTGTTTGATGGTATCTACTACACGAATAAACGTAGTAATTCTAGAGCTAATACGTGCAGCAAACCCCGACTTCTGGAAGAGATGCATTTATTAGATAAAAGGTCGACGCGGGCTCTGCCCGTTGCTGCGATGATTCATGATAACTCGATGGATCACACGGCCATTGTGCCGGCGACGCATCATTAAAATTTATGCCCTATCAACTTTCGATGGTAGGATAGTGGCCTACCATGGTGGTGATGGGTGACGGAGAATTAGGGTTCGATTCTGGAGAGGGAGCCTGAGAAAGGGCTACCACATCCAAGAAAGGCAGCAGGCACGCAAATGACCCAATCCTGACACGGGGAGGTAGTGACAATAAATAACAATACCGGGCTCAATGAGTCTGGTAGTTGGAATGAGTACAATCTAAATCCCTTAACGAGGATCCATTGGAGGGAAAGCCTAATGCCAGCATCCACGGTAATTCCAGTTCCAATAGCATATATTTAAGTTGTTGCAGTTAAAAAGCTCGTAGTTGGACTTTAGGATGGGCCGACCGGTCCGCCTATGGTGTGCACCGATAGTCTCGTGCCTTCTATCGGCGATGTGCTCCTGGCCTTAACTGGCCGGGTCGTGCCTCCGGTGCTGTTACTTTGAAGAAATTAGAGTGCTCAAAGCAAGCCTACGCTCTATATACATTAGCATGGGATAACATTATTAGATTTTGGTCCTATTACGTTGGCCTTCGGGATCGGAGTAATGATTAATAGGGATAGTCGGGGGCATTCGTATTTCATTGTCAGAGGTGAAATTCTTGTATTTATGAAAGACGAACAACTGTGAAAGCATTTACCAAGGATGTTTTCATTAATCAAGAACGAAATTTGGGGGCGCGAAGGCGATCAGATACCGTCCTAGTCTCAACCATAAACGATGCCGACCAGGGATCAGCAGATGTTGCTTTTAGGACTCTACGGCACCTTATTAGAAATCAAAGTTTTTAGGTTCCGGGGGGGGGGGTATGGTCGCAAGGCTGAAACTTAAAGAAATTGACAGAAGGGAACCACCAGGAGTGGAGCCTGCGGCTTAATTTGACTCAACACTGGGAAACATACCAGGTCCAGACATAGTAAGGATTGACAGACTGAGAGCTCTTTCTTAATTCTATGGGTTGTGGTGCATGGCCGTTCTTAGTTGGTGGAGTGATTTATCTGGTTAATTCCGTTAATGAACGAGGCCTCAGCCTGCTAACTAGCTATGCGGAGGTATCCCTTCGCAGCCAGCTTATTAGAGGGACTACGGCCTTTTAGGCAGCAGAAGTTTGAGGCTATAACAGGTCTGTGATGCCCTTAGATGTTCTGGGCCGCACGCGCACTACACTGATGTATTCAACGAGTTTATAGCCTTGCCCGACAGGCTCGGGTAATATTTGAAATTTCATCGTGATGGGGATAGATCATTGAAATTGTTGGTCTTCAACGAGGAATTCCTAGTAAGTGCGAGTCATCAGCTCATGTTGACTACGTCCTTGCCCTTTGTACACACCGGCCGTCGCTCCTACCGATTGAATGATCCAGTGAAATATTCAGATCGCGGCGACGTGGGTTGTTCACTGCCCGCGATGTCGCGAGCAGTCCATTGAACCTTATCCTTTAGAGGAAGAAGAAGTCGTAACAAGGTTTCCGTAGGTTAACCTGCGGAAGGATCATTGTCGAAACCTGCACAACAGAACGACCCCGCGAACGTGTTTAACAACTGCGGAGTCTGCGCCGGCGGGGTGCTCTGGAACTCCGCACGAACGCCTCCCCCGGTCCCCAGTGCGCGCTCCCCAGAGCGCATGGCGGGCGACCAACGAACCCCGATGCAGAAAATGCCAAGGAATACTTGAATCGATAGCCTGCCCCTCGCTCCCCGTGCACGGCGTGCGTCGGGGGGACCTGTGCTTCATCTATAAACGAAAACAACTCTCGGTAATGGATATCTCGGCTCTCTCATCGATGAAGAATGTTGTGAAATGCGATACTTGGTGTGAATTGCAGAATACCGTGAACCATCGAGTCTTTGAACGAAAGTTGCGCCCGAAGCCATTAGGCTGAGGGAACGTCTGCTTGGGCGTCACGCATCGCGTCGCCCCCTCGCATCGTGACTCAATCATGGGGTGCGCTATCGTCGTGGGGCAGATACTGGCCTGCCGTTTGCCTCGAGCTCGCGGCTGGCCTAAATACGAGTCCACATCGATGGATGTCGCGGCAATTGGTGGTTGCAACTTAACTCTCTTTGCCGTCGTGGCTATGGCCCATCACGCGTCCGGACTCCAGGACCCCTTCGCGCTCAGGCGCTCCGATCGCGACCCCAGGTCAGGCGGGATTACCTGTTGAGTTTAAGCATATCAATAAGCGGAGGAAAAGAAACTTACAAGGATTCCCTTAAAAGGCGAGCGAATCAGGAATAGCCCAGCCTTAGAATAGGGCAGCTCCGTCGTCCGAATTGTTGTCTGGAGAAGCGTCCTCAGCGGCGGACCGAGCCCAAGTCCCCTGGAAGGGGGCGCCAGAGAGGGTGAGAGCCCCGTCGTGCCCTGACCCTGTCGCATCACGAGGCGCTGTCTACTAGTCGGGTTGTTTGGGAATGCAGCCCAAATCAGGCGGTGAATTCCATCCAAGGCTAAATACGGGTGAGAGACCGATAGTGAACAAGTACCGCGAGGTAAACATGAAAAGGACTTTGAAAAAAGAGTCAAATAGTGCTTGAAATTTTTGGGAGGGAAGCGGATGGGGGCCGGCGATGCACCCCGGTCGGATGTGGAACGGCGATGAGTTGGTACGCCGATCGACCCAGGGCATGGACCAGCGTGGATTGGGGGGACGGCCAAAGCCCGGGCTCTCGATACACTCGTGGAATGTCGTCTCCCCAATTGTAGAAAGCAGGGCGTGCCTCCAGCGTGCTTCGGCATCTGCGCGCTCCAAACGCTGGCCTGTGGGCTCCCCATTCGACTCGTCTTGAAACACGGACCAAGGAGTCTAACATGTGTGCGAGTCAACGGGCGAGTAAACCCGTAAGGCGCAAGGAAGCTGATTGGTGGGATCACCCCGAGGGGTGCACCGCCGACCGACCTTGATCTTCTGAGAATGGTTCGAGTGTGAGCATACCTGTCGGGACCCGAAAGATGGTAAACTATACCAGAACGGGGCGAAGCTAGAGAAAACTATGGTGGAGGCCCGCAGCGATACTGACGTCCAAATCGTTCGTCTGACTTGGGTATAGGGCGAAAGACTAATCGAATCGTCTAGTAGCTGGTTTCCTCCGAAGTTTCCCTCAGGATAGCTGGAGCTCGCGTGCGAGTTCTATCGGCTTAAGACAATGATTAGAGGCCTCGGGGATGCAACACTCTCAAACTATTCTAGAACTTTAAATAGGTAGGACGGCGCGACTGCTTCGTTGAGCCGCGCCACGAAATCAAGAGCTCCGAGTGGGCCATTTTTGCTAAGCAGAACTGGCGATGCGGGATGAATTGGAAGCCGGGTTACGGTGCCAAAATGCGCGCTAACCTATATCCCACATAGGGTGTTGGTCGATTAAGACAGCAGGACGGTGGTCATGGAAGTCGAAATCTGCTAAGGATTGTGTAACAACTCTCATACCGAATCAACTAGCCTCGAAAATGGGTGCGCTTAAGCGCGCGACCTACACTCGGTCGTCGGGGCAAGTAGAAGTCCCCGATGAGTAGGAGGGCATGGCGGTCGCAGCAAAACCTTGGGCGCGAGACCGGGCAGAGCGACCGTCGGTGCAGATCTTGGTGGTAGTAGCAAATATTCAAATGAGAACTTTGAAGGCTGAAGAGGGGAAAGGTTCCATGTGAACGACACTTGTACATGGGTTAGTCGATCCTAAGGGTCGGGGAAACCCCGACAGATAGCGCATTTTGCGCGAGCTCCGAAAGAGAATCGGGTTAAAATTCCTGAACCGGGACGTGGCGGTCGAGGCAACGTTAGGAAGTTCGGAGACATCGGCGGGATCCTCAGGAAGAGTTATCTTTTCTGTTTAAAATCCTCCCCACCCTGGAATCGGCTCAGCCGGAGGTAGGGTCCAGCAGCTGGAAGAGCACCGCAAGTTGTGTGGTGTCCTGTGCGCTCTTGGCAGCCCCTGAAAATTCGGAGGACCGAATGCCGTCCACACCCGGTCGTACTCATAACCGCATCGTCTCCAAGGTGAACAACCTCGGGTCGATAGAACAATATAGGCAAGGGAAGTCGGAAAAATGGATCCGTAAATTTGGGAAAAGGATTGGCTCTGAGGGCTGGGCACGGGGGTCCCAGTCCCGAACCCGTCGGCTGTCAGTGGACTGCTCGAGCTGCTCCTGCGGAGAGAGCGGGTCGCCGCATGCCGGCCGAGGGACGGACTGGGAACGGTTCCTTCGAGGGCCTTCCCCGCGTGTCTAACAACCAACTCAGAACTGGTACAGACAAGGGGAATCCGACTGTTTAATTAAGACAAAGCATTGCGATGGTCCCAACGGATGCTCACGCAATATGATTTCTGCCCAGTGCTCTGAATGTCAAAGTGAAGAAATTCAACCAAGCGCGAGTAAACGGCGAGATTTACTATGACTCTCTTAAGGTAGCCAAATACCTTGTCATCTAATTAGTGACGCGCATAATGGATTAACGAGATTCCCACTGTCCCTGTCTACTATCCAGTGAAACCACAGCCAAAGGAACGGGCTTGGCAGAAACAGCAGGGAAACAAGACCCTGTTAAGCTTGACTCTAGTCTGACTTTGTGAAATGACTTGAAAGATGTAGTATAAGTGGGAGCCGAAAGGTGAAAGTGAAATACCACTACTTTTAACGTTATTTTACTTATTCCATGAATCGGAAGAGGGGCACTGCCCCTCTTTTTGGACCCTAGGCTCGATCTGCGGGCCGATCCGGGCAAAATATATTATCAGGTAGGGAGTTTGGCTGGGGATGCACAACTGTTAAAAGATAACGCAGGTGTCCTAAGATGAGCTAAACGAGAACAGAAATCTCGTGTGGAACAGAAGGGTAAAAACTCTTTTGATTCTGATTTCCAGTACGAATACGAATCGTGAAAGCGTGGCCTAACGATCCTTTAGACCTTCAAAATTCGAAGCTAAAGGTGTCAGAAAAGTTACCACAGGGAGAAATGGCTTGAGGAAGACAAGCGTTCATAGGGACGTTGCTTTTTGGTCCTTCGATGTCGGCTCTTCCTATCATTGTGAAGCAGAATTCACCAAGTGTTGGATTGTTCAGCCACCAATAGGGAACGTGTGCTGGGTTTAGACCATCGTGAGACAGGTTAGTTTTTCCCTACTGATGACAGTATTGCAATAGTAATTCAACCCAGTACAAGAGGAACCATTGATTCACACAATTGGTCATCGCGCTTGGTTTAAAAGCCAGTGGCGCGAAGCTATAGTGTGCTGGATTATGACTGAATGCCTCTAAGTTAGAATCCGGGCTAGAAGCGATGCATGAACCCGCCGTCCGCTTGCCGACCCGCAGTAGGGGCCTCAGCCCCCAAGGGCACGTGTCGTTGTCTAAGCTGTCGCGGCGGAATGGTCGCGGCGGCTTTCTTGAAGTACAATTTCCATCGAGCGGCGGGCAGAATCCTTTGCAGACAACTTAAATACGCGACGGAGTATTGTAAGTGGCAGAGTGGCCTTGCTGCCACGATCCACTGAGATTCATCCCTTTGTCGCTCCGATTCATCCCTCCCCATCCAATCCAACCACCCTGCCGATCGTCTCTAAAGGAGGTTTGTGCATTTGTCCTT
>CM061561.1:286208339-286218163 GCA_030864225.1 Capsicum baccatum var. pendulum | reverse complement strand
CGCCCGACAATAGATGCCGTGAGGTGCTGCCCATGTGGGCATTGCAAGGCTGAAACAAGTCCCGCTTTACAAAATAGCCCGCCCGTGGGGAAAGCAGAGGAGATGAAAGCACGCCGAGGCTCATGCACGGGTGCCGCCCACAATGGCCACCGGTGCTCGCCGCGGATTGGGCTCGACCGCATGCGTGCAGCGCCTGGAGCTTGACCCGAGAGCAGCATCCAGTACTCGTCGCTCGTACGAAGGTACCGCCTCATCCGAAGTCTAGCGCCAGCAGCCCCGTCGTGGACGATGCCACCGATTACCGACACGAGCGTACAATGAAGCCCCGCCGACGTTGCTACATGGGCACGGACGGCTCGCACGGACTAGCCATGCATGCTGCCATGCGCCCACGCTGCTCGCCGACATGGCCACTGAGCTCCTATGTCAACTACCGACAGTCGCCTTGAAGTGCCTTCAACACCTCTACCCCCCTTATATATACTTAAAAAAAAACCCAAGTGACAGGAGTAGACATGATTTTGCCAGAGAATCATACCAGACAAATGCGGACTCGAACTGCACGTTTTGATGAGATACAGAGCCTGTGCACTCACAAAAAGGTCGCGTAATTTGTAAATGATAATTTTCGATGAGAAAATATTTTTTTACAAATATCATTTATTAAAATTCAAAAAATATGTAAAAATAAATCAAAAATAGAAAAAATATTTATAAAAATATGAAAAAATTAGAAAACTATTCTCAGTGCATGAACTAACCTTAAACCAACAATCGAGTGCATATTTGTACGTATAACGTAACGATATAAAATATTTAAACTTAAGGATATTAAATAAAAATTTTAAAAAAATATAAAAATAACGTGGGGTCATTAGGAAAATCGCCCAGAATGGAACGGATAAGTGACAACCCCAAAATATGCATATTAGAATGAAGTAGCCTTAAACCAACAATTGAGTGCGCATTTGTTCGACTGACGTAACAATATAAAATATTTAAATTTAAGGATATTAAATAAAAATTTGAAAAGAAGGCGACAGGACATTACTAAAACTGCCACGACATATGAGGTAACATTGAAATATATTTAAAATAAAAAAATTAGAGAGGATATGTAGAAAAATGAATATGCAACGCGGAGGAGGATGGATGAAGGTCAAGAAAATATTAGGATGATCGAACGTAGGTTTACGCTTGTTTGATTTCGCACCGGTGCGTTAGTGCCTTGGTGCCACGGTGCCACGGCGCCTTGGTGCCACGGTGCCATGGTGCCACGGTGCCATGGTGCCATAATGCCATGGCACCACGGCAGTGCCTTGGTGCATTGGTGCCATGGTACCACGATGTGCCGCGGTGCCATGGTACCGCGGTGCCAAGGTGCCACGGTGCCATGGTGCCGCGGTGCCTTGCTGCCTTGGTTCCATGGTGACATGGTGCCTTGGTGCCTTGGTGCCTTGGTGCCATGGCGCCATGGTGCCATGGTGCCACGGTGCCTTGGTGCCTTGGTGCCTTGGTGCCATGGCGCCACGGAGCCATGGTGCCTTGGTTCCATGGGGCCACGGTGCCTTGGTGCCAAGGCGCCACGGTGCCAAGCTGCCTTGGTGCCACGGTGCACGGATATCCAACTTGACAAAGACACCACCATAGCAGGCCACTATACGTCCATCGACGTTCGTCATTGGAGGCGTCTCCAGCATTGCATTCGACGGTCACAAAAACCTCTAATTGCGGCATGCTTCCATGCACCGACGTTGTAGAGCCACGGTGCATTGGTGCCATGGTTCCACGGTGCTATGGTGCCACGGTGCGTTGGTGCCATGGTGCCACGGTGCCATGGCACCACGGCAGTGCCTTGGTGCCATAGTGCCACGATTCTCCGGTACAATGGTGCCGCGGTGGCACGGCGCCATGGAACCACGGTGCCATGGTGCATTGGTGCCGGTGCCTTGCTGCCGCGGTGCAATGGTGCCATGGTGCCATGGCGCCATGGTGACATGGTTCCTGTATGCCATGGTGCCATGGTGCCACGGTGCGATGGTGCGCCTGTGCCTGTGTACCAAGCTGCCTTGGTGCCATGGTGCCTGTGTGACACGGTGCCATGGTGCCATGGCGCCGCGCCGCCTTGGTGCCATGGCGCCAAGGTGCCTAGGTGCCATGGAGCCATGGTGCCTTGGTGCCATGGCACCACGGTGCCTTGGTGCCTTGGTGCCATGGTGCCATGGCGCCACATGGCATGGCGCCACGGTGCCATGGCTCCACGATGCCAAGGTGCCATGGCGCCACGGTGCCTTGGTGCCTCTGTACCAAGCTGCGTTGGTGCCATGGTGCCTGTGTGACATGGTGCCATGGTGCCATGGCGCCGCGCCGCCTTGGTGCCATGTTGCCAAGGTGCCTAGGTGCCATGGTGCCTTGGTGCCTTGGTCCCATGGCACCACGGTGCCTTGGTGCTTTGGTACCATAGTGCCATGGCGCCGCGGTGCCATGGCGCCGCGGTGCCATGGCTCCACGGTGCCATGGCACCACAGTGCCATGGAGCCACGGTGCCTTGGTGCCTTGGCGCAATGGCGCCACGGTGCCTTGGTGCCATGGCGCCACGGTGCCTTGGTGCCTTGGTACCTTTGTGCCATGGCGCCACGGAGCCATGGTGCCTTGGTGCCTTGGTGCCATGGCGCCACGGTGCCTTGGTGACCTGACGCCACGGTGCCAAGCTGTCTTGGTGCCACGGTGCACGGATATCAAATTTGACAAAGACACCACCATGGCAGGCCACTCTACGTCCGTCGATATTCGTTATTGGAGGCGTCTCCAGCATTGCATGCGACGGTCACAAAAACCTCTAATTTCGGCATGCCTCCATGCACCGATGTTGTTCTCGGCGCTTCTCTGAGCACTTATGCCGTACTCCGAATCATGGAAATCCTCCAGTTGCGATGCCGTTGTTTTTCGCGAAAGGCCAGTTGATATCGTATGCTTAACTGTTTGAATGGAACACACACGACGCTTGGCTAACTCGGGTGAGTTGATCTCGCAGCACTTGGTGGGATTTTTCAAGGACGAATGCATGAACTTCCTTTGGAGACGGGCGGAAGGATGGTTGGATTGGATGGGGAGGGACAAAACCGGAGAGACAAAGGGCTGAATCTCAGTGGATAGTCGCAGTAAGGCCACTCTGCCACTTACAATACCCCGTCGCGTATTTAAGTTGTCTGCAAAGTATTCTGCCCGCCGCTCGATGGAAATTGTACTTTAAGGCGGCCGCCGCGACCCTTCCGCCGTGGCGGCTTAGCCAAAGACACGTTCCCTTAGGGGCTGAGGCCCCTACTGCCGGTCGGCAAGCGGACGGCGGGCGCATGCATCGCTTCTAGCCCGGATTCTGACTTAGAGGCATTCAGTCATAATCCAGCACATGGTAGCTTCGCGCCACTGGCTTTTCAACCAAGCGAGATGACCAATTATCTCAATCAACGGTTTCTCTCGTACTGGGTTGAATTACTATTGCGACGCTGTCACCAGTAGAGTAAAACTAACCTGTCTCACGACGGTCTAAACCCAGCTCACGTTCCCCATTGGTGGGTGAACAATGCAACACTTGGTGAATTTTGCTTCACAATGATAGGAAGAGCCGACATCAAAGGATCAAAAAGCAACGTCGCTATGAACGCTTGGCTTCCACAAGCCAGTTATCCCTGTAGTAACTTTTCTGACACCTCTAGCTTCAAATTCCGAAGGTTTAAAGGATCGTTAGGCCACGCTTTCATGGTTCGTATTCGTTCTGGAAAGCAGAATCAAAAGAGCTTTTACCCTTCTGTTCCACATGAGATTTCTGTTCTCGTTGAGATCATCTTAGGACACCTGCATTATCTTTTAACAGATGTGCCGCCCCAGCCAAACTCCCCACCTGACTATGTCTTCCGCCCAGATCGGCCCGCAGAGTGAGCCTTGGGTCCAAAAAGAGGAGCAGTGCCCCGCTTCCGATTCACGGAATAAGTAAAATAATGTTAAAAGTAGTGGTATTTCACTTTTGCCTTTCGGCTCCCCCTTATACTACACCTATCAAGTCATTTCACAAAGTCGGACTAGAGTCAAGCTCAACAGGGACTTGTTTCCCCGCTGTTTCTGCCAAGCCCGTTCCCTTGGCTATGGTTTCGCTGGATAGTAGACAGGGATAGTGGGAATCTCGTTAATCCATTCATGCGCGTCACCAATTAGATGACGAGGCATTTGGTTACCTTAAGAGAGTCATAGTTACTCCCGCCGTTTACCCGCGCTTAGTTGAATTTCTTCACTTTGACATTCAAAGCACTGGGCAGAAATCACAGTGCGTGAGCATCCATTGGGAGCATCGCGATGCTTTGTTTTAATTAAACAGTCGGATTCCCCTTGTCCGTACGAGTTCTGAGTTGGTTGTTTGATGCGTGGGGAAGGCCCCTGAAGGAACCATTCCCAATCCATCCCCCGGCCGGCACGTGGCGACCCTCTCTCACCGCGGGAGCATCTCGAGCAGTCCACCGACAGCCGACGGGTTTGGTACTGGGACCCCGTGCCCAGCCCTCATATCCAATCCTTTTCCCAAACTTACGAATCCATTTTGACGACTTTCCTTGCCTACATTGTTCCATCGACCAGAGGTTGTTCACCTTGAAGACCTGATGCGGTTATGAGTATGACCGGGTGTGGACGGCATTCGATCCTCCAGATTTTCAAGGGCCACCGGGAGCGCATCGGACACCATGCGACGTGCGATGCTCTTCCAGACGCTGGACCCTACCTCCGGCTGAGCCGATTCCAGGGTGGGCAGGCTGTTAAACAGAAAAGATAACTCTTCCTGAGGCTTCCGCCAATTTCTCCGGACATCCTAATGTTGCCGTCGACCGCCACATCCAGGTTAAGGAATGTTAACCCGATTCCCTTTTGGAGCTCGTGCGAAACGCGCTATCTGTCAGGGTTTCCCCGACCCTTAGGATCGACTAACCCATGTGCAAGTGCCGTTCACATGGAACCTGTCCCCTTTTCGGCGTTCAAAGTTCTCATTTGAATATTTGTTACTACCACTAAGATCTGCACCGACGGCTGCTCCGCCTGAGCTCGCGCCCAAGGCTTTTGCAGCGACCGCCACGCCCTCCTACTCATCAGGGCCTGGCACTTGCCCCGACGGCCGGGTGTAAGTCGTGCGTTAAAGCGCCATCCATTTTCGAGGCTAGTTGATTCGGCAGGTGAGTTGTTAAACACTCCATTGTCGATTTCGACTTCCATGACCACTTTCCTGCTGTCTTAATCGACCAACACCCTTTGTGGGATCTAGCTTAGCGCACATTTTGGCATCGTAACTCGGCTTCCGGTTCATCTCGCATTGCCAGTTCTTCTTACCAAAAATGGCCCACTCGGAGCTCTTGATTTCGTGGCGCGGCTCAACGAAGCAGTAGCGCCGTCCTACCTATTTAAAGTTTGAGAATAGTTCGAAGGCGTTGCGTCCTAAAGGCCTCTAATCATTGGCTTTACCCGATAGAACTCACACGCGAGCTCCAACTATCCTGAGAGAAACTTCAGAGAGAACCAGCTACTAGACGGTTCGATTAGTCTTTCGCCCCTATACCCAAGTTAGACGAACTATTTACACATCAGTATCGCAGCGGGCCTCCACCAGGGTTTCCTCTCGCTTCACCCCTCTCAGACATAGTTCACCATCTTTTGGATCCCGACAGGTATGCTCATACTCAAGCCCTTCTCAAAAGATCAAGGTCGGTTGGTGGTTCACCCCTCGGGGGGATCCAATCAATCAGCTTCCTTGCGCCTTACGGGTTTACTCGCCCGTTGACTCGCACACATGTCAGACTCCTTGGTCCGTGTTTCATGATGGGTCGAATGAGGAGCCCACAGGCCAGCGTTCGAAGCGCGCAGATGCCGAAGAACGCTGGAGGAGCTCGCTGCCTACCACAATCGAGGAGACGGCATTCCACAAGTATATCGAGAGCCCGGGGTTTAGCCTCCCCCAATCCACGCTGGTCCACGCCCCGGGTCAATCGGCGTACCGGCTTGTCGTCGTTCCATATTCGACAGGGGCATATTGCCGGCCACCATCCGCTTCCCTCCCGACAATTTCAAGCACTCTTTGACTCTCTTTTCAAAGTCCTTTTCATCTTTACCTAGCGGTACTTGTTCGCTATCGGTCTCTCGCCCGTATTTGGCCTTGGATGGAATTCACTGCCCGATTTGGGCTTCATTCCCAAACAACCCGACTCGTAGACAGCGCCTTCTAGAGAGACCGGTTCTGGGCATGACGGGGCTCTCACCCTCTTTGGCGCCCCCTTCGAGGGGACTTGGGCCCGGTCCGCCGCTGATTCTAAGGCTGGGCTGTTCTCGATTCGCTCGTCGTTACTAAGGGAATCTTTGTAAGTTTATTTTCCTCCGCTTATTGATATGCTTAAACTCAATGGGTAATCCCGCCTGACCTGGGGTCGCGGTCGGAGCGCCTGAGCGCGAAGGGGTCCTGGAGTCCGGACGCGCGATGGGCCGTAGCCGCGACGGCAAAGATAGTTGAGTTGCATCCACCACTTGCCGCGACGTCCGTCGACGTGTACTCGCATTTAGGACAACCATGAGCTCGAGGTGCACGGGAGGCCAGTATCCGCCCCGCGACGACAGCGCACCCCGTGATTGAGGCACGATGCAAGGGGACAATGCGATGCGTGATGCCCAGGCAGACGTGTCCTCGGCCTAATGGCTTCGGGTGCAACTTGCATTCAAAGACTCGATGGTTCACAGGATTCTGCAATTCACACCAACTATCGCATTTCGCAACGTTCTTCATCGATGCCAGAGCCGAGATATCCATTGCCGAGAGTCGTTTTTATTTACAGAAGAAGCACATGTCCCCCCGACGCACGCCGCAGAAGGGGCGCGAGGGGCAGGCTATCGATTCAAGCATTCCTTGGTGCTTTTCGCGCTGGCGACGGGGGGAGGCTCTCCTGTGGAGTGCCGGAGTATCCCACCTGCGAGGGAGTCGTGGGACGCGAGGGCAACCTTTCGATTCGTCCCTTGCACGAAATGCAAGGGGCGAAGGGCGATCGATAAAACTTGATAATGCCTATTAGAGCGGATATGTAGAAAAATTAGTATGCAACGGTGAGGAGGATGGATGAACGTTAAGAAAATATTAGGATAATCGAACATAGGTTTACGCTCTTTTGATTTTGCACCGGTGAGTTAGTGCCTTGGTGCCACGGTGCCACGGCACCTCGGTGCCTTGGTGCCATGGAGCCATGCTGCCTTGGTGCCATGGTGCCACTGTGCTATGGTGCCACGGTGCCTTGATGCCATGGTGCCTTAGTGCCTTGGTGCCATGGTGCCACGATGCCATGGCACCACGGTAGTGCCTTGATGCATTGGTGTCGTAGTGCCACGATGCCATGGCGCAACGTTGCCGCAGTGCCACGGCGCCATGGTGCCACGGTGCCGCGGTGCCATGGTACCTGCGGTGCCTTGCTTCCTTGGTGACTTGGTGACTTGGTGCCATGGCGCCACAGTGTCAAGCTGCCTTGGTGCCATGGTGCCTGTGTGCCACGGTGCCAAGGTGCCACGATGCTTGTGTGCCATGGTGCTATGGTTCCATGGTGCCTGTGTGCCAAGCTGCATTGGTGCCATGGTGCCTGTATGACATGGTGCCATGGTGCCATGGCGCCGCGCTGCCTTGCTGCCACGGCGCCAAGGTTCCTAGGTGACATGGCGCCATGGTGCCTTGGTGCCTTGGTGCCATGGCGCCACGGTGGCTTGGTGCCATGGCACCACGGTGCCATGGTGCCACGTTGCCGTGGTGCCTCGGTGCCTTTGTGCCATGGCGCCACGAAGCCATGGTGCCATGGCGCCACAGAGCCATGGTGCCACGGTGCTTTGGTGCGAAGGCGCCACGGTGCCAAGCTGCCTTGGTGCCACGGTGCATGGATATCCAACTTGATAAAGACACCACCATGGCAGGCCACTATACGTCCGTCGACGGTCATCATTGGAGGTGTCTCCAGTATTGCACTCGACGGTCACAAAAACCTCTAATTGCGGCATGCCTTCACGCACCAACGTTGTGGAGCCATGGTGCATTGGTTCCATGGTGCCACGATGCTATGGTGCAATGGTTCGTTGGCGGCACGGTGCCTTGGTGCCTTGGTGCCATGGTGCCACGGTGCCATGGCACCACGGTAATGCCTTGGAGCCATGGTGCCACGATGCCCCAGGTACCATGGTGTCGCGGTGCCACGGCGCCATGGCGCCATGGTATCGCGGTGCCATGGTGCTGCGGTGCCATGGTGCCACAGTGCCTTGCTGTCGCGGTGCCTTGGTGCCATGGTGCGTTGGTGCCTTGGTGCCATGGCGCCACGGTGCCAAGCTGCCTTGGTGACATGGTGCCTGTGAGCCATGGTGCCACGGTGCCATGGTGCCACGGTGCCTGTGTGCCACGGTGCTATGGTGCCATGGTGCCTGTGTGCCAAGCTTCCTTGGTGCCATGGTGCCTGTGTGACACAGTGCCATGGTGTCATGGCGCCGCGCCTAGGTGCCATGCCGCCACGGTGCTTTGGTGCCATGGCGTCACGGTGCCTTGGTGCCATGGTGCCATATGCCACGGTGCCATGGTTCCATGGCGCCACGATGCCATGGCTCCACGGTGCCATGGCGCCACGATTCCACAGTGCCATGGCGCCACGGTGCCTTGGTGCCTGTGTGCCAAGCTGCCTTGGTGACATGATGCCTGTGTGCCATGGTGCCACGGTGCCTGTGTGCCACGGTGCTATGGTGCCACGGTGCCTGTATGCCAAGCTTCCTTGGTGCCATGGTGCCTGTGTGACACGGTGCCATGGTCCCATGGCGCCGCGCCTTGGTTCCATGGCGCCACGGGTCTTGGTGCCATGGCCCTACGATGCCTTAGTGCCTTGGTTCCATGGTGCCATGGCGCCATGGTGCCTTGGCGCCACGGTGCGATGGTGCCATGGTGCCATGGCGCCACGATGCCACGGTTCCATGGCGCCACGGTGCCTTGGTGCCTGTGTGCCTAGCTGCCTTGGTGCCATGGTGCTTGTGTGACACGGTGCCATGGTGCCATGGCGCCGCGCCCCCTTGGTGCCATGGCCCCAAGGTGCCTTGGTGCCTTTGAGCCATGGTGCCACGGTGCCTCGGTGCCTTGGGGCCATGGTGCCATGGCGCCACGGTGCCTTGGCGCCACGGTGCCATGGCGCCACAGTGCCTTGGTTCCTTGGTGCCATGGCGCCACGGTGCCTTGGTGCCTTGGGACCTTGGTGCCAAGGCGGCACGGAGCCATGGAGCCTTGGTGCCTTTGTGCCATGGCGCCACGGTGCCTTGGTGCCATGGCGCCATGGTGCCTTGGTGCCATGGTGCCATGGTGCCACGGTGCTTTGGTGCGAAGGCACCACGGTGCCAATCTGCCTTGGTGCCACGGTGCATGAATATCCAACTTGACAAAGACACCACCATGGCAGGCCACTATACGTCCGTCGACGGTCATCATTGGAGGTGTCTCCAGTATTGCACTCGACGGTCACAAAAACCTCTAATTGTGGCATGCCTTCACGCACCAACGTTGAGGAGCCATGGTGCATTGGTTCCATGGTGCCACAGTGCTATCGTGCAATGGTTCGTTGGCGGCACGGTGCCTTGGTGTCTTGATGCCATGGTGCCACGGTGCCATGGCACCACGGTAATGCCTTGGAACCATGGTGCCACGATGCCCCGATACCATGGTGTCGCGGTGCCACGGCGCCATGGTGCCATGGTATCTCGGTGCCATGGTGCTGCGGTGCCATCGTGCCGCAGTGCCT
>CM061561.1:286200839-286203339 GCA_030864225.1 Capsicum baccatum var. pendulum | reverse complement strand
CGTTGCTGCCCATGCGGACGTTGCAAGGCTAAAGCAAGTCCCTGCTTGACACGATAGCCCACCCGTGGGAGGAGCAGAGAAGATAAAGGCATGCCGAGGCTCATGCACGGGCGCTGCCCACGCCGGCCGTCGGCGCTCGCCGTGGATTGGGCTCGTCCGCATGCGTGCAGCGCCTGGAGCTTTCCCTGAGAGCAGCAGCCAGTACTTGCCGCTTGCATGAAGGCACCACCTCATACGAAGTCTAGCGCCAACATCCCCGTCGTGGACGATGCTACCAATAACCGACATGAACATACAATGAAGCGCCATCGTCGTTGCTATACGGGCACGGACGGCTCGCACAGACTAGCCATGCATGCTTCCATGCGCCCACGCTACTCGCCGAGTGACGTAACGATATAAAATATTTAAATTTAAGGATATTAAATAAAAATTTGAAAAGAAGGCGACGGGACATTATGAAAACCGCCACGACATATCAGGTAACATTGAAATATATTTAAAATAAATAAATTAGAGCGAATATGTAGAAAAATGAGTATGCAAGGGTGAGGATGATGGATCAACGTTAGGAAAATATTAGGATGATCGAACATAGGTTTACGCTCTTTTGATTTTGCCACGGTGCATTAGTGCCTTGGTCCCATGGTTCCTTGGTGCCACGGCGCCACGGTGCCTTGGTGCCATGGCGCCATGCTGCCTTGGTGCCATGGTGCCACGGTGCTATGGTGCCACGGTGCCTTGGTGCCACGGTGCCTTGGTGCCTTGGTGCCACGGTGCCATGGCACCACGGCAGTGCCTTGGTGCGTTGGTGCCATGGTGCCACGATGCCCCAGCGCCACGGCGCCATAGCTCCACGGTGCCTTGGTGCCATGGTGCCGCGGTGCCATGGTGCATTGCTTCCTTGGTGCCATGGTGCCATGGAGCCATGGTGCCTTGGAGCTTTGGTGCCATGGCACCACGGTGCCAAGCTGCCTTGGTACCATAGTGCTTGTGTGCCACGGTGCCATGGTGCTACGGTGCCTGTGTGGCACGGTGCTATGGTGCCACGGTGCATGTGTGCCAAGCTGCCTTGGTGCCATGGTGCTTGTGTGACACGGTGCCATGGTTCCATGGCGCCGCGCCACCTTGGTGCCATGGCACCAAGGTGCCAAGGTGCCATGGCGCCACGGTGCCTTGGTGCCTTTTTGCCATGGTGCCATGGCGCCATGGTGCCTTGGTGCATTGGCGCCACGGAGCCATGGTGCCTTGGTGCCTTGGTGCCTTGGTGCCATGTCGCCACGGTGCCTTGGTGCCCTGACGCCACGGTGCCAAGCTGTCTTGGTGCCATGGTGCACGGATATCCAACTTGACAAAGACACCACCATGGCAGGCCACTATACGTTTGTCATTGGAGGCGTCTCCAGTATTGCACTCGACGGTCACAAAAACCTCTAATTGCGGCATGCCTCCATGCACCGACGTTGTTCTCAGCGCTTCGCTGAGCACTTATGTCGTACTCTAAATCACGAAAATCCTCCAGGTGCGATGCCATTATTTTTTGCGAAAGGCTACTTGATATCGGATGCTTAACTATTTGGAATGGAACGCACGCGACACTTGGCTTACTCGGGTGAGGTGACCTAGCAGCACTTGGTGGGATTTTTCAAGGACGAATGCACGAACCTCCTTTGGAGACGGGCGGCAAGGTGGTTGGATTGGATGTGGAGGGACGAACCGGAGCGACAAAGGGCTGAATCTCAGTGGATCGTGGCAGAAAGGCCACTCTGCCACTTACAATACCCCGCTGCTCGATGGAAATTGTACTTCAAGGCGGCCGCCGCGACCCTTCCACCACGTCGGCTTAGCCAACGACACGTGCCCTTGGGGGCCGAGGCCCCTACTGCCGGTCGGCAAGCGGACGGCGGGCGTATGCATCCCTTCTAGCCCAGATTCTGACTTAGAGGCGTTCTGTCATATTCCAGCACACGGTAGTTTCGCTCCCCTGGCTTTTTAACAAAGCGCGATGACCAATTGTGTGAATCAATGATTCCTCTCGTACTGTGTTGAATTGCTATTGCGACACTGTCATCATTAGGATAAAACAAACCTGTCTCACGATGGTCTCACGTTCCCTATTGGTGGGTGAACAATCCAACACTTGGTGAATTCTGCTTCACAATGATAGGAAGAGCCGACATCGAAGGATCAAAAAGCAACGTCGCTATGAACACTTGGCTTCCACAAGCCAGTTATCCCTATGGTAACTTTTCTGACACCTCTAGCTTTGCATTCCGAAGGTCTAAAGAATCGTTAGGCCACGCTTTTATGGTTCATATTCGTACTGGAAATCAAAATCAAAAGAGCTTTTACCCTTCTATTCCACACGAGATTTTTGTTCTCGTTGAGCTCATCTTAGGACACCTGCGTTATCTTTTAACAGATGTGCTGCCCCAGCCAAACTCCCCACCTGACAATGTCTTCCGCCCGGATCGTCCCGTAGAGCGAGCCTTGGGTCCAA
>CM061561.1:286168339-286180839 GCA_030864225.1 Capsicum baccatum var. pendulum | reverse complement strand
AATTCGGACGACGGCGCCGCCCGATTCTAAGGCTGGGCTATTCCCGATTCGCTCGTCATTACTAAGGGAATCCTTGTAATTTTCTTTTCCTCCACTTATTGATATGCTTAAACTCAACGGGTAATCCTACCTGACCTGGGGTCGCGGTCGGAGCGCCTGAGCGCGAAGGGATCCTGGAGTCCAGACGCGCGATGGGCTGTTGCCTGCGACGGCAAAGAGAATTGAGTTGCAACCACCACTTTCCACGACGTCTGTCAACATGGACTCACATTTTGGCCAGCCGCAAGCTCGAGGCGCACGGGAGGTCAGTATCTGCCCCACGACGACAGCGCACCCCGTGATTGAGGCACGATGCGAGGGGGCAACACGATGCGTGATGCCCAGGAAGACGTACCCTCGGCCTAATGGCTTTGGGTGCAACTTGCGTTCAAAGACTCGATGGTTAACAGGATTCTGCAATTCACACCAAGTATCGCATTTTGAAACATTCTTCATCGATGCGAGAGCCAAGATATCCGTTGTCAAGAGTCATTTTCATTTACAGAAGAGGCACAGGTCCCCTCAACGCACGCCGTGGACGGGGAGCGAGGGGCAGGCCATCAATTCAAGTATTCCTTGGCAATTTCCGTGCCGGGGTTCATTGGTAGTCCGCCGCGTGCGCTGGGGAGCGCGCGCCGGGGATGGGGGGAGGCGCTCGTGCGGAGTGCCGGAGCACCCTGCCCGCGCGGATTCCCCAGTTGTTAAACACGTTCGAGGGGTCGTTCTGCTATGCAGGTTTCGACAATGATCCTTCCGTAGGTTCACCTACGGAAACCTTGTTACGACTTCTCCTTTCTCTAAATGATACGAAGAGCAGACATCGAAGGATCAAAAAGCAACGTCGCTATGAACGCTTGGCTTCCACAAGCCAGTTATCCTTGTGGTAACTTTTCTGACACCTTTATCTTCGAATTACGAAGGTCTAAAGGATCGTTAGGCCACGCTTGTTCATATTCGTACTGGAAATCAGAATCAAAAGAGCTTTTACCCTTCTGTTCCACACGAGATTTCTGTTCTCGTTGAGCTCATCTTAGGACACCTGCGTTATCTTTTAACAGATGTGCTGCCCCAGCCAAACTCCCCACCTGACAATGTCTTCCGCCCGGATCGGCCCACAGAGCGAGCCTTGGGTCTAAAAAGAGGGGCAGTGCCCCGCTTCCTATTCATGGAATAAGTAAAATGACGTTAAAAGTAGCTGTATTTAACTTTCGCCTTTCGGCTCCCACTTATACTACACCTCTCAAGTCATTTCACAAAGTCGGACTAGAGTCAAGCTCAACAGGGTCTTGTTTCCCCGCTGTTTCTTCTAAGCCCGTTCCCTTGGTTGTGGTTTTGCTGGATAGTAGACAGGGACAGTGGGAATCTAGTTAATCCATTCATACGCGTCACTAATTAGATGACGAGGCATTTGGATACCTTAAAAGAGTCAGAGTTACTCCCGCCATTTACCCACGCTTGGTTGAATTTCTTCACTTTGACATTTAGAGCACTGGACAGAAATCACATTGTGTGAGCATCCGTTGGGACCATCGCATTGCTTTGTTTTAATTAAACAATCGTATTCCCCTTGTCCATACAAGTTCTGAGTTGGTTGTTCGACGCGCGGGTAAGGCCCCTGAAGGAATCGTTCCCAGTCCGTCCCATGACCGGCACGCGGCGACCCTCTCTCGCCATGGGAGCAGCTCGAGAAATCCAACGACAGCCGACGGGTTCGGGACTGGGACCCCCGTACCCAGCCCTCAGAGCCAATCCTTTTCCCTAATATACGGATCCATTTTGCCGACTTCCCTTGCCTACATTATTCCATCGACCAGAGGTTGTTCACCTTGGAGACCTGATGCACTTATGAGTACGACTGGGTGTGGACGGCATTTGGTCCTCCAGATTTTCAAGGGCTGCCGGGAGAGTACCGGACACCATGCGACATGCGGTGCTCTTCCAGCCGCTGGACCATACCTCCTGGCAGAGCCGATTCCAGGGTGGGCAGGCTGTTAAACCGAAAAGATAACTCTTCCTGAGGCTCCCGCCGATGTCTCCGGACTTCCTAACGTTGTTGTCGACCGCCACGTCCCAGTTCAGGAATTTTAACCCAATTCCCTTTTGAAGCTCGCGCGAAACGCACTATCTGTCGGGGTTTCCCCGACCATTAAGATCAACTAACCCATGTGCAAGTGTCGTTCACATGGAACCTTTCCCCTCTTCGTACTTTAAAGTTCTCATTTGAATATTTGCTACTACCACCAAAATCTGCACCGACTACCGCTCCGCCCGGGCTCGCGCCCAAGGTTTTTCGGTGAACGCCATGCCCTCCTACTCATCGGGGCCTGGCACTTGCCCCGACGGCCGGGTATAGGTCGCGCGCTTAAGCGCCATCCATTTTCGAGGGTAGTTGATTCGACAGGTGAGTTGTTACCCACTCCTCAGCGGATTTCGACTTCGATGACCACCGTCCTACTGTCTTAATCGACCAACACCCTTTGTGGGATCTAGGTTAGCGTGCATTTTGGCACCGTAACACGGCTTCCGGTTCATCCCGCATCGCCAGTTCTGCTTACCAAAAATGGCCCACTCGGAGCTCTTGATTCCATGGCTTTGCTCAACGAAGCAGTCGCGCCGTCCTACCTATTTAAAGTTTGAGAATAGTTCGAGGGCGTTGCGTCCCCGAGGCCTCTAATCGTTGTCTTAACCCGAAAGAACTAGCACGCGAGCTCCAGCTATCCTGAGGGAAACTTCGGAGGGAAGCAGCTACTAGACGGTTCAATTAGTCTTTCGCCCCTATACCCAAGTCAGACAAATGATTTGCACGTCAGTATCGCTGAGGGTCTCCACCAGAGTTTCCTCTGGCTTAGCCCTGCTCAGGCATAGTTCACCATCTTTCGGGTCCCGACAGGTTTGCTCACACTCGAACCCTTCTTAGAAGATTAAGGTCGGTCGGTGGTACACCCCTTAGGGGGATTCCACCAATCAGCTTCCTTGCGCCTTACGGATTTACTCTCCCGTTGACTCACACACATGTCAGACTTCTTGGTTTGAGTTTTAAGACGGGTCGAATTAGGAGCCCACAGTCCAGCGTTCGGAGCGCGCAGATGCCGAAGTACGCTGGAGGTGCGTGCTGCCTGCCACAATCGAGGAGACGGAATTCCACGAGCTGGTGCAACAGTGCTATAGTTCCACGGTGCCTGTGTGCCAAGATGCCTTGGTGCCATGGTGCCTGTGTGACACGGTGCCATGGTGCCATGGTGCCATGGCGCCGCTCCGCCTTGGTGCCATGTCGCCAAGGTGCCTAGGTGCCATGTCGCCATGGTGCCTTGGTGCCATGGCGCCATGGTGCCTTGGTGCCTTGGTGCCATGGCGCCATGGTGCCATGGAGCCACGGTGCCTTGGCGCCACGATGCCACGGTGCCATGGCGCCACGGTGCCTTGGTGCCTGTGTGCCAAGCTGCCTTGGTGCCATGGTGCCTGTGTGACATGATGCCATGGTGCCATGGCGCCGCGCCGCCTTGTTGCCATGGCGCCAAGGTGCCTAGGTTCCATGCCTCCATGGTGCCTTGGTGCCTTGGTGACTTGGTGCCATGGCGCCACAGTGCCTTGGTTCCTTGGTGCCACGGTGCAATGGAGCCACGGTGCCTTGGTGCCTTTGTGCCATGGCGCCACAGTGCCTTCGTGCCTTGGTACCTTGGTGCCATGGCGCCACGGAGCCATGGTGCCTTGGTGCCATGGCGCCACGGTGCCTTGGTTCCCTGACGCCACGGTGCCAAGCTGTCTTGGTGCCACGGTGCACGGATATCCAACTAGACAAAGACACCACCATGGCAGGCCACTATACATCCGTCGACGTTCGTCATTGGAGGCGTCTCCAGCATTGCACTCGACGGTCACAAAAACCTCTAATTGCGGCATGCCTCCACGCACCGACGTTGTTCTCGACGCTTCGCTGAGCACTTATGGCGTACTACGAATCGGGGAAATCCTCCAGTTGTGATGCCATTGTTTTTCGCGAAAGGCCACTTGATATCGTATGCTTAACTGTTTGGAATGGAACGCACGCGACGCTTGGCTTACTCGGGTGAGGTGAGCTCGTAGCACTTGGTGGGATTTTTCAAGGACGAATGCACGAACCTCCTTTGGAGACGGGCGGTAGGGTGGTTGGATTGGATGGGGAGGGACAAACCGGAGCGACAAAGGGCTGAATCTCAGTGGATCGTCGCAGTATGGCCACTCTGCCACTTATAATACCCCGTCGCGTATTTAAGTTGTATACAAAGGATTCTGTCCGCCGCTCGATGGAAATTGTACTTCAAGGAGGCCGCCGTGACCCTTCCGCCGTGGCGGCTTAGCCAACGACACGTGCCCTTGGGGGTCGAGGCCCCTACTGCGGGTCGGCAAGCAGACGGCGGGCGCATGCATCTCTTCTAGCCCGGATTCTGACTTTGAGGCATTCAGTAATAATCCACCACACGGTAGCTTCACGCCACTGGCTTTTGAACAAAGCGCGATGACCAATTGTCTGAATCAACGGTTCCTCTCGTACTGGGTTGAATTACTATTACGACACTATCACCAGTAGGGTAAAACTAACCTGTCTCACGACGGTCTAAACCCAACTAACGTTCCCTATTGGTGGGTGAACAATCTAAAACTTGGTGAATTCTGCTTCACAATGATAGGAAGTGCCGACATCGAAGGATCAAAAGGCAACGTCGCTATGAACGCTTGGCTTCCACAAGCCAGTTATCCCTTTGGTAACTTTTCTGACACCTCTAGATTCAAATTCCGAAGGTTTAAAGGATCGTTAGGCCACGCTTTCACGGTTCGTATTCGTAATGGAAATCAGAATCAAAAGATCTTTTACCCTTCTGTTCCATACGAGATTTCTGTTCTCGTTGAGCTCATCTTAGGACACCTGCGTTATCTTTTAACAGATGTGCCTCCCCAGCCAAACTCCCCACCTAACAATGTCTTCCGCCCGGATCGGCCCGCAGAGCGAGCCTTGGGTCAAAAAAGAGGGGCAGTGCCCCGCTTCCGATTCACAGAATAAGTAACATAACGTTAAAAGTAGTGGTATTTCACTTTCGTCTTTTGGCTCCCACTTATACTACACCTCTCAAGTCATTTCACAAAGTCGGACTAGAGTCAAGTTCAACAGGGTCTTGTTTCCCCGCTGTTTCTGCCAAGCCCGTTCCCTTTGTTGTGGTTTCGTTGGATACTAGATAGGGACAGTGGGAATCTCGTTAATCCATTCATGCGCGTCACTAATTAGATGACGAGGCATTTGGCTACCTTAAGAGAGTTATAGTTACTCCCGCTATTTACCCGCGCTTGGTTGAGTTTCTTCACTTTGACATTCAGAGCACTGGGGTGAAATCACATTGCGTGAGCATCCGTTCGAACCATCGCAATGCTTTATTTTAATTAAACAGTCGGATTCCCCTTGTCTGTACCAGTTCTGAGTTGGCTGTTCGACGCGTGGGGAAGGCCCCCGAAGGAACCGTTCCCAGTACATCCGCCAGCCGGCACGCGGCGACCCGCTCTCGCCGCGGGAGCAGCTTGAGCAGTCCACCGACAGCTGACGGGTTCGGGACTGGGATCCCCATGCCCAGCCCTCAGAGCTAATCCTTTTCCTTGCCTACATTGTTCCATCGACCAGAGGTTGTTCATCTTGAAGACCTAATGCGGTTATGAGTCCGACCGGGTGTGGACGACATTCGGTCCTCCTGATTTTCAAGGGCCGCCGGGAGCGCAGCGGACACCATGCGACTTGCGGTGCTCTTCCAGCTGCTGGAACCTACCTCCGGCTAAGCCGATTCCAGTGTGGGCAGGCTGTTAAACAGAAAAGATAACTCTTCCTGAGGCTCCCGCCGACATCTCCGGACTTACTAATGTTACCGTCGACCGCCACATCCCGGTTCAGGAATTTTAACCCGATTACCTTTCGAAGCTCGCGCAAAATGCGCTATCTGTCGAGATTTCCCTTACCCTTAGGATCGACTAACCCATCTGCATGTGTCGTTCAGATGGAACCTTTCCCCTCTTCGGCCTCCAACGTTCTCATTTGAATATTTGCTACTACCACCAAGATCGGCACCGACGGCCGCTCCGCCCGGGCTCGTGCCCAAGGTTTTGCAGCGACCGCCACACCCTCTTACTCATCGGGGCCTGGCACTTGCCCCGACAGCCGGGTGTAGGTCGCGCACTAAAGCACCATCCATTTTCGAGGGTAGTTGATTCGGCAGGTGAGTTGTTACACACTCCTTAGTGGATTTTCGACTTCCATGACCACCGTCCTGCTGTCTTAATCGACCAACAACCTTTGTGGGTTCTAGGTTAGCACGTATTTTGGTACCGTAACCCGGCTTCCGGTTCATCCTGCATCGCCAGTTCTGCTTACAAAAAATGGCCCACTCAGAGCTCTTGATTCCGTGGCGCGGCTCAACGAAGCAGTCGCGCCGTCCAATCTATTTAAAGTTTAAGAATAGTTCGAGGGCGTTGCATCCCCGAGGCCTCTAATCATTGGCTTTACCCGATAAAACTCGCACGCGAGCTCCAGCTATCCTGAGGGAAACTTCTGAGGGAACCAGCTACTAGATGGTTCGATTAGACTTTCGCCCCTATACCCAAGTTAGACGAACGATTTGCACATCGGTATTGCTGCGGGCCTCCACTAGAGTTTCCTCTGGCTTTGCCCCGCTCAGGCATAGTTCACCATCTTTCAGGTCCCGACAGGTATGCTCACACTCGAACCCTTCTCAGAAGATCAAGGTCGGTCGGCGGTGCACCCCTCGGGGGGATCCCACCAATCAGCTTTTTTGCGCCTTACGGGTTTACTCTTCCGTTGACTCGCACACATGTCAGACTCCTTTGTCCGTGTTTCAAGACGGGTCAAATGGGGAGCCCGCAGTCCAGCGTCCAGAGTGCGCAGATGCCGAAGCACGCCGGAGGCGCGCGCTGCCTTCCACAATCGAGGAGACGGCATTCCATGAGCGTATCGAGAGACCGGGCTTTGGCCGCCCCCCAATCCATGCTGGTTCACGCCCCGGGTCAATCGGCGTACCGGCTCGTCGCCGTTCTACATCCGACCGGGTCGTATCGCCGGCCCCCATCCGCTTCCCTCCCGATAATTTCAAGCACTCTTTGACTATCTTTTCAAAGTCCTTTTCATCTTTCCCTCGCGGTACTTGTTCGCTATTAGTCTGTCGCCCGTATTTAGCCTTGGATGGAATTCACCGCCCGATTTGGGCTGCATTCCCAAACAACCCGACTCGTAGAAAGCGCCTTGTGGTACGACAGGGTCCGGGAACGACGGGGCTCTCACCCTCTCCGACGACCCCTTCCAGGGGACTTGGGCCCGGTCCGCCACTGAGGATGCTTCTCTAGACTACAATTCGGACGATGGAGCTGCCCGATTCTAGGGCTGGGTTGTTCCCGATTCGCTCGCCGTTACTAAGGAAATCCTTGTAAGTTTATTTTCCTCCGCTTATTGATATGCTTAAACTCAACGGGTAATCTCGCCTGACCTGGGGTCGCGGTCGGAGCGCCTGAGCGCGAAGGAGATCAGGAGTTCGGACGCGTGATGGGCCGTAGCCGCGACGACGAAGAGAGTTGAGTTGCAACCACCACTTGTCGCGACGTCTGTCGACGTGGACTCGTATTTAGGCCAACCGTGAGCTCGAGGCGTACAGGAGGCCAATATCCACCCCACGACGACAGCGCGCCCCGTGATTGAGGCACGATGCGAGGGGGCGACGCGATACGGGCAGTGATCCTTCCGCTCCACCCGGGCTCGCGCCCAAGGTTTTGCAGCGACCACCACGCCCTCCTACTCATCGGGGCCTGGCACTTGCCACAACGGCCGGGTGTAGGTTGCGCTCTTATGCTCCATCCATTTTCGAGGCTAGTTGATTCGGGAGGTGAGTTGTTACACACTCCTTAGTGGATTTCGACTTCCATGACCACCGTCCTACTGTCTTAATCTTCCAACACCCTTTATGGGATCTAGGTTAGCGCTCATTTTGGAACCATAACCCGGCTTCCGGTTCATCCCGCATCGCCAGTTCTGCTTACCAAAAATGGCTCACTCGGAGCTCTTGATTCCGTGGCGCGGATCAACAAAGCAGTCGCGCTGTCCTACATTTTAAAAGTTTGAGAATAGTTTGAGGGCGTTGTGTCCCCGAGGCCTCTAATCATTGGCTTTACCCGATAGAACTCGCACGCGAGCTCCAGTTATCCTGAGGGAAACTTTGGAGGGAACCAGCTACTAGACGGTTTGATTAGTCTTTCGCCCCTATACCCAAGTCAGATGAATGATTTGCACGTCAGTATCACTGCGGTCCTACACCAGAGTTTCCTCTGGCTTCGCAGCGCTTAGGCATAGTTCACCATCTTTCGGGTCCCGACAGGTATGCTCACACTCGAACCCTTCTCAGAAGATCAAGGTCGATCGGCGAGGCACCCCTCGGGGGGATCCCACCAATCAGCTTCCTTGCACCTTACGGGTTTACTCGCCCGTTGACTCACACAATGGCAGACTCCTTGGTCCGTGTTTCAAGACGGGTCGAATGGGGAGCCCACAGGACAGCGTCCGAAGCGCGCAGATGTCAAAGCACGCCAGAGGTGCGCGCTGCCTGCCACAATCGAGGAGATGGCATTCCACGGGTGCATCGAGAGCCCAGGCTTAGGCCACCCCCCCCCCCCAATCCACACTGATCTACGCCCCGGGTCGATCGGCGTACCGGCTCGTCGCCGTTCCACATCCAACCGGGGTGCATCACCGGCCCCTATCCGCTTCCCTTCCCGACAATTTCAAGCACTCTTTGACTCTCTTTACAAAGTCCTTTTCAACTTTCCATCGCGGTACTTGTTCGCTATCGATATCTCGCTCGTATTTAGACTTGAATGGAATTTACCGCCCGATTTGGGCTGCATTCCAGAACAACCCGACTCGTAGACATCGCCTTGTGGTTCGACAGGGTCAGGGCACGATGAGGCTCTCACCTTCTTTGGCGCCCCCTTCCAGGGGACTTGGGCCCGGTCCTCCGCTGAGGACGCTTCTCCAGACTACAATTCGGACAACGGAGCCGCCCGATTCTAAGGCTGGGCTGTTCCCGATTCGCTCGCCGTTACTAATGGAATCCTTCTAAGTTTCTTTTCCTCCACTTATTGATATGCTTAAACTCATCGGGTAATCCCGCAAGAACTGCGGTTGCGGTCGGAGAGCCTGAGCGCGAAGGGGTCCTGGAGTCCGGACGCGCGACGGGCCATAGCCGCGACGGCAAAGAGAGTTGAGTTGCAACCACCACTTGCCGCGATTTCCGTCATCGTGGACTCGCATTTAGGCCAGCCGCGAGCTCGAGGCGCACGGGATGCCAGTATTCGCTCTACGATGATAGCGCGCCCCGTGATTGAGGCACGATAAGAGGGGGCGACACGATGAGTGATGCCCAGGCAGTCGTGCCCTCGGCCTAATGTCTTCGGGCGCAACTTGCGTTCAAAGACTCAATGGTTCACAGGATTCTGCAATTCATACCTAGTATCGCATTTCGCAACGTTCTTCATCGATGCGAGAGCCGGGATTTCCGTTGCTGAGAGTTGTTTTCATTTACAGAAGAAGCATAGGTCCCCCCGATGCATGCCGCGGACGGGGCGCGAGGGGCAGACTATCTATTTAAGTATTCCTTGGCGCTTTCTGCGCCGGGGTTCATTGGTCGCCCGCCGCGCTCGCTGGGGAGCACGCGCCGGTAATGGGGGGAGACGCTCATGCGGAGTGCCAGAGCACCCCGCCCGCGCGGACTCCCCAGTTGGTAAAAACGTTCACGGGGTCATTCTGCTATGCAGGTTTCGACAATGATCCTTCCGCAGGTTCACCTACGGAAACATTATTACGACATCCCCTTCCTCTAAATGATAAGGTTCAATGGACTTCTCGTGACGTCGCGGGCAGCGAACCGCCCACGTCGCCGCGATCCGAACATTTCATCGGATCATTCAATCGGTAGAAGCGACGGGCGGTGTGTACAAAGGGCAGAGATGTAGTCAACGTGAGCTGATGACTCGCGCTTACTAGGAATTCCTCGTTAAAGACCAACAATTTCAATGATCTATCCCCATCATGATAAAATTTCAAAGATTACCCGAGCCTGTCGGCCAAGGCTATAAACTCGTTGAATACATCAGTGTAGTGCACGTGCGGCCCAGAACAGCTAAGGGCATCACAGACCTGTTATTGCCTCAATCTTCCGCGGCCTAAAAGGTCGTAGTCCCTCTAAGAAGCTGGCCGCGAAGGGATACCTCCGCATAGCTAGTTAGCAGGCTGAGGTCTCATTCGTTAACGGAATTAACCAAACAAATCGCTCCACCAACTAAGAATGGCCATGCACCAACACCCATAGAATCAAGAAAGAGCTCACAGTCTGTCAATCCTTAGTATGTCTGGACCTGGTAAGTTTCCCCGTGTTGAGTCAAATTAAGCCGCAGGCTCCACTCTTGGTGGTGCCCTTTCCGTCAATTCCTTTAAGTTTCAGCCTTGCGACCATAATCCCCCTGGAACCCAAAAACTTTGATTTCTTATAAGGTGCCGGTGGAGTCCTAAAAGCAACATCCGCTGATCCCTAGTGGGCATCGTTTATGGTTGAGACTAGGACGGTATCTGATCACCTTCGAACCCCCAACTTTCATTCTTGATTAATGAAAACATCCATGTTAAATTCTTTCGCAGTTGTTCGTCTTTCATAAATCCAAGAATTTCACCTCTGACTATGAAATACGAATGCCCCCAACTGTCCCTGTTAATCATTTCTCCGATCCCGAAGGCCAACGTAATAGGACCAAAATCCTATAATGTTATCCCATGCTAATGTATACAGAGTGTAGGCTTGCTTCGAGCACTCTAATTTCTTCAAAGTAACAACGCCGGAGGCACGACCCGGCTAGTTAAGGCCAGGAGCGCATCGCCGACAGAAGGGACGAGACGATCGGTGCACACCATAGGCAGACCGGCTGGCCCATCCCAAAGTCCAACTATGAGCTTTTTAACTACAACAACTTAAATATATGCTATTAGAGCTGGAATTACCGCAGCTGTTGGCACCAGACTTCCCCTCCAATGGATCCTCTTTAAGGGATTTAGATTATACTCA
The DNA here is from genome assembly GCA_030864225.1 of Capsicum baccatum var. pendulum. Classification (NCBI taxonomy): domain Eukaryota; kingdom Viridiplantae; phylum Streptophyta; class Magnoliopsida; order Solanales; family Solanaceae; genus Capsicum; species Capsicum baccatum. The sequence goes on along the minus strand of CM061561.1, from coordinate 286,169,668 downwards.
TTCCGATTACCAGACTCATTGAGCCCGGTATTGTTATTTATTTTTCACTACCTCCCCGTGTCAGGATTGGGTAATTTCCACGCCTGCTGCCTTCCTTGGATGTGGTAGCCGTTTCTCAGGGTCCCTCTCCGGAATCGAACCCAAATTCTCTATCAACCATCACCACCATGGTAGGCCACTATCTTACCATCGAAAGTTGATAGGGTATAAATTTGAATGATGCATCGCTGGTACGATGTCCGTATGATCCGTTGAGTTATCATGAATTATCGCAGCAACGGGCAGAGCCCGCGTCGACCTTTTATCTAATAAATGCATCTCTTCCAGAAGTTGGGGTTTGTTGCACGTATTAGCTCTAGATATACTATGGTTATCCGAGTATTAGATACCATTAAACAAACTATAACTGATTTAATGAGCCATTCGCAGTTGCACAGTCTGAATTTGTTCATACTTACACATGCATGGCTTAATCTTTGAGACAAGCATATGACTACTGGAAAGATCAACCAGGTAGCATTCCTCATCGATGTCGGCATTGCATGAGCCCGGCCTGCCCGCAGGGGCACGGATGCATTCAAGGTGAGCGCGACCGTCGTTTGCAGGGAGCATCGTATGGGGCAGATAGGAGACGATTAAGGACCCATGCTGGCTGCGTCTGCTGCATCCGAGAATCCGGACTGCCGCTTGCGGACAACGACATTGCATGACGAAGCAAGGGAGTCATGGGACGCGAGGGCGACCTTTCGATTTGCCCCTAGCATGAAATGCGAGGGGCGAAGGGCGATCGATAAAACTTGATAATGCCTGGGCATTAGGTATGCAGCACAGGAAACTGACTTCGAGCAAGCCTACATTGCGCTTTCCCTGTGACTGAGATGGCAGGTGGGTCAGGACATTGCTGCTCAAGCAGGGAACCAACCTAACCGCACGTGCCGAACACAACTCACGCACCGTGCGTCCAGATGCTCCATCGATGCACGCCCGGCACCGGCCCCAACACCCGAAAATAGATGCCGTGCGCTGCTGCCCATACGGGCATTGCAAGGCTGAAGCAAGTCCCGCTTGACAAGATAGCCCGCCCGTGGGGGGAGAAGAGGAGATGAAAGCACGCCGAGGCTCATGCACGGGCACCGCCCACACCGGCCGCTGGCGCTCACCACGGATGTGGCCGAGCCTAATCCGTGCAGTGCTTGGAGTTTGCCCCGAGAGCAGCATCCAGTACTCGTCGCTCGCACGAAGGCACCGCCTCGTCCGAAGTCTAGCGCCAGCAGCCCCGTCATGGACGACGCCACTGATAACCGACACGAGTGTACAATGAAGTGCTGC
>CM061561.1:286148339-286163339 GCA_030864225.1 Capsicum baccatum var. pendulum | reverse complement strand
TTTCAAAGTCCTTTTCATCTTTACCTCGAGTACTTGTTCGCTATCGGTCTCTCGCCCGTATTTGGCCTTGGATGGAATTCACCTCCCGATTTGGGCTGTATTCCCAAACAACCCGACTCGTAGACAGCGCCTCGTGGTGTGACAGGTTCCGGGCATGACATGGCTCTCACCCTTTTCGGCGCCCCCTTCCAAGGGACTTGGGCCCGGTTCGCCGCTGAGGATACTTCTCCAGACTATAATTCGGACGACGGAGCCGCTCGATTCTAAGGCTGGGCTGTTCTCAATTCGCTCATCGTTACTAAGGGAATCCTTGTAAGTTTCTTTACCTCCGCTTATTGATATGCTTAAACTCAACGGGTAATCCCGCCTGACTTGGGGTCGCGGTCGGAGCTCCTGAGCGCAAAGGGGTCCTGGAGTCCGGACGCGTGACAGACCGTAGCCGCAACGGCAAAGAGAGTTGAGTTGCAACCACCACGTGCCGCGACGTCCGTCAACGTGGACTCGCATTTAGGCCAGCCGTGAGCTCGAGGCGCATGGGAGGCCAGTATCTGCCCCGCGATGACAGCGCGCCCCGTGATTGAGGCACGATGCGAGGGGGCAACGCGATGCATGACGCCCAGGCAGACGTGTCCTCGGCCTAATGGCTTCGGGCGCAACTTGCGTTCAAAGACTCGATGAATCACGGTATTCTGCAATTCACACCAACTATCGAATTTCGCAACATTCTTCATCGATGCGAGAGCTGAGATATCCATTGCCGAGAGTCGTTTTCGTTTACAGAAGAAGCACAGGTCCCCCTGACGCACGCCGCAGATGGAGCGCGAGGGGCAGACTATCGATTCAAGTATTCCTTGGCGCTTTCCACGCCGGGGACGGAGGGAGGCGCTCGTACAGAGTGCCGGAGCACCCCGCCTGCCCGGACTCCCCAGTTGTTAAACACGTTCGCGGGGTCGTTCTGCTGTGCAGGTTTGGACAATGATCCTTCCGCAGGTTCACCCACGGAATCCTTGTTACGACTTCTCCTTACTCTAAATGATAATTTTCAATGGACATTTCACCGGATCATTCAATCAGTAGGAGCGACGGGCGGTGTGTTCAAATGGAAGGGATGTAGTCAACGCGAGCTGATGACTCACGCTTACTAGGAATTCCTTGTTGAAGACCAACAATTTCAATGATCTATCCCCATAACGATGAAATTTCAAAGATTACTCGAGCCTGTCGGCCAAGGATATAAACTCGTTGAATACATCAGTGTAGTGCGCGTGCGGCCCAGAACATCGAAGGGTATCACAGACCTGTTATTGGCTCAAACTTCCGTGGCCTAAAAGGATGTAGTCCCTCTAAGAAGCTGGCCGCGAAGGGATACCTCCAGATAGCTAGTTAGCAGGCTGAGGTCTCGTTCGTTAACGGAATTAACCAGACAAATCGCTCTACCAACTAAGAACGGTCATGCTCCACCACCCATAGAATCAAGGAAGAGCTCTCAGTCTGTCAATCCTTACTATGTCTAGACCTGGTAAGTTTCCCCGTGTTGAGTCAAATTAAGCCGCAGGCTCCACTCTTGGTGGTGCCCTTCCGTTAATTCCTTTAAGTGTCAGCCTTTTGACCATACTTCCCCCGGAACCCAAAAACTTTGATTTCTTATAAGGTGCCGGTGGAGTCCTAAAAGCAACATCCGCTGATCCCTGGTCCACATCGTTTATGGTTGAGACTAGGACGTTATCTGATCGCCTTCGATCCCCCAACTTTCGTTCTTGATTAATGAAAAAATCCTTGGCAAATGCTTTCGCAGTTGTTCATCTTTCATAAATCCAAGAATTTCACCTCTGACTATGAAATACGAATGCCCCCGACTATCCCTGTTGATCATTACTCCGATCCCAAAGGCCAACATAATAGGACCGAAATCCTCTAATGTTATCCCATGCTAATGTATACAGAGAATAGGCTTGCTTTGAGCACTCTAATTTCTTCAAAGTAACAGCGCTGGAGGCACGACCAAGCCAGTTAAGGCCAGGAGCGCATCACCGATAGAAGGGACAAGATGATCGGTGCACACCATAGGCAGGACCGGCCGGCCCATCCCAAAGTCCAACTATGAGCTTTTTTACTGCAACAACTTAAATATACACTATTGGATCTGGAATTACCGTGGCTACTGGCATGAGACTCGCCCTCCAATGGATCCTCGTTAAGGGATTTAGATTGTACTCATTCCAATTACCAGACTCATTGAGCTCGGTATTGTTATTTATTATCTCTACCTCCCCGTGTCATGATTGGGTAATTTATGCGCCTGTTGCCTTCCTTAGATGTTGTAGTCATTTCTCAGGCTCCCTCTCTGGAATCAAAGCCTAATTCTCCGCCCCCCGTCACCACCATGGTAGGCCACTATCCTACCATCGAATGTTAATAGGGCAGAAATTTGAATGATGCGTCGCCGGCACGATAGCCGTGCGATCCATCGAGTTATCATGAATCATCGCAGCAATGGGTAGAGCCCGCATCGACCTTTTATCTAATAAATGCATCTCTTCCAGAAGTCGGGGTTTATTGCACGTATTAGCTCTAGAATTACTACGGTTATTTGAGTAGTAGATACCATTAAACAAACTATAACTGATTTAATAAGCCAATCGCAGTTTCACAGTCTGAATTTGTTCATACTTACACATGCATGGCCTAATCTTTGAGACAAGCATATGACTACTGGCAGGATCAACCAGGTAGCATTCCTCATCGACGTCGGCATCGCATGAGCCTGGCCTGCCCACAGGGGCGCAGACGGATTCAAGATGAGCGTGACCGTCGTTTGCAAGGAGCGTCGTACGGGCCCGATAGGAGCCAATGAAGGCCCCATGCTCGTTGCGTCTGCTGCATCCGAGAATCTAGACCGCCGCTCGCAGACCAAGACATCGCATAATGAAGCGAGGGATTCATGGCTTGCGAGGGCGGCCTTTCGATTCGCCCCGCGCACGAAATGCGAGGGGCGAAGGGTGATTGATAAAACTTGATAATGCCTGGGCATTAGGTATGCAGCACATGAAACCGACTTCGAGCAAGCCTACATTGCGCTTTCCCCGCGACTGAGATGGTAGGTGGGTCAGGACATCGCTGCTTGAGCAGGGATCTAACCTAACCGCACGTGCCGAACACAACTCACGCACCGTGTGTCCAAATGCTACGTCGATACACGCCCGGCATCGGCCCTAACGCCCGTCAATAGATGTCGTGCGCTGCTGCCCATGCGGACGTTGCAAGGCTGAAGCAAGTCCCGATTGACACGATAGCCCGCCCGTGGGGGAAGCAGAGGAGATGAAGGCACGCCGAGGCTCATGCATGGGCGCCGCCCACGCCGGCTGCCAGCGCTCGCCGTGGATTGGGCTCGGCCGCATGTGTGCAGCGCGTGGAGCTTGCCCCGAGAGCAGCATCCAGTACTCGCCGCTCGCACGAAGGCACCGCCTCGTCCGAAGTCTAGCGCCAGCAGCCCGGTCGTGGACGACGCCACCGATAACTGACACGAGCGTACAATGAAGCGCCGCCAACATTGCTACACAGGCACGGACGGCTCGCACGGACTAGCCATGCATGCTGCCATGCGCCCACGCTGTTCGCCGACATGGCCACTGAGCGCCTATGCCAACTACCGATAGTCGCCTTGAAGTTCCTTCAACACCTCTACCCCCCTTATATATGCTTAAAAAAAATACCCAAGTGACATGAGTAGACATGATTTTTCCAGAGAATCATACTAGACATATGTGGACCCGAACTGTACGTTTTGATAAGTTACGGAGCCTGTGCACTCACAAAAATGTCGCATAATTTGTAAATGACAATTTTTGTTGAGAAAATATTTTTTTACAAATATCATTTATTAAAATTCAAAAATATGTAAAAATAAATCAAAAATAGAGAAAATATTTATAAAAATATGAAAAAATTAGGAAAATATTCTCAGCGCATGATCTAACCTTAAACCAACAATCGAGTGCATATTTGTATGTATAATGTAATGATATAACATATTTAAATTTAAGAATATTAAATAAAAATTTTAAAAAAATTTAAAAATAACGTGGGGTCATTAGGAAAATTGTCCAGAATGCAACGGATAAGTGACAACCCCAAAATACGCATATTAGAATGAAGTAGCCTTAAAACAACAATTGAGTGCGCATTTGTACAAATGACGTAACGATATAAAATATTTAAATTTAAGGATATTAAATAAAAATTTGAAAAGAAGTCGATGGGATATTATGAAAACTGCCACGACATATGAGGTAACATTGAAATATATTTACAATAAAAAAATTAGAGCAGATATGTAGAAAAATGAGTATGCAATGATGAGGAGGATGGATGAACGTCAGGAAAATATTAGGATGATTTAACATAGGTTTACGCTCTTTTGATTTTGCCACAGTGTGTTAGTGCCTTGGTGCCATGGTGCCTTGGCGACACGGTACCACGGTGCCACGGTGCCTTGGTGCCATGGCACCATGCTGCCATGGTGCCATGGTGCCAGGGTGCTATGGTGCCACGGTGAATTGGTGCCTTGGTGCCACGGCGCCACGGTGCCTTGGTGCCATGGAGCCATGCTGCCTTGGTGCCATGGTGCCACGGTGCTATGGTGCCACGGTGCATTGGTGCCACGGAGCCTTAGTGCCACGGAGCCTTGGTGCCACGGTGCCATGTCACCACGACAGTGCCTTGGTGCATTGTTGCCATGGTGCCACGATGCTCCGGTGCCATGGTGCCGCGCTGCCACGGTGCCATGGTGCCACGTTGTCGCGGTGCCATGGTGCCGCAGTGCCTTGCTACCTTGGTGCCATGTTGCCATGGTGCCATGGTGCCATGGTGCCTTGGTGCCTTGGTGCCATGGCGCCACGGTGCCAAGCTGCCTTTGTGCCATGGCGCCACGACGCCAAGTTGCCTTGGTGCCATGGTGCCTGTGTGCCATGGTGCCATGGTGCCACGGTGCTATGGTACCACGGTGCTTGTGTGCTAAGCTGCATTGGTTCCATGGTTCCTGTATGACATTGTGCCATGGTGACATGGCGCCGCACCGCCTTGGTGCCATGGCGCCAAGGTGCCTTGGTGCCTTGGTGCCTTGGCGCCATGGTGCCTTGGTGCCTTGGTGCCATGGTGCCATGGCGCGACGGTGCCATGGCGCCACGGTGCCATGGCGCCACGGTGCCATGGCGCCACGGTGCCTTGGTGCCTTGGTGCCTTAGTGCCATGGCGCCACGGAGCCACGGAGCCATGGTGCCTTAGTGCCATGGCACCACGGTGCCTTGGTGCCAAGGCGCCACGGTGCCAAGCTACCTTGTTGCCACGGTGCACGGATATCCAACTTGACAAAGACACCACCATGGCAGTCCACTATACGTCCGTCGACGTTCGTCATTGGAGGCATCTCCAGCATTGCACTCGACGGTCACAAAAACCTATAATTACGGCATGCCTCTACGCACCGACGTCGTGGAGCCACGATGCATTGGTGCCACGGTGCTATGGTGCCACGGTGCGTTGATGACACGGTGCCTTGGTGCCTTGGTGCCATAGTACCACGGTGTCATGGCACCACGACAGTGACTTGGTGCGTTGGTGCCATGGTGCCACGATGCCCGGTGCCATGCTGCCGCGGTGCCTTGCTACCGCGATGCCATGGTGCCATGGTGCGTTGGTGCCTTGGTCCTATGGTGCCACGGTGCCAAACTGCCTTGGTGACATGTTGCCACGGTGCCATGGTGCCACGGTGCCTGTGTGCCACGGTGCTATGGTGCCACGGTGCCTGTGTGCCAAGCTGCCTTGGTGCCATGGTGCCTGTGTTAAACGGTGCCATGGTGCCATGGCGCCGCGCCTAGGTTCCATGGCGCCACGGTGCCTTGGTGCAATGACGTCATGGTGCCTTGGTGCCTTGGTGCCATGGTGCCACGGTGCCATGGTGCCATGGCACCACGGCGCCATGGTGCCATGATGCCATGGTTCCATGGCGCCACGGTGCCTTGGTGCCTGTGTGCCAAGCTGCCTTTGTGCCATGGTGCCTGTGTGACACGGTGCCATGGTGCCATGGCGCCAAGGTTCCTAGGTGCCATGGAGCCAAGGTGCCTTGGTGCCTTGGTGCCATGGATCCACGGTGCCTTGGTGCCTTGGTGCCATGGTGCCATGGCACCATGATGCCATGGCGCCACGGTGCCATGGCACCACGGTGCCTTGGTGCCTTGGGACCTTGGTGCCATGGCGCCACGGTGCCAAGCTGCCTTGGTGCCACGGTGCACGGATATCCAACTTGACAGAGATACCACCATAGCAGGCCACTATACGTCCGTCGACGTTTGTCATTGGAGGCAACTCCAGCCTTGCACTCGACGGTCATAAAAACCTCTAATTGCGGCAAGCCTCCATGCACCGATGTTGCTCTCGACGCTTTGCTGAGCACTTATGCCGCACTGCGAATCGCGAAAATCCTCTAGTTGCGATGCCGTTGTTTTTTGCGAAAGGCCACTTGATATCGTATGCTTAACTGTTTGTAATGGAACGCACGCGATGCTTGGCTAACTCAGGTAAGGTGAGCTCGCAACACTTGATGGGATTTTTAAAGGATGAATGCACGAACCTCTTTTGGAGACGGACGGCAGGGTGGTCGGATTGGATGGGGAGGGACGAACCGGAGCGACAAAGGGCTGAATCTCAGTGGATCATCGCAGTAAGGCCACTCTGCCACTTACAATACCCCATCGCGTATTTAAGTTGTCTGCAATGGATTCTGCCCGCCGCTCTATGGAAATTGTACTTCAAGGCGGCCGCCGCGACCCTTCCGCTGCAGTGGCTTAGCCAACGACACGTGCCCTTGGGGGTCGAAGCCCGCCCCTACTATGGGTCGGCAAGCGGACGGTGGGCGCATGCATCGCTTCTAGCCCAGATTCTGACTTAGAGGCGTTCAGTCATAATCCAGCACACGGTAGCTTCGCGCCACTGACTTTCCAACCAAGCGCGATGACCAATTGCCTGAATCAACGGTTCCTCTCGTACTGGGTTGAATTACTATTATGACATTGTCACCAGTAGGGTAAAACTAACCTGTCTCACGACGGTCTAAACCCAGCTCACGTTCCCTATTGGTAGGTGAACAATCCAACACTTGGTGAATTCTGCTTCACAATGATAGAAAGAGCCAACATCGAAGGATCAAAAAGCAACGTCGCTATGTACGCTTGGCTTCCACAAGCCAGTTATCCCTGTGGTAACTTTTCTGACACCTCTAGCTTCAAATTCTAAAGGTTTAAAGAATCGTTAGGCCACGCTTTCACGGTTCGTATTCGTACTGGAAATCAGAATCAAAAGAGCTTTTACCCTTCTGTTCCACACGAGATTTCACTTTCGCCTTTCGGCTCCCACTTATACTACACCTCTCAAGTCATTTCACAATGTCGGACAAGAGTAAAGCTCAACAGGGTCTTGTTTCCCCGCTGTTTCTGCCAAGCCCGTTCCCTTGGTTGTGGTTTCGCTGGATAGTAGACAGGGACTGTGGGAATCTCATTAATCCATTCATGCGCGTCACTAATTACATGACGAGGAATTTGGCTACCTTAAGAGAGTCATAGTTACTCCCGCCGTTTACCCGCACTTGGTTGAATTTCTTCACTTTGACATTTAGAGCACTGGGCAGAAATCAAATTGGGTAAGCATCCGTTGGGACCATCGCAATGCTTTCTTTTAGTTAAACAGTCGGATTCCCCTTGTCCATACAAGTTCTGAGTTGGCTGTTCAACGCGAGGGGAAAGCCCCCGAAGGAACCGTTCCCAGTCCGTCCCTCGGCCGGCACGCGGCGATCCTCTTTCGCCGCGAGAGCAGCTCGAGCAGTCCACCGACAGCCGACGGGTTTGGGACTGGGACCCTCGTGTCCAGCCCTCAAAGCCAATCTTTTTCCCAAACTTACGGATCCATTTTGCCTACATTATTCCATCGACCAGAGGTTGTTAACCTTGGAGACCTGATGCGGTTATGAGTACGACCGGGTGTGGACGGCATTCGGTCCTCCGGATTTTCAAGGGCCGCTGGGAGAGTACGGACACTACGCGACGTGCGGTGCTCTTCCAGCCACTGGACCATACCTCCGGCTGAGCCGATTCCAGGGTGGGCAGGCTGTTAAACCGAAAAGATAACTCTTCCTAAGGCTCCCGCCAACGTCTCTGGACTTCCTAACGTTGTCGTCGAGCGCCACGTCCCGGTTCAGGAATTTTAACCTGATTCCCTTTCGAAACTCACGCAAAACGCGCTATCTGTCAGGGTTTCCCCGACCCTTAAGATCGACTAACCCATGTGCAAGTGCCATTCACATGGAACCTTTCCCCTCTTCGACCTTTAAAGTTCTCATTTGAATATTTGCTACTACCACCAAAATCTGCACCGACGGCCGCTCCGCCCGAGCTCGCGCCCAAGGTTTTGCAGCGAATGCCATGCCCTCCTACTAATCGGGGCCTGGCATTTGCCCCGACAACCGAGTATAGGTCGCGCGCTTAAGCGCCATCCATTTTTTAGGCTAGTTGATTCGGCAGGTGAGTTGTTACCCACTCCTTAGCAGATTTCGACTTCCATGACCACCGTCCTGCTGTCTTAATCAACTAACACCCTTTGTGGGATCTAGGTTAGCGCCCATTTTGGCACCGTAACCCAGCCTTCCGGTTCATCCTGCATCGCCAGTTCTGCTTACCAAAAATGGCCCACTCGGAGCTCTTGATTCCGTGGCGCGGATCAAAGAAGCAGTCGCGCCGTCCTACCTATTTAAAGTTTGAGAATAGTTCAAGGGTGTTGCGTCCCCGAGGCCTCTAATCATTGGCTTTACCCAATAGAACTAGCACGCGAGCTCCAGCTATCCTGAGGGAAACTTCGGAGGGAACCAGCTACTAGACGGTTCGATTAGTATTTCCCTCCTTTACCCAAGTCAGACGAACGATTTGTACGTCAGTATTGCTGCGGGCCTCCACCAGAGTTTCCTCTGGCTTTGCCCAGCTCAGGAATAGTTCACCATCTTTCGAGTCCCGGCAGGAATGCTCACACTCGAACCCTTCTCAGAAGATCAAGGTCGGTCAGCGGTGCACCCCTCGGGCGATCCCACCAATCAGCTTCCTTGCGCCTTATGAGTTTACTCGCCCATTGACTTGCACATATGTCAGACTCCTTGGTCTGTGGTTTAAGACGGGTCGAATGGGGAGCACACAGTCCAGCGTCCGGAGCGCGCAGATGCCGAAGCATGCCAGAGGCGCGTGCTGCCTTCCACAATCGAGGAGACGACATTCCACGAGTTGGTGCCACAGTTCTATAGTACCACAGTGCCTGTGTGCCAAGCTGCCTTGGTGCCATGGTGCCTGTGTGACACGGTGCCAAACAACCCGACTCGTAGACAGCGCCTCGTGGTACGACAGGGTCCGGGCATGACTGGTCTCTCACCCTCTTCGGCTTCCCCTTCCAGGGGACTTGGGCCCAGTCCGCCGCTGAGGACGCTTCTCCAGACTACAATTCGGATGACGGAGCCGCCCGATTCTAAGGCTAGGGTGTTCCCGATTCGCTTGTCGTTACTAAGGGAATCCTTGTAAGTTTCATTTCCTCCACTTATTGATATGCTTAAACTCAACAGGGTAATCCCGCCTGACCTGGGGTCTCGGTCAGGAGCGCCTGAGCGCGAAAGTGTCCTGGAGTCCGGACGCGCGACAGGCTGTAGCCACGATGGCAAAGAGAGTTGAGTTGCAACCACCACTTTCTGCGACGTCCGTCGACGTGGACTCGCATTTAGGCCAGCTGTGAGCTCAAGGGGCACGAAAGGCCAGTATCCTCCCAGCGACGACAGCGCACCTCGTGATTGAGGCACGATGCGAGGGGGCGATGCGATGTGTGACGCCCAGGCAGACGTGCTCTCGGCCTAATGGCTTCAGGCGTAACTTGCGTTCAAAGACTCGATGGTTCACGGGATTCTGCAATTCACACCAACTATCACATTTTGCAACGTTCTTCATCGATGCGAGAGTCGAGATATCTATTATCGAGAGTCGTTTTCATTTATAGAAGAAGTACAGGTCCCCCCGACACATACCACAGACGGGGCGCGAGGGGCAGGCTATCGATTCAAGTATTCCTTGACGCTTTCTGCACCGAGGATGGAGGGAGGCGATCGTGCGGAGTGCCTGAGCACCCCGCCCGCGCAGACTCCCCAGTTGTTAAACACGTTTTTGGGGTCGTACTGCTGTGCAGGTTTGGACAATGATCCTTCCGCAGGTTCACCTACGGAAACCTTGTTACGACTTCTCCTTCCTCTAAATGATAAGGTTGAATGGACATTTCACCGAATCATTCAATTCGTAAGAGCAACGGGCGGTGTGTACAAATGGCAGGGACGTAGTCAACGCGAGCTGATGACTCGCGCTTACTAGGAATTCTTCGTTGAAGACCAACAATTTCAATGATCTATCCCCATCACGATGAAATTTCAAAGATTACCCGAGCCTGTTGGCCAAGGCTAGAAATTCGTTGAATACATCAGTGTAGTGCGCGTGCGGCCCAGAACATCTAAGTGCATCACAGACCTGTTATTGCCTCAAACATCCGTGGCCTAAGGCAGTAGTTCATTAATTGAATTAACCAGACAAATCGCTCTACCAACTAAGAACGGTCATGCACCACCACTCATAGAATCAAGAAAGAGCTCTCAGTCTGTCAATCCTTACTAGTTCTAGACCTGGTAAGTTTCCCCGTGTTGAGTCAAATTAAGCCGCAGGCTCCACTCCTAGTGGTGCCCTTCCATCAATTCCTTTAAGTGTCAGCCTTGCGACCATACTCCCCCCGGAACCCAAAAACTTTGATTTCTCATAAGGTTCCGGTGGAGTCCTAAAAGCAACATCCGCTGATCCCTGGTCGACATCATTTATGGTTGAGACTAGGACGGTATCTGATCGCCTTCGATCCCCCAACTTTCGTTCTTGATTAATGAAAACATCCTTGTCAAATGCTTTCGCAGTTGTTCATCTTTCAGAAATCCAAGAATTTCGCCTCTGACAATGAAATACGAATGCCCCCTACTGTCCCTGTTAATCATTACTCCGATCCCGAAGGCCAACATAATAGGACAAAAATCCTATAATGTTATCCCATGCTAAAGTATACAGAGCTTTGGCTTGCTTTGAGCACTCTAATTTCTTCAAAGTAACAGCGCTGGAGGCACGACCCGGCCAGTTAAGGCCAGGAGCGCATCGCCGATAGAAGGGACGAGACGATCGGTGCATACCATAGGCGGACCGGCCGGCCTATCCCAAAGTCCAACTACAAGCTTTTTAAATGAAACAACTTAAATATAAGCTATTGGATCTAGAATTACCGCAGCTACTGGCAGCAGACTCGCCCTCCAATGGATCCTTGTTAAGGGATTTAGATTGTACTCATTCCAATTACCAGACTCATTGAGCCCGGTATTGTTATTTATTATCACTACCTCCCCGTGTCAGGATTGGGTAATTTACGCGCCTGCTGCCTTCCTTAGATGTCGGTAGTCGTATATCAGGCTCCCTCTCCACAATCGCATCCGAGAATCCGACCGCCGCTCGCGAACCACGACATCGCACAACGAAGCGAGGGAGTCGTGGCTTGCGAGGGCAGCCTTTCGATTCGCCCCCACGCATGAAATGCGAGGGGCGAAGGGCGATCGATAAAACTTGATAATGCCTGGGCATTAGGTATGCAGCACAGGAAACCGACTTCGAGCAAGCCAACTTTGCGCTTGCCCCACAACTGAGATGGTAGGTGGGTCAGGACGTCGCTTCTCGAGAAGGGATCCAACCTAACCGCACGTGCCGAACATAACTCACGAACCATGCGTCCAAATGCTCCGTCGATGAACGCCCGGCACCGGCCCCAACGCCCGACAATAGATGCCGTGCGCTGCTGCCCATACGGACGTTGCAAGGCTGAAGCTAGTCCCGCCTTGACACGATAGGCCGCCCTTGGGGGAAGCAGAGAGATAAGGAATGCCGAGGCTCATGCACGGACGCCGACCACCAGCGCTCGCTGCCTATGCCAACTACCGATAGTCGCCTTGAAGTGCCTTCAACACCTCTACACCCATTATATATGCTTAAAAAAAACCCAAGTGACAGGAGTAGACATGATTTTGCCAGAGAATAATACCAGACATATGCGGACCCGAACAGTACGTTTTGATAAGATACGGAGCCTGTGCACTCACAAAAAGGTCGCGTAATTTGTAAATGATAATTTTCATTGAGAAAATATTTTTTTACAAATATCATTTATTAAAATTCAAAAAATATGTAAAAATAAATCAAAAATAGAAAAACTATTTATAAAAATATGAAAAAATTAGGAAAATATTCTCAGCGCATGAACTAACCTTAAACCAACAATCGAGTGCATATTTGTACGTATAACGTAATGATATAAAATATTTAAATTGAATGATATTAAATAAAAATTTTAAAAAAATATAAAAATAACGTGGGGTCATTAGGAAAATCGCCCAGAATGCAACGGATAAGTGACAACCCCAAAATATGCATATTATAACGAAGTAGCCTTAAACCAACAATTGACTGCGCATTTGTACGAATGACGTAACGATATAAAATACTTAAATTTAAGGATATCAAATAAAAATTTGAAAAGAAGGCGACGGGACATTACGAAAACCGCCACGACATATGAGGAAACATTGAATTATATTTGAAATAAAAAAATTAGAGCGGATATGTAGAAAAATGATTATGAAACGATGAGGAGGTGCGTTAGTGCCTTGGTGCCACGGTACCACGGCGTCACGGTGCCTTGGTGCCATGGCGCCATGCTGCCTTGGTGCCATGGTGCCACGGTACTATGGTGCCACGGTGCTTTGGTGCCACGGTGCCTTGGTGCCTTAGTGCCATGGCACCACGCCAGTTCCTTGGTGCGTTGGTGCCATGGTGCCACGATGCCCCAGTGCCATGGTGCCGCGGTTCCACGGCGCCTTGGCGCCACGGTGCCTTGGTGCCATGGTGTCGCGGTGCCATGGTGCCTTGGTGCCTTGATGCCATGGTGCCTTGGAGCCATGGTGCCTTGGTGCCTTCGTGCCATGGCGCCACGGTGTCAAGCTGCCTTGGTGCCATGGTGCCTGTGTGCATTGGTGCCATGGTGCCACGGTGCCTTTGGGCCACGGTGCTTGTGTGCCAAGCTTCCTTGGTGCCATGGTGCCTGTGTGACATGGTGTCATGGTGCCATGGCGCCGCGCCGCCTTTGTGCCATGGCGCGAAAGTGCCTAGGTACCAGGTGCCATAGCGCCACGGTGCCTTGGTGCCTTGCTGCCATGGTGCCATGGGGCCACGGTGCCATGGCGCCACGGTGCCTTGGTGCCATGGAGCCACGATGCCCTGGGGCCACGGAGCCATGGCACCTTGGTGCCTTGGTGTCATGGCGCCACGGTGCCAAGTTGCCTTGGTGCCACGGTGCATGGATATCCAACTTGACAAAGACACCACCTTGGCAGGCCACTATACGTCCGTCGACGTTCGTCATTGGAGGTGTCTCCAGCATTGTACTCGATGGTTACAAAAACCTCTAATTGCGGCATACCTCTACGCACCGACGTTGTTCTCGGCGCTTCGCTGAGCACTTATTCCGCACTGCAAATCGCGGAAATCCTCCAGTTGCCATGCCGTTGTTTTTCACGAAAGGCCACTTCATATCGTATGCTTAACTGTTTGGAATGGAACGCACGCGACGCATGGCTAACTCAGGTGAGGTGAGATCGCAGCACTTCGTGGGATTTTTCAAGGACGAATGCACGAACCTCCTTTGGAGACGGGCGGCAGGGTGGTTGGATTGGATGGGGAGGGACCAACCAAAGCGACAAAGGGCTGAATCTCAATGGATCGTGGCAGCAAGGCCGGTCCAAACAGGTATGCTGACACTCGAATCCTTCTCAGAAGATCAAGGTCGGTCGAAAGTGTACGCCTCAGGGGGATCCCACCAATCAGCTTCCTTGCGCCTTACGGGTTTACTCGCCCGTTGACTCACACACATGTCAGACTCCTTGGTCTGTGTTTCAAGACTGGTCGAATGGGGAGCCCACAGGCCAGCGTCAGGAGCGCGCAGATGCCGAAGCACACCGGAGGCGCGCGCTGCCTGCCACAATCCAGGAGAAGGTATTCCACGAGCGTATCGAGAGCCTGGGCTTTGGCCGCCCCCCAATCCACGTTGGTCTATGCCCCGGGTCGATTAACGTACCGGCTCGTCGTCGTTCCACATCCGACCGAGGCGCATCGCCGGCCCCCATCCACTTCCTTCCCGATAATTTCAAGCACTCTTTTACTCTCTTTTCAAAGTCCTTTTCATCTTTCCCTCGCGGTACTTGTTCGCTATCGGTCTCTCGCCCGTATTTAGCCTTTGATGGAATTCAACGCCGGATTTGGGCTTCATTCCCAAACAACCCAACTCGTAGACAGCGCCTCGTGGTGCGATAGGGTCCTAGCACGACGGGGCTCTCACCCTCTCCGGTGCCCCCTTCAAGCGGACTTGGGCCCGGTCCGCCGCTGAGGACGCTTCTCCAGACTATAATTCAAACGATGGAGCCGCCCGATTCTAAGGCTGGGCTGTTCCCGATTCGCTCGCCGTTACTAAGGGAATCCTTGTATATGCTTAAAAAAAACCAAGTGATAGGAGTAGACATGATTTTGCCACAGAATCATACCAGACATATGCGGACCCGAACTGCACGTTTTGATAAGATACGGAGCCTGTGCACTCACAAAAAGGTCGCGTAATTTGTAAATGATAATTTTCGTTGAGAAAATATTTTTTTACAAATATCATTTATTAAAATTCAAAAAATATATAAAAATAAATCAAAAATAGAAAAACTATTTATAAAAATATGAAAAAATTAGGAAAATATTCTCAGCGCATGAACTAACCTTAAACCAACAATCGAGTGCATATTTATACGTATAACGT
>CM061561.1:286140839-286143339 GCA_030864225.1 Capsicum baccatum var. pendulum | reverse complement strand
AACAATCGAGTGCATATTTGTACGTATAATGTAACGATATAAAATATTTACATTTAAGGATATTAAATAAAAAATTTAAAAAAATATAAAAATAACGTGGGGTCATTAGGAAATCGCCTAGAATGCAATGGATAAGTGACAACCCCAAAATATGCATATTAGAATGAAGTAGCCTTAAACCAACAATTGAGTGAACATTTGTACGAATGAAGTAACGATATAAAATATTTAAATTTAAGGATATTAAATATAAATTTGAAAAGAAGGCAACGGGACATTACGAAAACCGCCACGACATATGAGGTAACATTGAAATATATTTAAAATAAAAAAATTAGAGCGGATATGTAGAAAAATGAGTATGCAACAGTGAGGAGGATGGATAAACGTCAGGAAAATATTAGGCTGATCGAACGTAGGTTTACGCTCTTTTGATTTTGCCACGGTGCGTTAGTGCCTTGGTGCCATGGTGCCTTGGTGCCACGGTGCCACGACGCCACGGTGCCTTGGTGCCATGGCGCCATGCTGCCTTGGTGCCATGGTTCCACGGTGCTATGGTGCCACGGTGCATTGTTTCCACGGTGCCTTGGTGCCATGGTTCCATGGTGTCACGGTGCCATGGCACCACGACAGTGCCTTGGTACGTTGGTGCCATGGTGCCACGATGCCCCGATGCCTTGGTGCCGCAATGCCACGGTGCCTTGGTGCCATGGTGTCGCGGTGCCTTGCTGCCTTGGTGCCATGGTGTCATGGTGCCATGGTTCCTTGGTACCTTGGTGCCATGGCGCCACGGTGCCAAGTTGCCTTGGTGCCATGGTGTCTGTGTGCCACGGTGCCATGGTGCCACCTTGCCTGTGTGCCATGGTGCTATGGTGCCACGGTGCCTGTATGCCACGCTGCCTTGGTGCCTTGGTGCCTGTGTGACACGGAGCCATGGTGCCATGGCGCCGCGCCGCCTTTGTGCCATGGCACCAAGGTGCCTAGGTTCCATGGCACAAAGGCGGCGCGGCGCCATGGCACCATGGCTCCGTGTCACACAGGCACCAAGGCACCAAGGCAGCGTGGCATACAGGCACCGTGGCACTACGGTGCCTTGGTGCCTTGGCGCCACGGAGCCATGGTGCCTTGGTACCTTGGAACCACGGAACCATGGCGCCACGGTGCCTTGGTGCCATGGCGCAACGGTGCCTTGGTGCCACGGCGCCACAGTGCCAAGATGCCTTGGTGCCACGGTGCACGGATATCCAACTTGACAAAGACACCACCATGGCAGGCCACTATACGTCCGTCGACGTTCATTATTGGAGGCGTCTCCAACATTGCACTCGACGTCACAAAAACCTATAATTACGGCATGCCTCCACGCCCCAATGTTGTTCTCGGCGCTTCGCTTAGCACTTATGCCGCACTCCGAATCGCGCAAATCCTCCAGTTGCGATGCCGTGGTTTTTCGCGAAAGGCCACTTGATATCGTATGATTAACTGTTTGGAATGGAACGCACGCGAGGCTTGGCTAACTCGGGTGAGATGAGCTCGCAGGACTTGGTGGGATTTTTCAAGGACGAATGCACGAACCTCTTTTGGAGACGGGCGGCAGGGTGGTTGGATTGGATGGGGAGGGATGAACCGGACCGACAAAGGGCTGAATATCATTGGATCGTGGTAGCAAGGCCACTCTGCCACTTACAATACCCCGTCGCATACTTAAGTTATCTGCAAAGGATTCTGCCCGCCGCTCGATGGAAATTGTACTTTAAGGCAGCCGCCGCGACCCTTCCGCCGCTGTGGCTTAGCCAAAGACACGTGCCCTTGGGGGCCGAGGCCCCTACTGCGGGTCGGCTAGCAAACGGCGGGCGCATGCATCGCTTCTAGCCCGTATTCTGACTTACAGGCGTTCAATCATAATGCAACACATGGTAGCTTCGCGCCACTGGCTTTTTAACCAAGCGCGATGACCAATTGTGTGAATCAACGGTTCTTCTCGTACTGGGTTGAATTACTATTGCGACACTGTCATCAGTAGGGTAAAACTAACCTGTCTCTCGATGTTCTAAACCCAGCTCACATTCCCTATTGGAGGGTGAACAATCCAACACTTGGTGAATTCTGCTTCATAATGATAGGAAGAGCCAACATCGAAGGATCAAAAAGCAACGTCACTATGAACGCTTGGCTTACACAAGCCAGTTATCCCTGTGGTAACTTTTCTGACACCTCTAGCTTCGAATTTCGAAGGTCTAAAGGATCGTTAGGCCACACTTTCACGGTGCGTTTTCGTACTGGAAATCAGAATCAAAAGAGCTTTTACCCTTCTGTTCCACACGAGATTTCTGTTCTCTTTGAGCTCATCTTAGGACACCTACATTATCTTTTAACATATGTGCCGCCCCAGCCAAACTCCCCACCTGACAATGTCTTTCGCCCGGATCGGCCCGCAGAGCGAGCCTTGGGTCCAAAAAGAGGGGCAGTGCCCCGCTTCCGATTCACGGAATAAGTAAAA
>CM061561.1:286123339-286130839 GCA_030864225.1 Capsicum baccatum var. pendulum | reverse complement strand
GGGTTTATTGCACGTATTAGCTCTAAAATTACTACGGTTATTCGAGTAGTAGATACCATCAAACAAACTATAACTGATTTAATGATCCAATCGCAGTTTTACAATCTGAATTTGTTCATACTTACACATACATGGCTTAATCTTTGAGATAAGCATATGACTACTGGAAGGATCAACTAGGTAGCATTCCTCATCGACGTCAGCGTCACATGAGCCCGGCCTGCCCACGGGGGCGCAGACGGATTTAAGGTGAGCGCGACCGTCGTTTACCAGGAGCGTCGTATGGGCCAGTCGACGCGAGAGAGTCGTGGGATGTGAGGGAGGCCTTTAGATTCGCCCCGTGCACGAAATGGGAGGGACGAAGGGCGATCGATAAAACTTGATAATGCCTGGGCATTAGGTATGCAGCACAGGAAACTGACTTCGAGCAAGCCTACATTGCGCTTGCCCCGAGACTGAGATGGTAGGTGGGTAAGGACGTCACGGCTCGAGCAGGGATCCAACCTAACCGCACATGCCGAACACAACTCACGCACCATGCGTCCAAATGCTCCGTCGATGCACGCCCGACACCGGCCTCAATACCCGACAATAGCTGTCGTGCGCTGCTGCCCATGCGGACATTGCAAGGCTAAAGCAAGTCCCGCTTGACACGATAGCCCACCTGTGGGGGAAGCAGAGGAGATGAAGGCACGCCGAGGCTCATGCACGGGCGCCTCCCACGCCTTAAAGTGCCTTCAACACCTCTACCCCCCTAATATATGATTAAAAAAAAAACAAGTGACAGGAGTGGACAGGATTTTTCCAGAGAATCGTACTAGACATATGCGGACCCGAACTGCATGTTTTGATAAGATATGGAGCCTATGCACACAATAAAAGGTCGCATAATTTGTAAATGATAGTTCTCGTTGAGAAAATATTTTTTTACAAATATCATTTATTAAAATTCAAAAAATATGTAAAAATAAATCAAAAATAGAAAAAATATTTATAAAAATAAGAAAAAATTTGGAAAATATTCTCAGCGCATGAACTAACCTTAAACCATTAATCGATTGCATATTTGTACGTATAACGTAATGATATAAAATATTTAAATTAAAGGATATTAAATAAAAATTTTAAAAAAATAAAAAAATAACGTGGGGTCATTAGGAAAATCGCCCAGAATGCAACGTATAAGTGACAACCCCAAAATATGCATATTAGAATGAAGTAGCCTTAAACCAAAAATTGAGTGCGCATTTGTACGAATGACGTAATGATATAAAATATTTAAATTTAAGGATATTAAATAAAAATTTGAAAAGAAGGCGACGGGACATTACGAAAACCGCTAAGACATATGAGGTAACACTGAAATATATTTAAAATAAAAAAATTAGAGCGGATATATAGAAACATGAGTATGCAACGATGAGGAGCATGGATGAACGTCAGGAAAATATTAGGATGATCGAACGTAGGTTTACGCTCTTTTGATTTTGCCACGGTGCGTTAGTGCCTTGGTGCCACGGTACCATGGCGTCACGGTGCCTTGGTTCCATGGCGCCATGCTGCCTTGGTGCCATGCTGCCACAGTGCTATGGTGCCACGGTGCATTGGTGCCACGGTGCCATGGTGCCACGGTGACATGGCACCACGACAGCGCCTTGGTGCATTGGTGCCATGGTTCCCTGATTCCCCGGTGCCATGGTGCCGCGGTGCCACGGCGCCATGGCACCATGGTGCCTTGGTGCCATGGTGCCGCGGTGCCTTGGTGCCATGGTGCCATGGTGCCTTGGTGTATTGGTGCCATGACGCCACGGTGCCAAGCTGCCTTGGTGCCATGGTGCCTGTGTGCCATGGTGCCACGGTGCCTGTGGGCCACGGTGCTTGTGTGCCAAGCTGCCTTGGTGCCATGGTGCCCGCCTTGGTGCCATGGCGCCAAGGTGCCTAGGTCCCATGGCGCCATGGTGCCTTGGTGCCTTAGTGCCATGGCGCCACGGTGCCTTGGTGCCATGGTGCCATGGGGCCACGGTGGCATGGCGACACGGTGCCATGGCACCACGGTGCCATGGCTCCACGGTGCCTTGGTGCCTTGGTGCCTTGGTGCCATGGCGCCACGGAGCCATGGCTCCTTGGTGCCTTGGTGCCATGGCGCCACGGTACCTTGCTGCCATGGCGCCATGGCGCCACAGTGCCAAGCTGCGTTGGTGCCACGGTGCACGGATATCCAACTTGACAAAGACACCACCATGGCAGGCCACTATACGTCCGTCGACGTTTGTCATTGGAGGCGTCTCCATCATTGCACTCGACAGTCACAAAAACCTCTAATTGCGGTATGCCTCCACGCACCGATGTTGTTCTTGGCGATTTGCTGAGCACTTATGCCGCACTCCGAATCGTGAAAATCCTCTAGTTGCGATGCCGTTGTTTTTTGTGAAAGGCCACTTGATATCGTATTCTTAACTGTTAGGAATGGAACTCACGCGACGCTTGGCTAACTCGGGTGAGGTGAGATCGCAACACATGGTGGGATTTTTCAAGAATGAATGCACAAACCTTCTTTGGAGACGGGCGACAGGGTGGTTGGATTGGATGGGGAGGGACGAACCGGAGCAACAAAGGGCTGAATCTCAGTGGATCGTGGCAGCTAGGCCGGTCCCAACAGGTATGCTCACACTCGAATCCTTCTCAGAAGATCAAGGTCGGTCGGTAGTGCACGCCTCGGGGGGATCCCACCAATCAGCTTCCTTACGCCTTACGGGTTTACTCGCCCGTTGACTCGCACATATGTCAGACTCCTTGGTCCGTGTTTCAAGACGGGTCGAAAGGGGAGCCCATAGGCCAGCGTCCGGAGCGCGCAGATGCCGAAGAATGCCGGAGGCGCGCTCTGCCTGCCACAATTAAGGATACGGAATTCCATGAGCATATCGAGAGCCTAGGCTTTGGCCGCCCCACAATCCATGCTGGTCCATGCCCTGGGTCGATCGGCGTACCGGCTCGTCGTCATTCCACATACGATTGGGGCGTATCGCCGGCCCCCATCCGCTTTCCTCCCGATAATTTCATGCACTCTTTGACTCTCTTTTCAATGTCCTTTTCATCTTTCCCTCGCGGTACTTGTTCGCTATCGGTCACTCGCCCGTATTTAGCCTTGGATGGAATTCACCGCCTGATTTGGGCTGCATTCCCAAATAACCCGATTCGCTCGCCATTACTAAGGGAATCCTTATAAGTTTCTTTTCCTCCGCTTATTGATATGCTTAATCTCAACGGGTAATCCTGCCTAACCTGGGGTCGCTGTAGGAGCGCCTGAGTGCGAAAGGGTCCAGGAGTCCGGACGTGCGACGTGTCGTAGCCACGACAGCAAAGAGAGATGAGTTGCAACCAACACTTGCCGCGACGTCTGTCGATGTGGACTCGCATTTAGGCCAGCCGCGAGCTCGAGGTGTACACGAGGCCAGTATCCGCCCCACGAAGACAGCGCGGCTCGTGATTGAGGCACGATGCGAGGGGGTGACCCACGATGACTCGCGCCCAAGGTTTTGCAGCGACCGCCATGCCCTCCTACTCATCGGGGCCTGGCACTTGCCCCGACAACCGGGTGTAGGTTGCTCTCTTAAGCTCCATCCATTTTCGAGGCTAGTTGATTCGGCAGGTGAGTTGTTACACACTTTTTAGCAGATTTCGACTTCCATGACCACCGTCCTGCTGTCTTAATCTACCAACACCCTTTATGGGATCTAGGTTAGCGCGTATTTTGGCACCGTAACCTGGCTTCTGGTTTATCCCGCATCGCCAGTTCTGCTTATCAAAAATGGCCCACTCGGAGCTCTTGATTTCGTGGCGCAGATCAACAAAGCAGTCGCGCCGTCCTACCTATTCAAAGTTTGAGAATAGTTTGAGTGCGTTGTGTCCCCGAGGCCTCTAATCATTGGCTTTACCCGATAGAACTCGCACGTGAGCTCTAGCTATCCTGAGGGAAACTTCGGAGGGAACCAGCTACTAGACAGTTCGATTAGTCTTTCCCCCTATACCCAAGTCAGACAAACAATTTGCACGTCACTATCGCTGCGGGCCTCAACCAGATGTTTCTCTGGCTTCGCGCCCGCTCAGGCATAGTTCACCATCTTTCGGGTCCCGACAGGTATGGTCACACTCGAACCCTCCTCAGAAAATCAAGGTCGGTCGGTGGTGCACCCCTCGGGGGGATCCCACTAATCAGCTTCCTTGCGCCTTACGGGTTTACTTGCCCGTTGACTCATACAATGGCAGACTCCTTGGTCCGTGTTTCAAGATGGGTCGAATGGGGAGCCCACAGGCCAGCGTCCG
Source organism: Capsicum baccatum var. pendulum (assembly GCA_030864225.1). NCBI lineage: Eukaryota > Viridiplantae > Streptophyta > Magnoliopsida > Solanales > Solanaceae > Capsicum > Capsicum baccatum. The sequence goes on along the minus strand of CM061561.1, from coordinate 286,126,516 downwards.
GAGTGCGCAGATGTTAAAGCACGCCAGAGGTGCGCGCTGCCTGCCACAATCGAGGAGATGGCATTCCACGAGTGTATCGAGAGCCCGGTCTTTGGCCTCCCCCCCAATCCACACTGATCCACGCCCCAGGTCGATCGGCGTACAGGCTCGTCGCCATTCCACATCCGACCGGGGTGCATCGCCGGCCCCCATCCGCTTCCCTCCCAACAATTTCAAGCACTCTTTGACTCTCTTTACAAAGTCCTTTTTATCTTTCCATCGCGGTACTTGTTCGCTATCGATCTCTCGCCCGTATTTAGACTTTGATGGAATTCACCGCCCAATTTGGGATACATTCCCAAACAACCCGACTCGTAGACATCGCCTCGTGGCGCGACAGGGTCAGGGCACGACGGGCCTCTCACCCTCTCTGGCGCCCCCTTCCAGGGGACTTGGGCCCGGTCCACCGCTGAGAACGCTTCTTCAGACTACAATTCGGACGACGGAGTCGCCCGATTCTAAGGCTGGGCTATTCCCGATTCGCTTGCCTTTACTATAGGAATCCTTTTAAGTTTCTTTTCCTCCGTTTATTGATATGCTTAAACTCAATGAGTAATCCCGCCTGACCTGCGGTCGCGGTCAGAGCGCCTGAGCTCGAAGGGCTCCTGGAGTCTGGACGCGCGACGGGCCGTAGCCACAACAGCAAAGAGAGTTGAGTTGCACGATGTGAGGGGGCGACACGATATGTGATGCCTAGGCAGACGCGCCCTCGGCCTAATGGCTTCGGGTGCAACTTGCGTTCAAAGACTCGATGGTTCACGAGATTCTGCAATTCATACCAAGTATCGTATTTCGCAACGTTCTTCATCGATGCGAGAGCCGAGATATCCTTTGCCGAGATTCGTTTTCATTTACAGAAGAAGCACAGGTCCCCCCGATGCATGCCGCGGATGGGGCGCGAGGGGAAGGCTATCGATTGAAGTATTCCTTGGCCGTTTCTGCGCCGGGGTTCGTTGGTCGCCCGCCGCGCATGTCCCGTGATTGAGGCACGATGCGATGGGGCAACACGATTAGTGACGCCCAGGTAGACGCGCCCTCGGCCTAATGGCTTCGGGCGCAACTTGCGTTCAAAGACTCGATGGTTCACGGGATTCTGCAATTCATACCTAGTATCGCATTTCGCAACGTTCTTCATCGATGCGAGAGCTGAGATATCCGTTGCCGAGAGTTGTTTTCATTTACAGAAGAAGCACAGGTCCCCCCGATGCATGCCGTGGATGGGGCGCGAGGGGAAGGCTATCGATTCAAGTATTCCTTGGCACTTTCTGCGCCGGGGTTTGTGGGTCGCCCGCCACGCGCGCTGGGGTGCGCGCGCCGGGGCCGGGGGGAGGCGCTCGTGCGGAGTGCCAGAGCACCCCTCCCGCGCGGACTCCCCAGTTGTTAAAAACGTTCACGGGGTCGTTCTGCTGTGCAGGTTTTGACAATGATCCTTCCGCAGGTTCACCTACGGAAACCTTGTTACGACTTCTCCTTCTTCTAAATGATAAGGTTCAATGGACTTCTCGCGACGTCGCGGGCAGTGAACGACCCACGTCATCGCGATCCAAACATTTCACCGGATCATTCAATCGGTAGGAGCGACGGGCGGTGTGTACAAAAAGGGCAGGGAAGTAGTCAACGCGAGCAGATGACTCGCGCTTACTAGGAATTCCTCGTTGAAGACCAACAATTTCAATGATCTATCCCCATCACGATGAAATTTCAAAGATTACCCGAGCCTGTCGGCCAAGGCTATAAACTCGTTGAATACATCAGTGTAGTGTGCGTGCGGCCCAGAATATCTAAGGGCATCACAGAACTGTTATTGCCTCAAACTTCCCCAGCCTAAAAGGCTGTAGTCCCTCAAAGAAGCTGGCCGCGAAGGGATACCTCTGCATAGCTAGTTAGCAGGGTGATGTCTCGTTCGTTAATGGAATTAACCAGACAAATCGCTCCACCAACTAAGAACGTCCATGCAACAACACCCATAGAATCAAGAAAGAGCTCTCAGCCTGTCAATCCTTACTATGTCTTGACCTGGTATGTTTCCCCGTGTTGAGTCAAATTAAACCGCAGGCTCCGCTCTTGGTGGTGCCCTTCCGTCAATTCCTTTAAGTTTCAGCCTTGTGACCATACTCCCCCCGGAACACAAAAACTTTGATTTCTCATAAGGCTCCGGTGGAGTACTAAAAGCAACATCCGCTGATCCCTGGTCAGCATCGTTTATGGTTGAGACTAGGACGATATCTGATCACCTTCAAACCCCCAACTTTCATTCTTGATTAATGAAAACATCCTTGGGAAATGCTTTCGCAGTTGTTCGTCTTCCATAAATCCAAGAATTTCACCTCTGACTATGAAATACGAATGCCCCCAAATGTCCCTGTTAATAATTACTCCGATCTCGAAGGCCAACGTAATAGGACCTAAATCCTGTAATGTTATCTCATGCTAATGTATACAGAGCGTAGGCTTGCTTTAAGGACTCTAATTTCTTCAAAGTAACACCGCTGTAGGCATGACCCGGCCAATCAAGGCAAGGAGCGCATCGCCGACAGAAGGGATGAGACGATCGGTGCACACCATAGGCGGAAGGCGACGGAACATTACGAAAACTGCCACGACATATGAGGTAACATTGAAATATATTTAAAATAAAAAAATTAGAGCAGTTATGTAGAAAAATGAGTATGCAACGGTGAGGATGATGGATGAACGTTAGGAAAATATTAGGATGAACGAACCTAGGTTTACGCTCTTTTGATTTTGCCACAGTGCGTTAGTGCCTTGGTACCATGGTGCCTTGGTGCCTTGGTGCCACGACGCCTTGGTGCCATGGCTCCATGCTGCCTTGGTGCCATGGTGCCACGGTGCTATGCTGCCACGGTGCATTGGTGCCACGGTGCCTTGGTGCCTTGGTGCCATCGTGCCACGGTGCCATGGCACCACGGTAGTGCCTTGGTGTATTGGTGCCATGGTGCCACGATGCACTGGTGCCACGAAACCATGGCGCCACCGTGCCTTGGTGCCATGGTGCCGCGGTACCATGGTGCCGCGGTGCCTTGCTGCCTTGGTGCCATGGTGCCGTGGTGCCTTGCTGCCTTGGTGCCATGGCACCACGGTGCCAATCTGCCTTGGTACCATGGTGCCTGTATGCCA
>CM061561.1:286113339-286118339 GCA_030864225.1 Capsicum baccatum var. pendulum | reverse complement strand
CGAATGCCCCCAAATATCCCTATTAATCATTGCTCCGATCCCGAAGGCCAACGTAATGGGACCTAAATCCTATAATGTTATCCCATGCTAATGTATGTAGAGCGTCGGCTTGCTTTGAGCACTCTAATTTCTTCAAAGTAACAACGCCGGAGGCACGACTCGGCCAATTAAGGCCAGGAGCGCATCACCGACAGAAGAGATGAGACGATCGGTGCACACTATAGGCGGACCGGCTACTGGCACCAGACTTGCCCTCCAATGGATCCTCGTTAAGGGATTTATATTGTACTCATTCCAATTACTAGACTCATTGAGCTCGGTATTATTATTTATTTTCACTACCTCCCCGTGTCAGGATTGGGTAATTTACGCGCCTAGTGCCTTCCTTGGATGTGGTAGCCGTTTCTCAGGCTCTTTCTTTGAAATCAAACCCTAATTCTCCGTCACCCATCACCACCATGGTAGTCCACTATCCTACCATCAAAAGTTGATAGGGCAGAAATTTGAATGATACATCACCGGTACGATGGTCGTGCGATCCGTCGAGTTATCATGAATCATCGCAGTAATGGGCAGATCCCGCGTCGACCTTTTATCTAATAAATGCATCTCTTCCAGAAGTCGGGGTTTTTTGCCGTATTAGTTCAAGAATTACTATGGTTATCCGAGTAGTAGATACCATCAAACAAACTATAACTGATTTAATGATCCATTCGCAGTTTCACAGTCTGAATTTGTTCATACTTACACATGCATGGCTTAATCTTTGAGACAAGCATATGACCACTGGAAAGATCAACCAGGTAGCATTCCTCATCGACGTCGGTGTTGCATGAGCCTGGCCTGCCCGCAGGGGGCGCGGACGGATTCAAGGTGAGCGCGACCGTCGTTTGCAAGGAGCGTCGTACGGGGCGGATAGAAGCCAATGAAGGCACCATGCTCACTGCGTCTGCCGTATCTGAGAATCTGGATAGCCGCTTGCGGACCACAACATCACACGACAAAGCGAGGGAGTCGTAGGATGCGAGGGTGGCCTTTCGATTTGGCCCACACACAAAATGCGAGGGGCGAATGGCGATCGATAAAACTTGATAATGCCTGGGCATTAGGTATGCAGCATAGGAAACTGACTTCGAGCAAGCCTACATTGCGCTTGCCCCGCAACTGAGATAGTAGGTGGGTTAGGACGTCGCTGCTCTAGTAGGGATATAACCTAACCGCACGTGCCGAACACAACTCATGCACCGTGCGTCCAAATGCTCCGTTGATGCACGCCCGGCATCGGCCCCAATGCCCGACAATAGATGTCGTGCGCTGCTGCCCATGCGGACGTTGCAAGTCTGAAGCAAGTCTCGATTGACACGATAGCCCGACCGAGGGGGAAGCAGAGGAGATGAAGGAACGCCGAGGCTCATGCACGTGCGCCGCCCACGCCGGCCGCTAGCTCTGGCCGCGGATTGGGCTCGGCCTCATGCGTGCAGCGCTTGGAGCTTACCCCGAGAGCCGCATCCAGTACTCGCCGCTCGCGCGAAGGCACCGCCTCATCTAAAGTCTAGCGCCAGCAGCCCCGTCGTGGACGACGCCAACGATAACCGACACGAGCGTACAATGAAGCGCCGCCGACATTGCTACATGGGCACGGACCGCTCGCACGGACTAGCCATGCATGCTGCCATGCGCCCACGCTGTTCGCTGACATGGCCACTGAGCGCCTATGCCAACTACCGACAGTCGCCTAGAAGTGCCTTCAACACCTTTACCCCCCTTATATATTCTTACAAAAAAAAACCCAACTGACAGGAGTAGATATGATTTTGCCAGAGAATCATAGCGGACATATGCGGACCCGAACTGCATGTTTTTATATGATACGGAGCCTGTGTGCTCACAAAAATGTCGCATAACTTGTAAATGATAATTTTCGTTGAGAAAATATTTTTTTACAAATATCATTTATTAAAATTCAAAAATATGTAAAAATAAATCAAAAATAGAAAAAATATTTATAAAAATATGAAAAAACTAGGAAAATATTCTCAGCGCATGAACTAACCTTAAATCAACAATCGAGTGCATATTTGTATGTATAACGTGATGATATAAAATATTTAAATTTAAGGATATTAAATAAAAAATTTTAAAAAAATAAAAATAACGTGGGGTCATTAGGAAAATTGTCCAAAATGCAACGGATAAGTGATAACCCCAAAATATGCATATTAGAATGAAGTAGCCTTAAACCAACAATTGAGTGCACGTTTGTACGAATGACGTAACGATATAAAATATTTAAATTTAAGGATATTAAATAAATATTTGAAAAGAAGGCGACGGGGCATTACAAAAACCGCCACGACATATGAGGTAACATTGAAATATATTTAAAATAAAAAAATTAGAGCGGATATGTAAAAAATTAGTATGCAAAGGTGAGGAGGATGGATGAACGTCAGGAAAATATTAGGATGATCGAAGGTAGGTTTACGCTCTTTTTATTTTGCCACGGTGCGTTAGTGCCTTGGTGCCATGGTGCCTTGGTGCCACGGTGCCACGGTGCCTTGGTGCCATGGCGCCATGCTGCCTTGGTGCCATGGTGCCACGGTGCTATGGTGCCACGGTGCCTTGGTGCCCCGGTTCCTTGGTGCCTTGGTTCCATAGTGCCACGGTGCCACGATGCCCCGGTGCCATGGTGCCACGGCGCCAAGGTGCCGCAGTGCCATGGTGCCGCGGTGCCATGGTGCCGCGGTGCCTTGCCGCCTTAGTGCCATGGTGCTATGGTGCCTTGGTGCCTTGGTGCCATGGCGCCACGGTGCCTAGCTACCTTGGTGCCATGGTGCCTGTGTGCCACGGAGCCATGGTGCTACGGTGCCTGTGTGCCACGGTGCTATGGTGCCACGGTGCATGTGTGCCAAGCTGCCTTGGTGCCATGGTGCTTGTGTGACACGGTGCCATGGTGCCATGGCTCCGCGCTGCCTTGTTGCCATGGAGCCAAGGTGCCTAGGTGCCATGGCGCCACGGTGCCTTGGTGCCTTGGTGCCATGGTGCCATGGTGCCACGGTGCCATGGCGCTACGGTGCCATGGCGCCACGGTGCCATGGTGCCACGGTGCCATAGCGCCACGGTGCCTTGGTGCCAAGGCGCCACGGTGCCTTGGTGCCTTAGCACCACGGAGCCATGGTGCCTTGGTGCTTGGGTGCCATGGAGCCACGGTACCTTGGTGCCCTGACGCCACGGTGCCAAGCTGTCTTGGTGCCACGGTGCACGGATATCCAACTTGACAAAGACACCACCATGGCAGGCCTCTATACGTCCGTCGACGTTCGTCATTGAAGGCGTCTCCAGCATTGCACTCGATGGTCACAGAAACCTCTAATTACAGCATGCCTCCACACACCGACGTTGTTCTCGGCGCTTCGCTAAGCACTTATGTCGTACTCCGAATCGCGAAAATCCTCCAGTTTCGATGTCGTTGTTTTTCGCGAAAGGACACTTGATATCGTATGCTTAGCTGTTTGGAATGGAATGCACACGACACTTGGCTAACTCGGGTGAGGTGAGCTCACAGCACTTGGTGGGATTTTTCTAGGATGAATGCACGAACCTCTTTTGGAGACGGGCGGCAGGGTGGTTGGATTGGATGGGGAGGGACGAACCGGAGCGACAAAGGGCTGAATCTCAGTGGATCGTGGCAGCAAAGCCACTTTGCCACATACAATACCCCTTCGCGTATTTAAGTTGTCTGCAAAGGATTCTTCCCGCCGCTAGATGGAAATTGTACTTCAAGGCAGGCCGCCGCGACCCTTTCGCCACGGCGGCTTAGCCAACGACACGTGCCCTTGGGGGCAGAGGACCCTACTGCGGGTCGGCAAGCGGACTGCGGGCGTATGCATAGCTTCTAGCCCGGATTCTGACTTAGAGGCGTTCAGTCATAATCCAGCACACGGTAGCTTTGCGCCACTGGCTTTTCAACTAAGCGCGATGACCAATTATGTGAATCAACGGTTCCTCTCGTACTGGGCTGAATTGCTATTGCGACACTGTCATCAGTAGGGTAAAACTAACCTGTATCACGACGGTATAAACCCAGCTCACGTTCCCTATTGGTGGGTGAACAATCCAACACTTGGTGAATTCTGCTTCACAATGATAGGGAGAGAAGACATCGAAGGATCAAAAAGCAACGTCGCTATGAACGCTTGGCTTCCACAAGCCAGTTATCTCTTTGGTAACTTTTCTGACACCTCTAGCTTCAAATTCCGAAGATCTAAAGGATCGTTAGGCCATACTTTCACGGTTCATATTCGTACTGGAAATCGGAATCAAAAGAGGTTTTACCCTTCTGTTCCACACAAGATTTCTGTTCTCGTTGAGCTCATCTTAGGACACCTGCGTTATCTTTTAACAGATGTGCCTCCCCAGCCAAACTCCCCACCTGACAATGTCTTCCGCCCGGATCAGCCCGAATAGCGAGCCTTAGGTCCAAATAGAGGGGCAGTGCCCCTCTTCCGATTCACGAAATAAGTAAAATAACGTTAAAAGTAGTGGTATTTCACTTTCGCCTTTCGGCTCCCACTTATACTACACCTCTCAAGTCATTTCACAAAGTTGGATTAGAGTCAAGATCAACAGGGTCTTGTTTCCCCGTTGTTTCGGCCAAGCCCATTCCCTTGGCTGTGGTTTCACTGAATAGTAGACAGGCACAGTGGTAATCTCGTTAATCCATTCATACGCGTCACTAATTATATGATGAGGCATTTGGCTACCTTAAGAGAGTCATAGTTACTCGCATCGTTTACCCGTGCTTGGTTGAATTTCTTCACTTTGACATTCAGAGCACTGGGTAGAAATCACATTGCGTGAGCATCCGTGGGACCATCGCAATGCTTTGTTTTAAGGAAACAGTCGGATTCCCCTTGTTCGTACCAGTTCTGAGTTGGCTGTTCGACGTGTGGGGAAGGCCCCCGAAGGAACCGTTCCCAGTCCGTCCCCTGGCCGGCACG
>CM061561.1:286103339-286108339 GCA_030864225.1 Capsicum baccatum var. pendulum | reverse complement strand
AAAATATTTATAAAAATATGAAAAAATTAGGAAAATATTCTCAGCGCATGAAATAACCTTAAACCAACAATCGAGTGCATATTTGTATGTATAACGTAATGATATAAAATATTTAAATTTAAGGATATTAAATAAAAATTTTAAAAAAATATAAAAATAACGTGGGGTCATTAGGAAAATCGCCCAGAATGCAACGGATAAGTGACAACCCCAAAATATGAATATTAGAATGAAGTAGCCTTAAACCAACAATTGAGTGCACATTTGTTCGACAGACGTAACGATATAAAATATTTAAATTTAAGGATATTAAATAAAAATCTGAAAAGAAGGCGACGGGATATTACGAAAACCGCCATGACATATGAGGAAACATTGAAATATATTTAAAATAAAAAAATTAGAGCGGATATGTAGAAAAATGAGTATGCAACGGTGAGAAGGATGGATGAACGTTAGAAAAATAATAGGATGATCGAACATAGGTTTACGCTCTTTTGATTTTGCACTGGTGCATTAGTGCCTTGGTGCCACGGTGCCACGGCACCACCGTGCCTTGGTGCCATGGCGCCATGCTGCCTTGGTGCCATGGTGCCACGGTGCTATGGTGCCACGGTGCCTTGGTGCCAAGGTGCCTTGGTGCCTTGGTGCCTTGGTGTCACGGTGCCATGGCACCACGGCAGTGCCTTTGGTGCATTGGTGCCATGGTGCCACGATGCCCTGATGCTATGGTGCCGCGGTGCCATGGTGCCTTGGTGCCTTGGTGCCTTGGTGCCATGGTGCCATTGTGCCATTGTGCCTTGGTGCCTTGGTGCCATGGCACCACGGTGCCAAACTGCCTTGGTGTCATGGTGCCACGGTGCATGGATATCAAACTTGAGAAAGACACCACCATGGCAGGCCACTATACGTCTGTCGACATTTGTCATTGGAGGCGTCTCCAGCATTGCACTCGACGGTCACAAAAACCTCCAATTGCGGCATGCCTCCACGCACCGATGTTGTTCAGACACGGTGCATTGGTGCCATGGTGCCACGTTGCTATGGTGCCACGGTGTGTTGGTGCCACTGTGCCTTGGTGCCTTGGTGACATGGTGCCATGGTGCCATGGCACCACGACAGTGCCTTGTTGTGTTGGTGCCCCAGTACCATGGTGCCCCGGTACCATAGTGCCGCGGTGCAATGGCTCCATGGCGCCACGGTGCCGCGGTGCCATGGTGCGCGGTGCCATGGTGCCTTGCTGCCGCGGTGCCATGGTGCCATGGTGCCACGGTGCCATGGTGCCACGGTGATATGGTGCCTGTGTGCCATGGTGCCACGGTGCCATGGTGCCACGGTGATATGGTGCCTGTGTGCCATGGTGCCTCGGTGCCATGGTGCCACGGTGATATGGTGCCACGGTGCCTGTGTGCCAAGCTGCCTTGGTGCCATGGTGCCTGTGTGACACGGTGCCATAGTTCCATGGAAGCTTGGCACACAGGTTTCGTGGACACGGTGCCATGGTGCCATGGCACCGCGCCACCTTGGTGCTATGGTGCCAAGGTGCCTAGATGCCATGGCGTCATGGTGCCTTGGTACCATGGTACCACGGTGCCTTGGTGCCTTAGTGCCATGGTACCACGGCGCCACGGTGCCATGGCGCCACGATCCCACGGTGCCATGGCGCCACGGTGCCTTGGTGCCTGTGTGCCAAGCTGCCTTGGTGCCATGGTGCCTGTGTGACACGGTGCCATGGTGCCATGGCGCCGTACTGCCTTGGTGCCATACTGCCTTGGTGCCACGGTGCCAAGCTGCCTTGGTGCCATGGTGCCACGGTACATGGATATCAAACTTGACAAAGACACCACCATGGCAGGCCACTATACGTCTGTCGACGTTCATCATTGGAGGCGTCTCCGGCATTGCAGTCGACGATCACAAAAACCTCTAATTGCGGCATGCCTCCACGCACCGACGTTGTTCAGACACGGTGCATTATTGCCATGGTGCCACATTGCTATGATGCCACAGTGCGTTGGTGCCACGGTGCCTTGGTGCCTTAGTGACATGGTGCCACGGTGCCATGGCACCACGGCAGTGCCTTGGTGCGTTGGTGCCATGGTGCGATGATGCCCCGGTACCATGGTGCCGCGGTGCCATGGCGCCATGGTGCCACGGTGCCGCGGTGCCATGGTGCCGCTGTGCCATGGTGCCATGGTGCATTGCTACCGCGGTGCCATGGTGCGTTGGTGTCTTGGTGCCATGGCACCACGATACGAAGCCGCCTTGGTGACATGGTGCCTGTGTACCATGATTCCACGGTGCCATGGTGCCACGGTGCCTGTGTGACAAGCTGCATTGGTGCCATGGTGCCTATGTGACACGGTGCCATGGTGCCATGGCAGCTTGGCACACAGGTACCGTGGACACGGTGCCATGGTACCATGGCACCGCGCCGCCTTGGTGCCATGGCGCCAAGGTGCCTAGGTTCCATGGCACCACGATGACATGGTGCCATGGCGCCACGATGCCACGGTGCCATGGCACCACGGTGCCTTGGTGCCTGTGTGCCAAGCTGCCTTGGTGCCATGGTGCCTGTGTGCCATGGTGCCACGGTTCCATGGTGCCACGGTGCTATAGTGCCACGGTGCCAAACCGCCTTGGTGACATGGTGCCTGTGTGCCATGGTGCCACGGTTCCATGGTGCCACGGTGCTATGGTGCCACGGTGCTATAGTGCCACGGTGCCATGACTCCGCGATGCCACGGTGCCATGGCGCCACGGTGCCTTGGTGCCTGTGTGCCAAGCTGCCTTGGTGCCATGGTGCCTGTGTGACATTGTTCCATGGCGCGATGGCACCGCGCCGCCTTGGTGCCATGGCGCCTGTGTGCCATGGTGCCTCGGTGCCATGGTGCCACGGTGATATGGTGCCACGGTGCCTGTGTGCCAAGCTGCCTTGGTGCCATAGTGCCTGTGTGACACGGTGCCATAGTTCCATGGAAGCTTGGCACACAGGTTTCGTGGACACGGTGCCATGGTGCCATGGCACCGCGCCACCTTGGTGCTATGGCGCCAAGGTGCCTAGATGCCATGGCGCCATGGTGCCTTGGTACCATGGTACCACGGTGCCTTGGTGCCTTAGTGCCATGGTACCACGGCGCCACAGTGCCATGGCGCCACGATCCCACGGTGCCATGGCGCCACGGTGCCTTGGTGCCTGTGTGCCAAGCTGCCTTGGTGCCATGGTGCCTGTGTGACACGGTGCCATGGTGCCATGGCGCCGCACTGCCTTGGTGCCATACTGCCTTGGTGCCACGGTGCCAAGCTGCCTTGGTGCCATGGTGCCACGGTACATGGATATCAAACTTGACAAAGACACCACCATGGAAGGCCACTATACGTCTGTCGATGTTCATCATTGGAGGTGTCTCCGGCATTGCAGTCGACGATCACAAAAACCTCTAATTGCGGCATGCCTCCACGCACCGACGTTGTTCAGACACGGTGCATTATTGCCATGGTGCCACATTGCTATGGTGCCACAGTGCGTTGGTGCCACGGTGCCTTAGTGCCTTAGTGACATGGTGCCACGGTGCCATGGCACCACGGCAGTGCCTTGGTGCGTTGGTGCCATGGTGCCATGATGCCCCGGTACCATGGTGCTGCGGTGCCATGGCGCCATGGTGCCACGGTGTCGCGGTGCCATGGTGCCGCGGTGCCATGGTGCATTGCTACCGCGGTGCCATGGTGCGTTGGTGCCTTGGTGCCATGGCACCACGATACGAAGCCGCCTTGGTGACATGGTGCCTGTGTACCATGATTCCACGGTGCCATGGTGCCACGGTGCCTGTGTGACAAGCTGCCTTGGTGCCATGGTGCCTATGTGACACGGTGCCATGGTGCCATGGCAGCTTGGCACACAGGTACCGTGGACACGGTGCCATGGTACCATGGCACCGCGCCGCCTTGGTGCCATGGCGCCAAGGTGCCTAGGTTCCATGGCACCACGATGACATGGTGCCATGGCGCCACGATGCCACGGTGCCATGGCACCACGGTGCCTTGGTGCCTGTGTGCCAAGCTGCCTTGGTGCCATGGTGCCTGTGTGCCATGGTGCCACGGTTCCATGGTGCCACGGTGCTATAGTGCCACGGTGCCAAACCGCCTTGGTGACATGGTGCCTGTGTGCCATGGTGCCACGGTTCCATGGTGCCACGGTGCTATGGTGCCACGGTGCTATAGTGCCACGGTGCCATGACTCCGCGATGCCACGGTGCCATGGCGCCACGGTGCCTTGGTGCCTGTGTGCCAAGCTGCCTTGGTGCCATGGTGCCTGTGTGACATTGTTCCATGGCGCGATGGCACCGCGCCGCCTTGGTGCCATGGCGCCTGTGTGCCATGGTGCCTCGGTGCCATGGTGCCACGGTGATATGGTGCCACGGTGCCTGTGTGCCAAGCTGCCTTGGTGCCATAGTGCCTGTGTGACACGGTGCCATAGTTCCATGGAAGCTTGGCACACAGGTTTCGTGGACACGGTGCCATGGTGCCATGGCACCGCGCCACCTTGGTGCTATGGCGCCAAGGTGCCTAGATGCCATGGCGCCATGGTGCCTTGGTACCATGGTACCACGGTGCCTTGGTGCCTTAGTGCCATGGTACCACGGCGCCACAGTGCCATGGCGCCACGATCCCACGGTGCCATGGCGCCACGGTGCCTTGGTGCCTGTGTGCCAAGCTGCCTTGGTGCCATGGTGCCTGTGTAACACGGTGCCATGGTGCCATGGCGCCGCACTGCCTTGGTGCCATACTGCCTTGGTGCCACGGTGCCAAGCTGCCTTGGTGCCATGGTGCCACGGTACATGGATATCAAACTTGACAAAGACACCACCATGGCAGGCCACTATACGTCTGTCGACGTTCATCATTGGAGGCGTCTCCGGCATTGCAGTCGACGATCACAAAAACCTCTAATTGCGGCATGCCTCCACGCACCGACGTTATTCAGACACGGTGCATTATTG
>CM061561.1:286096828-286099328 GCA_030864225.1 Capsicum baccatum var. pendulum | reverse complement strand
GTAATCCCTCCTGACCTGCGGTCGCGGTCGGAGCACCTGAGCGCGAAGGGGTCCTAGATTTCGGACGCGCAACGGGCCGTAGCCGTGACGACAAAGAGAGTTGAGTTGCAACTACCACTTGCAGAGACGTCCATCGACGTGGACTCGCATTTAGTCCAGCCGCGAGCTCGAGGCACACGGGAGGCCAGTATCCACCCACGACGATAGCGCGCCCCGTGATTGAGGCACGATGATAGGGGGAGACACGATGAGTGACACCCAGGCAAACGCGCCCTCGGCCTAATGGCTTCGGGCGCAACTTGCGTTCAAAGACTCACTGGTTCACGGGATTCTGCAATTCATACCTAGTATCGCATTTTGCAACGTTCTTCATCGATGCGAGAGCCGAGATATCCGTTGCCGAGAGTTATTTTCATTTACAGAAGAAGCACAAGTCCCCCCGATGCATGCCGCAGACGGGGCACGAGGGGCAGGCTATCGATTCAAGTATTCCTTGGCGCTTTCTGCGCCGGGGTTCATTGGTCGCCCACCGCTCACGCCGGGGACGGGGGGAGGCACTCTTGCGGAGTGCCAGAGCACCCCGCCCGCGCGGACTCCCCAGTTGTTAAAAATGTTCACGGGGTCGTTCTGCTGTGCAGGTTTCGACAATGATCCTTCCGCAGGTTCACCTACGGAAACCTAGTTACGACTTCTCCTTCCATTAAATGATAAGGTACAATGGACTTCTCGCGACGTTGCGGGCAGCGAACCTCCCACGTCTCCGCAATTCAAACATTTCACTGGATCATTCAATTGGTAGGAGCGACGGACTCTGTGTACAAAAGGCACGGATGTAGTCAACGCGAGCTGATGACTCGCGTTTACTAGGAATTCCTCATTGAAGACCAACAATTTCAATGATCTATCCCCATCACGATGAAATTTCAAAGATTACCCGAGCCTGTCGGCCAAGGCTATAAACTCGTTGAATACATCAGTGCAGTGCGCGTGCGGCCCAGAACATCTAAGGGCATCACAGACCTATTATTGCCTCAAACTTCTGCGGCCTAAAAGGCCGTAGTCCCTTTAAGAAGCAGGCCGTGAAGGGATACCTCTGCATAGCTAGTTAGCAAGCTGAGGTCTCGTTCGTTAACGAAATTAACCAGACAAATCGCTCCAATAACTAAGAACGGCCATGCACCAACACCCATAGAATCAATAAAGAGCTCTCAGTCTGTCAATCCTTACTATATCTGGTCCTGGTAAGTTTCCCCGTGTTGAGTCAAATTAAGCCGCAGGCTCCACTCTTGGTGGTGCCCTTCCATCAATTCCTTTAAGTTTCAGCCTTGCGAACATACCCCCCCTGGAACCCAAAAACTTTCATTTCTCATAAGGTGCCGGTGGAGTCCTAAAAGCAACATCCGATGATCCCTAGTCGACATCGTTTATGGTTGAGACTAGGACAGTATCTGATCACCTTCGAACCCCCAACTTTCGTTCTTGATTAATGAAAACATCCTTGGAAAATGCTTTCGCAGTTGTTCGTCTTTCATAAATCCAAGAATTTCACCTCTGACTATGAAATACGAATGCCCCCAACTGTCCTTGTTAATCATTACTCTGATCCCGAAGGCCAACATAATAGGACCAAAATCCTATAATGTTATCCCATGCTAATGTATACAGAGCGTAGGCTTGCTTTGAGCACTCCAATTTCTTCAAAGAAATAGCGCCGGAGGTACGACCCGGCCAGTTAAGGCCAGGAGCGCATCGCCGACAGAAGGGACGAGACGATCAGTGCACACCATAGGCGAACTGGCTGGCCCATCCCGAAGTCCAACTACGAGCTTTTTAACTTCAACAACTTAAATATACGCTATTGGAGCTGGAATTACTGCCGTTGTTGGCACCAGATTTGCCCTCGAATGGATCCTCGTTAAGGGATTTAGATTGTACTCATTCCAATTACCAGACTCATTGAGCCTGGTATTGTTATTTATTATCACTACCTCCCCGTGTCAAGATTGGGTAATTTGCGCGCCTGCTGACTTCCTTGGATGTGGTAGCCGTTTCTCAGGCTCCCTCTCCGGAATTGAACCCTAATTCTCTTTCACCCGTCACCACCATGGTAGGCCACTATCTTACCATCAAAAGTTGATAGGGTAGAAATTTGAATGATGCATCGCTGGCATGATGGCCGTGCGATCCGTCGAGTTATCATGAATCATCGCAGCAACGGGCAGAGCCCGCGTCGACCTTTTATCTAATAAATGCATCTCTTCCAAAAGTCGGGGTTTGTTGCACGTATAAGCTCTAGAATTACTATGGTTATCCAAGTAGTAGATACCATCAAACAAACTATAACTAATTTAATGAGCCATTCGCAGTTTCACAGTTTGAATTTATTCATACTTACACATGCATGGCTTAATCTTTGAGACAAGCATATGACTACTGGAAAGATCAACCAGGTAGCATTCCTCATCGACGTCGGCGTCGCATGAGCCCGGCCTGCCCGCGG
>CM061561.1:286084328-286086828 GCA_030864225.1 Capsicum baccatum var. pendulum | reverse complement strand
AGATGGTAGGTGGGTCAGGACGTCGCGGCTCGAGCAGGGATCCAACCTAACCGCACGTGACGAACACAACTCACAGACCGTGCGTCCGAATGCTCCGCCGATGCACACCCGGCACCAGCCCCAACGCTCGACAATAGATGCTGTGCGCTGCTTCCCATGCGGACGTTGCAAGGCTGAAGCAAGTCCCGCTTAACACGATAGCCTTCCCGTGGGGGAAGCAGAGGAGATGAAGGCACATCGAGGCTCATGCACGGGTGCCGCCCACGCCGATTGTCGGTGCACGTCGCGGATTGGGCTCGGCTGTATGCGTGTAGCGCCTGGAGCTTGCCCCGAGAGCAGCATCCAATATTCGCCGCTCGCACGAAGGCACCGCCTCGTCCAAAGTCTAGCGCCAGTAGCCCCGTCATGGACGACGCCACCGATTACCGACACGAGCGTATAATGAAGCGTCGCCGATGTTGCTACACGGGCATGAACGGCTCGTACGGACTAGCCATACATGCAGCCATGCGCCCACGCTGCTCGCCGACATGGCCACTGATCACCTATGCCAACTACCGATAGTCGCCTTGAAGTGCCTTCAACACCTCTACCCCCCTTATATATGCATAAAAAAAAACCCAAGTGACAGGAGTAGACATGATTTTGCCAGAGAATCATACCAGACAGATGCGGACCCGAACTGCACGTTTTGATAAGATACAGAGCCTGTACACTCACAAAAAGGTCGCGTAATTTGTAAATGATAATTTTTGTTGAGAAAATATTATTTTACAAATATCATTTATTAACATTCAAAAAATATGTAAAAATAAATCAAAAATAGAAAAAATATTTATAAAAATATGAAAAAATTAGGAAAATATTCTCAGCGCATGAACTAACCTTAAACAAACAATCGAGTACATATTTGTACGTATAACGTAATGATATAAAATATTTAAATTTAAGGATATTAAATAAAAATTTAAAAAAAAATATAAAAATAACGTGGGGTCATTAGGAAAATCGCCCAGAATGCAATGGATAAGTGACAACCCCAAAATATGCCTATTAGAATGAAGTAGCCTTAAAACAACAATTGAGTGTGCATTTGTACGAATGACGTAACGATATAAAATATTTAAATTTAAGGATATTAAATAAAAATTTGAAAAGAAGGCGACGGGACATTACAAAAACTGCCACGACATATGAGGTAACATTGAAATATATTTAAAATAAAAAAAATTAGAGAGGATATGTAGAAAAATGTGTATACAACGATGAGGAGGATGGATGAACGTCAGGAAAATATTAGGAGGATCGAACGTAGGTTTACGCTCTTTTGATTTTGCCACGGTGCGTTAGTGCCTTTGTGCCACGGTACCACGGCGTCACGGTGCCTTGGAGCTATGGCGCCATGTTGCCTTGGTGCCACGGCGCTATGGTGACACGGTGCATTGTTGCCACGGTGCCTTGGTGCCTTGGTTCCATGGTGCCACGGTGCCGACATGGCACCACGGCAGTGCCTTGGTGCGTTGGTGCCATGGTGCCATGATGCCCCGGTGCCATGGTGCCGCGGTGCCACGGCGCCATGGCGCCACGGTGCCGCGGTGCAATGGTGCCGCGGTGCCGCGGTGCCATGGTGCCATGGCGCCATGGTGCCTTGGTGCCATGGCACCAAGGTGCCAAGCTGCCTTGGTGCCATGGTGCCTGTGTGCCATGGTTCCATGATGCCCCGGTGCCATGGTGCCGCGGTGCGGCGCCATGGCGCCATGGTGCCGCGGTGCTATGGTGCCTCAGTGCCATGGTGCCGCGGTGCCTTGGTGCCATGGTGCCATGGTGCCTTGGTGCCATGGAGCCACGCTGCCAAGCTGCCTTGGTGCCATAGTGCCTGTGTACCATGGTGCCACGGTGCCTGTGTGCCACGGTGCTTGTATGCCAAGCTGCCATGGTGCCATGGTGCCCGCCTTGGTGCCATGGGGCCAAGGTGCCTAGGTGTCATGGCGCCATGGTGCCTTGGTGCCTTCGTGCCATGGTGCCTTGGTGCCATGGCGCCACGGTGCCATGGCACCACGGTGCATTGGTGCCTTGGTGCCATGGCGCCACGGCGCCTTGGTGCCTTGGTGCCTTGGTTCCATGGCGCCCCGGTGCCAAGCTACCTTGGTGCCACGGTGCACGGATATCCAACTTGACAAAGACACCACCATGGAAGGCCACTATACGCCCGTCGACGTTCGTCATTGGAGGCGTCGCCAGCATTGCACTCAATGGTCACAAAAACCTCTAATTGTGGCATGCCTCCACACACCGACGTTGTTCTCGGCGATTCGCTGAGCACTTATGCCGCACTCCGAATCGCGGAAATCCTCCAGTTGTGATGCCGTTGTTTTTCATGAAAGGCCACTTGAAATTGTATGCTTAACTGTTTGGAATGGAACTCACGCGACGCTCGGCTAACTCGGGTGAGGTGAGATCGCAACCCTTGGTGGGATTTTTATAGGACGAATGCACCAAC
>CM061561.1:286076828-286079328 GCA_030864225.1 Capsicum baccatum var. pendulum | reverse complement strand
TTCTGAATCAACGGTTCCTCTCCTACTGGGTTGAATTACTATTCTGACACTGTCACTAGTAGGGTAAAACTAACCTGTCTCACGACGGTCTAAACCCAGCTCACGTTCCTTATTGGTTGGTGAACAATGCAATACTTGGTGAATTCTGCTTCACAATGATAGGAAGAGCCGACATCGAAGGATTAAAAAGCAACGTCGCTATGAAAGCTTGGCTTCCACAAGCCAGTTATCCCTGTGGTAACTTTTCTGACACCTCTAGCTTCAAATTTCGAAGGTTTAAAGGATCGTTAGGCCACGTTTTCACGGTTCGTATTCGAACTGGAAATCAGAATCAAAAGAGCTTTTACCCTTCTGTTCCACAAGATAGTTTTGTTCTCGTTGAGCTCATCTTAGGACACCTGCGTTATCTTTTAACAGATGTGCCACCCCAGCCAAACTCCCCACCTAACAATGTCTTCCACCTAGATCGGCCCACAGAGCGAGCCTTGGGTCCAAAAAGAGGGGCAGTGCCCCGCTTCCGATTCATGGAATAAGTAAAATAATGTTAAAAGTAGTGGTATTTCACTTTCGCCTTTTGTCTCCCACTTATACTACACCTCTCAAGTCATTTCACAAAGTCCAACTAGAGTCAAGCTCAATAGGGTCTTGTTTCCCCGCTGTTTCTGCCAAGCCCATTCCTTTGGCTGTGTTTTCGCTGGATAGTAGATAGGGACAGTGGGAATCTCTTTAATCCATTCATGCGCGTCACTAATTAGATGACGAGAAATTTGGCTACCTTAAGAGAGTCATAGTTACTCTCGCCGTTTACCCACACTTGGTTGAATTTCTTCACTTTGTCATTCAGAGCACTGGGCAGAAATCACATTGCGTGAGCATCCGTTGGGACCATCGCAATGCTTTGTTTTAATTAAACAGTCGGATTCCCCTTGTCCATACAAGTTCTGAGTTGGCTGTTCGATGTGCGGGGAAGGCCCCCGAAGGAACCATTCCTAGTCCGTCCCCCGGCCGGCACGCGGCGACCCTCTTTCACCGCGAGAGCAGCTCGAGCAGTCCACCGACAGCCGACGGGTTTGGGACTGGGACCCCCATGTCCAGCCGTCAGAGCCAAACCTTTTCCCAAACTTACAAATCCATTTTGCCGACATTATTCCATCGACCAGAGGTTGTTCACCTTGGAGACCTGATGCGGTTATGAGTACGACCGGGTGTGGATGGCATTCGCTCCTCCGGATTTTCAAGGTCCGCCGAGAGCGTACCGGACACCACGTGATGTGCGGTGCTCTTCCAGCCGCTGGACCATACCTCCGGCTGAGCCGATTCCAGGGTGGGCAGGCTGCTAAACCAAAAAGATAACTCTTCCTGAGGCTCCAGCCGACGTGTCCAGACTTCCTAACGTTACCGTCGACCGCCACGTCCTGGTTTAGGAATTTTAACCCGATTCCCTTTCAAAGCTCGTGCGACCCTTAGGATCGACTAACCCATGTGCAAGTGCCGTTCATATGGAACCTTTCCCCTCTTCGTCCTTTAAAGTTCTCATTTGAATATTTGATACTACCACCAAAATCTGCACCGAAGGCTACTCCGCCCGGGCTCGCGCCCAAGGTTTTACAGTGAATGCAACGCCCTCCTACTAATAAGGGCCTGGCATTTGCCCCGACGATCGGGTGTAGGTCGTGCGCTTAAGCGCCATCCATTATCGAGGCTAGTTGATTCGGCAGGTGAGTTGTTACACACTCCTTAGCAGATTTTGACTTCCATGACCACCGTCCTGCTGTCTTAAACTACCAACACCCTTTGTGGGATCTAGGTTAGCGCGCATTGTGGCACAGCAACCCGGCTTCCGATTCATCCTGCATCGCCAGTTCTACTTACCAAAAATGGCCTTGGTCGGATCTCTTGATTTAATTGCGCGACTCAAAGAAGCAGTCCCGCCGTCCTACCTATTTCATGTTTGAGAATAGTTCGAGGGCGTTGCGTCCCCGAGGACTCTAATCATTGGCTTTACCCGATAGAACTCGCACGCGAGCTCCATCTATCCTGAGGGAAACATCAGAGGGAACCAGCTACTAGACGATTCGATTAGTCTTTCACCCCTATACCTACGTCAGATGAACGATTTGCACGTTAGTATCGCTGTGGGCCTACACCAGAGTTTTCTATGGCTTCACCCCGCTCAGGAATAGTTCACCATCTTTCGGGTCCCTGCAGGAATGCTCACACTCGAACCCTTCTCAGAAGATCAAGGTCGGTCGGCGGTGCACCCCTTGGGGGGATCCCACCAATCAGCTTCCTTGTGCCTTACAGGTTTACTCGCCCGTTGACTCGCACACATGTCAGACTCCTTGGTCTGTGTTTTAAGACGGGTCGAATGGGGAGCCCATAGTCCAGAGCGTCTGGAGCGCGCAGATGCCGAAGTACACCGAAGGCGCGTGCTGCCTGCCACAATCGAGGAGACGACATTCCACGAGCTGGTGCCATAGTGCTATAGTACCACGGTGCC
>CM061561.1:286036828-286059328 GCA_030864225.1 Capsicum baccatum var. pendulum | reverse complement strand
GGGTCAGGGCACGACGGGGATCTCACCCTCTCCGGTGCCCCTTCCAGGGGACTTGGGCCCGGTCCGCCGCTGAGGCCTTCGGACGATGGAGCCGCCCTATTCTAAGACTGGGTTATTCCTGATTCGCTCGTCGTTACTAAGGAAATCCTTTTAACTTTCTTCTCCTCCGCTTATTGATATGCTTAAACTCAACGGGTAATCCCGCCTGACCTGGGGTCGCGGTCGGAGCGCCTGAGAGTGAAGGGGGTCCTGGAGTCCGGACGCGCGACGGGCCGTAGCCGCGACGACAAAGAGAGTTGAGTTGCAACCACCACTTACCGCGACGTCCGTTGATGTGGACTCGCATTTAGGCCAGTCGCGAGCTCGAGGCGCACGTGAGGCCAGTATCCACCCCACGACGACAGTGCGCCCCGTGATTGAGGCACGATGCGAGGGGGCAACGCGATGCGTGACGCCCAGGCAGACGTGCCCTCGGCCTAATAGCTTCGGGCGCAACTTGCGTTCAAATACTCGATGGTTCATGGGATTCTACAATTCACACCAAGTATTGCATTTCGCAACGTTCTTCATCGATGTGAGAGCCGAGATATCCGTTGCCGAGAGTTATTTTTCTTTACACAAGTCCCCCCCGACACACGATGTGGATAGAGCGCGAGGGGCAGGCTATCGATTAAAGTATTCCTTGGTGCT
Organism: Capsicum baccatum var. pendulum; assembly: GCA_030864225.1. NCBI lineage: Eukaryota > Viridiplantae > Streptophyta > Magnoliopsida > Solanales > Solanaceae > Capsicum > Capsicum baccatum. Next base: position 286,058,638 of record CM061561.1, on the reverse strand, counting down.
TTCCGCGCCGGGGTTCGTTGGTCGCCCGCCGGGCACGCTGGGGGTGCGCGCACCGGGGTTGGGGGAAGGCGCTCATGCGGAGTACCAGAGCACCCCGCCTACGCGGACTCCCCAGTTGTTAAACACGTTCGCGGGGTCGTTCTGCTGTGCAGGTTTCGACAATGATCCTTCTGCAGGTTCACCTATGGAAACCTTGTTACGACTTCTCCTTCCTCTAAATGATAAGGTTCAATGGACTTCTCGCAACATCGCAGGCAGCAAACTGCCTACGTCATCGCGATCCGAACATTTCACCAGATCATTCAATCGGTAGGAGCGACGGGCGATGTATACAAAGGGCAGGGACATAGTCAACGCGAGCTGATGACTCGTGCTTACTAGGAATTCCTCGTCGAAGACCAACAATTTCAATGATCTATCGCCATCACGATGAAATTTCAAAGATTACCCGAGCCTGTCGGCCAAGGCTATGAACTCGTTGAATACATCTATGTAGTGGCGCGTGCGGCCCAGAACATATAAGGGCATCACAGACCTGTTATTGCCTCAAAATTCCGCAGCCTAAAAGGCCGTAGTCCCTATAAGAAGCTAGCCGCGAAGGGATACCTCTGCATAGCTAGTTAGCAGGCTGAGGTCTCGTTCGTTAACAGAATTAACCAGATAAATCGCTCCACCAACTAAGAATGGCCATGCAACACCACCCATTGAATCAAGAAAGAGCTCTCAGTCTGTCAATCCTTAATATGTATGGACCTGGTAATTTTCCCCCGTGTAGAATCAAATTAAGCCACAGGCTCTACTCCTGGTGGTGCCCTTCCATCAATTCCTTTATGTTTCAGCCTTGCGACCATACTCCCCCCGGAACCCAAAAGATTTGATTTCTCATAAGTTGCCGGTGGAGTCCTAAAAAGAACATCCGCTGATCCCTGGTCGGCATCGTTTTATGGTTGAGACTAGGACGGTATCTGATCGCCTTCAAGCCCCCAACTTTTGTTCTTGATTAATGAAAACATCCTTGGCAAATTCTTTCGCAGTTGTTCGTCTTTCATAAATCCAAGAATTTCACCTCTGACTATGAAATACAAATGCCCCCCGACTGTCCCTGTTAATCATTACTTCGATCCCGAAGGCCAATGTAATAGGACCAAAATCATATAATGTTATCCCATGCTAATGTATATAGAGCGTAGGCTTGCTTTGAGCATTCTACTTTCTTCAAAGTAACAGCGCTCGAGGCATTACCTCGGCTAGTTAAGGCCAGGAGCGCATCGCCGACAGAAGGGGATGAGATGATTGATGCACACCATAGGTTGACCAGACGGCCCATCCTAAAGTCCAACTACAAACATTTTAACTGCAACAACTTAAATATACGCTATTGGATATGGAATTACCGCGGCTTGCTGGCACCAGACTTGCCCTCCAATGGATCCTCATTAAGGGATTTGAATTGTACTCATTCCAATTACCAGACTCATTGAGCCCCGGTATTGTTATTTATTATCACTACCTCCCCATGTCAGGATTGGGTAATTTGCGCGCCTGCTGCCTTCCTTGGATGTGGTAGCCATTTCTCAGGGCTCCCTCTCCGGAATCTAACCCTAATTCTCTATCACCCGTCACCACCATGGTAGGCCACTATCCTACCCTCGAAAGTTGATAGGGCAGAAATTTGAATGATGTGTCACCGGCACGATGGCCGTGCGATCCGTCGAGTTATCATGAATCATCGCAGCAATGGGCAGAGCTCGCATCGACCTTTTATCTAATAAATGCATCTATTCCAGAAGTTGGGTTTTGTTGCACGTATTAGCTCTAGAATTACTACAGTTATCCGAGTAGTAGATACCATCAAACAAACTATAACTGATTTAATGAGCCATTCGACGTTTCAACAGTCTGAATTTGTTCACACTTACACATGCATGGCTTAATCTTTGAGACAAGGCATATAACTACTAGCAGGATCAACCAGGTAGCATTCCTCATCGACATCGGCGTCGCATAAGCCCGACCTGCCCGCGGGGGAACAGACGGATTCAAGGTGAGCACGACCGTCGTTTGTAAGGAGCCGTCGTACGGGGCTGATATAGCTGATGAAGGCCTCATGCCCGCTGCGTCTGCCGCATCCATAAATCCGGACCGCCGCTCACCAGACCACAACATCGCACGACGAAGCGAGGGAGTCATGGGATTGCGAGGGCGGCCTTTTGATTCACCCCGTGCACGAAATACGAGGGGCGATTGATAAAACTTGATAATGCCTGGGCATTAGGTATGCAACACAGGAAACCGACTTCGAGCAAGCCTACATTGCGTTTGCCCCGCGACTGAATAGAAGATTGGTCTGGATGTCGCTGCTCGAGCAGGGATCCAAACTAACAGCACGTGCCAAAACACAACTCACGCAACCGTGCGTCCAACATGCTCCATCGATGCATGCCCCGGCAACAGCCCCCATGCCCGGCAATAGATGTCGGGCGCTGCTGCCCATGTGGAAGAGCAGCATCCAGTACTCGCCGCTCACACACACGAAGGCACTTGCCTCATCCGAAGTCTAGCGCCAGCAACCCCGTCGTAGGACGACGCCACCGATACCGATACGAGCGTACAATGAAGCTCCACCGACGTTGCTACACGGGCACGGACGGCTCGCACGAGGACTAGCCATACATGCTGCCATGCGCCCCACAGCTGGTCGCCGACAATGGCCACTGAGAGCCCTATGCCAACTACCGACAGTCGCCTTGAAGTGCTTCTTCAAACACCTCTTACCCCCCCTTATATATGCTTAAAAAAACCCAAGTGACAGGAGTTAGACATGATTTTGCCAAAGAATCATACCAGACATATGCGACCCGAACTACACGTTTTGATGAGATACGGAGCCTGTGCACTCACAAAAAGGTCGCATATTTTTTAAATGATAATTTTTGTTGAGAAAATATTTTTTTACAAATATCATTTATTAAAATTCAAAAAATATGTAAAAATAAATCAAAAATAGAAAAAATATTTATAAAAATATGAAAAAAATTAGGAAAATATTCTCAGCGCATGAACAAAACTTAAACAAACAATCGAGTGAAAATTTGTACGTATAACGTAACGATATAAAATATTTAAATTTAAGGATATTAAATAAAAAATTTAAAAAAATATAAAAATAACGTGGGGTCATTAGGGAAAATCGCCCCAGAATGCAACAGCTAAGTGACAACCCCAAAATATGCATATTAGAATGAAGTAACCTTAAAAAACAATTGAGTGCGCATTTGTATGAATGATGTAACGATATAAAATATTTAAATTTAATGATATTAAATAAAAATTTGAAAGAAGGCGACGGATATTACGAAAACCGTCGCGACATATGAGGTAACATTGAAATATTATTTAAAATAAAAAGATTAGAGCGTAAATGTAAAAAAATAACCATGCAACGGTGAGGTAGGATGGATGGACGTCAGGAAAATATTAGGATGATCGAATGTAGGTTTAGCGCTCTTTTGATTTTGCCAAGGGGCGTTAGTGCCTTGGTGCCATGGTGCCATGGCGCCACGGTGCCTTGGTGCCATGGTTCCATACTTGCCTTGGTGCCTAACGGTGCTATGGTGCCACGGTGCATTGGTGCCATGGGTGTCATGGTGCCTTGGGTGCAATGGTGCCACGGTGCCATGGCACCTACGACAGTGCCTTGGTGCATTGGGGTGCGTTGTGCCACCGTTGACCCCGGTGACATGTGTTCGCGATGCCACAAGCGCCATGGCACCCACGATGCCGCTGTGGCCCCCCCCGGTGCCCATGTTGCCGTGGTGCCTTGGCTGCCTTGGTTCCATGGTTGCCATGGTGGCCCTTTGGCACCTTGGTGCCAGTGGCGCCACGGTGCCAAGCTGGCCTTGGTGCCATGGTGCCTGTGTGCCACGGTGCCTGTGTGCCATGGTGCTAGTGGTGCCACGGTGCCTGTGATCCAAGCTGCCTTGGTGCCTGTGTGACACGGCGCCATGGTGCCATGGCGCCGCCTTCCTTGGTGCCATGGCGCCAAGGTGCCTAGGTTGCCATGGCGCCATGGTGCCTTGGTGCCTTGGTGCCACGGCTGCCACGGTGCCTTGTGCCTTGTTGCCATGGTGCCACAGCACCTACGGTGCCTTGGTGCCTTCGTGCCATGTCGCCACGTGCCTTGTTGCCTTGTGTGGCCTTGGTGCCATGGCGCCATGGTGCCACAGATCCATGGTGCCCTTGGTGCCATTACGCCACGGTACCTTGGTGCCATGGCGCCAAGGTGCCAATCTGCCATGGAGCCTCGGTGCACGGATATCCAACTTGACAAAGACACCACCATGGCAGGCCACTATACTTCCGTCGACGTTCGTCATTAGAGACGTCTCCAGGCATTGCACTCGACGGTCACAAAAACCTCTAATTGCGGGCATGCCTCCACACACCGACGTTGTTCTTCGGCGATATCGCCTGCGCACGTTATGCGTACTCCGCATCGCGGAAATCCTCGAGTTGCGATGCCGTTTTTTTTTCATGAATGGCCACTAGATATCGTATGCTTAACTGTTAGGAATGGAACGCATGTGACGCTTGGCTAACTCGGGTGAGGTGAGCTCCCAGCACTTGGTGGGATTTTTCAAGGACGAATGCACGAACCAAACTTTTGAGACGGGCGGGCAGGGTGGTTGGATTGGGATGGGGAGGGACGAACCAGAGGGACATAGGGCTAAATCTCAGTGGATTATGGCAGCAAGGTTTTCTGACACTTACAATACCCCTCGTCGTATTTAAGTTATCCTTAAAGGATTTCTGCCCGCCAATCGATGGAAATTGTACTTCAAGGCGACCGCCGCGACCCTTCCGCCGCGGCGGCTTAGCCAACAACAAGTGCCCTTGGGGGCCGAGGCCCCTACTACGGGTCGCAAGCGAACGGAGGGGCGCATGTATCCGCTTCTAGCCCGATTCTGCTTAGAGGCGTTCAGTCATAATCCACACAATAGCCGTAAACCTTCGCTGCCACAGGTTTTTCTACCAAGCGCGATGACCAATTGTGTGAATCAACGTTTCCTCTCGTACTGGGTTGAATTACCATTGCGACACACTGTCATCAGTAGGGTAAAACTAACCTATCTTACGACGGTCTAAACCCAGCTCACGTTCCATATTGGTGGGGTGAACAATCCAATACTTGGTGAATTCTATTTCACAATGATAGGAAGAACCGGACATCGAATGATCAAAAAAGCAACGTCGCTATGAACGTTTCGCTTCCACAAGTAGGTTATCCCTGTGGTAACTTTTTTGGACACATCTTGCTTTGAATTCCGAAGGTCTAAAGGATCGTTAGGCCACGCTTTCACAGTTTGTATTCGTACTGGAAATCAGAGTTCAAAAAAACTTTTACCTTTCTGTTCCACACGAGATTTCTGTTCTCGTTGATCTCATCTTAGGAAACCTGCGTTATCTTTTAACAGATTGTGCCGCCCCAGCGAAACTCCCCATCTGACAATGTCTTCTGCCCGGATCTCTGCCCGCAGAGCAAGCCTTGGGTCCAAAAGAGAGGGGCATGCCCAGCTTTCGAGTTCACGAAATACGTAAAATAATCGTTAAAAGTAGTGTATTCACTTACACCTTTTGCTCCCACTTAATAGTACACCTCTCAAGTCATTTCACAAAGTCGGACTAGAGTCAAGCTCTACGGGTCTTGTTCTTCCACCCCCGCTGTTCTCTGCCAAGCCCGTTCCCTTGGCTGTGGTTTTCGCTGGATAGTAGACAGGGACAGTGGGAATCTCGTTAATCCATTCATGCTTGGTTGAGATATCTTCACTTTGACATTCAGAGCACTGGGCAGAAAATCATATTGCGTGAGCATCCGTCGGGACCATCGCAATGCTTTGTTTTAATTAAACATTTGGATTCCCTTGTCCGTACCAGTTTGAGTTGCTGTTCGACGCGCGGGGGAAGGCCTTGAAGGAAACCGTTCCCAGTCGCCTCCCCGGCTTGGCACGCAACGATTATCTCTCGCTGCGGGGAGTAGCTCGAGCAGTCCACCGACAGCCCGATTGGTTCGGGACTGGGACCCCCCGTGCCCAGCCCTCAGAGCCAATCCTTTTCCTAAACTTAAGGATCCATTTTTGTCTGACTTCCTTGCAACATTGTTCCATCGACCAGATGTTTTTCACCTTGGAGACATGATGCGTTTATGAGTACGACCGGGGTGGACGACATTCGATCCTCCAGATTTTCAAGGGTCGTCGGGAGCGCACCGGACACCACGCGACATGTGGTGCTCTTCCAGCCGCTGGACCCTACCTCCGGCTGAGCCAATTCCTGGGTGGCCAGCCTGTTAAATAGAAAAGATCGACGTCTCCAGAGTTTCTAACATTGTCTCGCCCGCCACGTCCCAGTTCAGGAATTTTAACCTGATTCCCTTTCAGAGCTCGCGCGAAACGCACTATCTGTAGGGGTTTCCCCGACCCTTATTATCAACTAACCCATGTGCAAGTGCCGTTCACATGAACTTTTCCCCTCTTCGGCCTTCATAGTTCTCATTTTAATATTACCTACTACCACCAAGATCTGCACCGACGGCCAAGTCTGCCCGGGCTTGCGCCGAAGGGTTTTGCAGTGACCGCCACGCCCTCCTACTCATCGGGGGCCTGGCACTTGCCCCGACGGCCGGGTCTAGGTCGCCGCGCTTAAGCGCCATCCATTTTCGAGGCTAGTTGTTTCGGCAGGTGAGTTGTTACACACTCCTTAGCGGATTTCGACATACATGACCACCATCCTGCTGTCTCAATCGACCAACACCCTATTGTGGGATCTAGGTTAGCGCGCATTTCGGCACCTGTAACCCAGCTTTTGGTTCATCCCGCATCGCCAGTTTCTGCTTACCAAAAATGGCCTACTCGGAGCTCTTGATTCCGTGGCGCGGCTTAACGAAGAAGTCGCACCGTCCTTCCTATTTAAAGTTTGAGAGATAGTTCGAGGGCGTTGCGTCCCCAAGGCCTCTAATCATTTACTTTACCCGATAGAACTCACACGCGAGCTCCAGGTATCCTGAGGGGAAACTTTGGAGGGGAACCCAGCTAATAGACGGTTCGATTAGTCTTTCGCGCCCAATACCCAAGTCAGGACGAACGATTTGCACGTCAGTGGTCGCTGCGGGCCTCCACCAGAGTTTCCTCTGGCGGCTTCCACCCCCGCTCGAGGCATAGTTCACCATTTTTTGGGTTCCCGATAGGTATGCTCACACTCGAACCCTTCTCAGAAGATCAAAGGTCGTCGACGGGCACCCCTCGGGGGGATCCCACCAATCAGCTTCCTTGCGCCTTACGGGTTTACTCGCTCGTTGACTCACACACCATGTCAGACTCCTTGGTCCTGGATTCAAGACGGGTCGAATGGGGAGCCCACAGGCCAGCATCTGGAGCGCGCAGATGCAGAAGCACGTCGAGGCGCGCGCTGCCCTACCACAATCGAGGAGACAGCATTCCACGAGCGTATCGAGAGCCTGGGCTTTGGCCGCCCCCCAAATCCACGTGGTCCACGCCCCAGGTCAATTGGCGTACCGTCTCATCGCTGTTCCAACATCCGACTAGGGCGCATCGCTGAACCCCATTCGCTTCCCTCCCGATAATTTCAAGCACTCTTTGACTCTCTTTTCAAAGTCCTTTTCATCTTTCCCTTGCGGTACTTGTTCGTTATCGGCTCCTCGCCCGTATTAACCCTTGGATGGGAATTCACCCGCCCGATTTGGGCTGCATTCCCAAACAACCCTACTCGTAGACATTGCCTCGTGGTGCGACAGGGTCCGGGCACGACGGGGCTCTCAACCCTCTCCGGCGCCCCCTTCCAGGGGACTTGGGCCTCGGTCCGCCGGTGAGGGACGCTTCTCCAGACTACAATTCGGGATGACGGAGCTGCCCGATTCTAAGGCTGGGTTGTTTCCCGATGTCGCGTCGCCGCTTACTAAAGGGAATCCTTGTAAGTTTCTTTTCCTCTACTTATTGATATGCTTAAACTCAACAGTGTAAACCCGCCTGACCTTGGGGGTCTGCAGTCGGAGCACCTGAGCGCGAAGGGGTCCTGGAGTCTGGACGCGCGATGGGCCATAGCCGCAACTGGCAAAGAGAATTGAGTTGCCAACCAACACTTCCTCCTGCGACGTCCGTCGACGTGGACCTCGCATTTTAGGCCAGCCATGAGATCGAGGTGCGCATGGGAGGCTAGGATCTGCCCCTACGACGACAGCGCGCCCCATGATTGAGGCACGATACGAGGGGGAGACGCAATGCGTGATGCCCAGGAAGAACGTGCCCTCGGCCTAATGGGCTTCGGGCACAACTTGCATTACTCAATGGTTCACGGGATTCTGCCATTCACACCAAGTATCGCTATTTTGGAAAGTTCTTCATCGATGCAAAAGTCGAGATAGTCCGTGCCGAGGAGTCATTTTTGTTTACAAAAGAAGCATAGGTCCCCCCCGAAACGCACGCCGCGGATGGGGAGGAGAGGGACAGGCTATCGATTTAAGTATTCCTTCGCGCTTTTTGCACTGGGGTTCGTTGGTTACCCTCCGCGCACGGTGCTGGGGCAACGCATGCCGGGGACGGGGAGAGGCGCTCGTGCGAAGTGCCAGAGCACCCCACCCGTGCGGACTCCCCAGTTGTTAAACATGTTTGCGTGGTCGTTCTAACTGTGCAGGTTTCGACAATGATCCTTCCATAAGTTTACCTACGAAAACCTTGTTACGACTTCCTCCTTCCACTAAATGATAAGGTTCAATGGATTCTCGCGACATCGCGGGCAGCGAACCACCCACGTCACCAGCAATCCGAGACATTTCACTGGATTTTTAATTGGTAGGAGCGATGGGCGTGTGTACAAAGGGCAGGGACGTAGTCTACGCGAGCTAATGACTCGCGCTTACTAGGAATTCCTCGTTGAAGACAAACAATTTTCAATGATCTATCGCCATCACGATGAAATTTCAAAGATAACCCGAGCCTGTCGGCCAGAGGCTATAAACTCGTTGAATACATCAGTGTAGTGCGCGTGCGGACCAGAACATCTAAGGGCATCACAGACCTGTTAATTATGCCTCAAACTTCCATGGCCTAAAAGGCCATAGTCCCTCTAAGAAGATGGCCGCGAAGGGATACCCTCCGCGTAGCTAGTTAGCAAGCTGAGGGTCTCGTACGATAACAGAATTAACCAGATAAATCGCTCCACTAACTAAGAACGCCATGCACCACCACCAATAGAATCAAGAAAGAGCTCTCAGTCTGTCAATCCTTACTATGTCTGGACCTCGTAAGTTTCCCCGTGTAGAGTTAAATTAAGCCGCAGGCTCCACTCCTGGTGGTGCCCTTCCGTCAATTCCTTTAAGTTTCAGCCATACGACCATACTGCCCCCGAAAACTAAAAACATTGATTTCTCATAAGGTGCCGGTGGAGTCCTAAAAGCAACATCCGTTGATCCCTGGTCGGCATCATTTATGGTTGAGACAAGGACGGTATCTGATCGCCTTCGAGCCCCCAACTTTTGTTCTTGATTAATGAAAATATCCTTGGCAAATGCTTTCAAAGTTGTTCTTCTTTCATAAATCCAAGAATTTCACCTCTCACTATGAAATACGAATGCCCCCACTGTCCCTGTTAATCATTACTCCAATCTCGAAGGCCAACGAATAGGACTGAAATCCTATAATGTTATCCCATGCTAATGTATACAGAGCGTAGGCTTGCTTTGAGCACTCTAATTTCTTAAAAGTAACAGCGCCGAAGGCACGACCCCGCCAGTTAAGGCCAGGAGTGCATCGCCGACAGAAGGGACGAGGCGATTGGTGCACACCATAGGCGGACCGGCCGGCCCATCCCAAAGTCCAACTACGAGCTTTTTAAATGCAATAACTTAAATATACGCTATTGGAGCTGGAATTACCGAGGTTGCTGGCACCAGACTTGCCCTCCAATGGATACTCGTTAAGGGATTTAGATTGTACTCATTCCAATTACCAGACTCATTGAGCCCGGTATGGTTATTTATTGTCACTACCTCCCCTTGTCAATTGGGTAATTTGCGCGCCTGCTGCCTTCCTTGGATGTGGTAGCCGTTTGTCAGGCTCCCTCTCTGGAATCGAACCCTAATTCTTCGTCACCCATCATCACCATGGTAGGCCACTATCCTACCATCGAAAGTTGATAGGCCAAAAATTTGAATGATGCGTCGGCGGCACGATAGCCATGCGATCCATCGAGTCATCATGAATCATCGCACCAATGGGCAGAGCCTGCGTCGACCTTTTATCTAATAAATGCATCTCTTCCAGAAGTCGGGGTTTGTTGCACGTATTAGCTCTAGAATTACTACGGTTATCCGAGTAGTAGATACCATCAAACAAACGATAACTAATTTAATGAGCCATTCGCCGTTTCACAGTCTGAATTTGTTCATACTTACACATGCATGGCTTAATCTTTGAGACAAGCATATGACTACTACTGCCAAGATCAACCAGGTAACATTCCTCATCGACGTCGGCATTGAATGAGCCCGCTTACCCGCGGGGGGGGGGGGGGGGGGGGGGGGGGGAATGGATTCAAAGTGAGCGCGACCATCGTTTGCAAGGAGCGTCGTACGGGGCAGATAGGAGCCGATGAAGGCCCCATGCCCGCTGCGTCTGCCGCATCCGAGAATCCAGACCGCCGCTCGCGGACCACGACATCGCATGACAAAGCAAGGAGTCCTGGGATGCGAGGACGGCCTTTCGATTTCCCCACGCACAAAATGCGAGGGCCGAAGGGCAATCGATAAAACTTGATAATGCCTGGGCATTAGGTATGCAGCACTGGAAACCGACTTTGACCAAGCCTACATTGTGCTTGCCCCGCGACTGAGATGACAGGTTGGTCAGGACTTCACTGCTCGAGCAGGGATCCAACCTAACCGCACGTGCCGAACACAACTCATGCACCGTGAGTCCAAATGCTCCGTCGATGCACGCCCGGCATCGGCCCCAATGCCCGGCAATAGATACCGTGCGCTGCTGCCCATGCGGACGTTGCAAGGCTGAAGCAAGTCCCGCTTGACACGATTGTCCGCCCGTAAGGGAGAAGAGGAGATGAAGGCACGCCGAGGCTCATGCACGGCGCCGCCCCACGCCGGCCGCTGGTGCTCGCCGCAGATTGGGCTCGTCCGCATGCGTACAGCGCCTGGACCATGCCCCGACCACCGATAACCGACATGAGCATACAATGAAGCGTCGCCGACGTTGCTACACGGGCACAGAAGGCTCGCACGGACTAGCCATGCATGCTGCCATGCTGCCATGCGCCCACGCTGCTCGCCGATATGGCCACTGAGCGCCTATGCCAACTACCGACAGTCGCCTTGAAGTGCCTTCAACACCTCTACCCCCCTTTATATATGCTTAAAAAAAAAAACCCAAGTGACAGGAGTAGACATGATTTTGCCAGAGAATCATACCAGACATATGCGACCCGAACTGCACATTTTGATGAGATACGGAGCCTGTGCACTCACAAAAAGGTCGCATAATTTGTAAATGATAATTTTCGTTGAGAAAATATTTTTTTACAAATATCATTTATTAAAATTCAAAAAATATGTAAAAATAATTCAAAAATAGAAAAAATATTTATAAAAATATGAAAAAAAATTAGGAAAATATTCTCAGCGCATGAACTAACCTTAAATCAAGAATCGAGTGCATATTTGTATGTATAACATAACGATATAAAATATTTAAATATAAGGATATTAAATAAAAATTTAAAAAAAATATAAAAATAATGTGGTCATTAAGAAAATCACCCAGAATGCAACGGATAAGTGAGAACCCCAAAATATGCATATTAGAATGAAGTAGCCTTAAACCAACAATTGAGGTGCGCATTTGTACGAATGACGTAACAATATAAAATATTTAAATTTAAGGATATTAAATAAAAATTTGAAAAGAAGGCGATGGGACATTACGAAAATCGCCACGACATATGAGGTAACATTGAAATATATTTAAATAAAAAAATTAGAGTGGATATGTAAAAAAATGAGTATGCAATGGAGAGGAGGATGGATGAACGTCAGGAAAATATTAGGATGATCTAAGGTAAGTTTACACTTTTTTGATTTTGCCACGGTACGTTAGTGCCTTAGTGCCATGGTGCCTTGGTGCCATGGCGCCATGCTACCTTGGTGCCATGGTGCCACGATGCTATGGTGCCACGGTGCATTGGTGCCACGGTGCCTTGGTGCCATGGTGCCACGGTGCCATGGCACCACGGCAGTGCCTTGGTGTGTTGGTGCCATGGTGCCACGATGCCCCATGGCATGGTGCCGCGGTGCCACGGCGCCATGGCGCCATGGTGCCTTGGTGCCATGGTGCCACGGTGCCATGGTGCCGCGGTGCCTTGCTTCCTTGGTGCCATGGTGCCATGGTGCCATGGTGCCATGGTGCCTTGGTGCCTTGGTGCCAAGGCGCCACGGTGCCAAGCTGCCTTGGTGCCATGGTGCCTGTGTGCCATAGTGCCATGGTGCCATGGTGCCTGTGTGCTACGGTGCTATGGTGCTACGGTGCCTGTGTACCAAGCTGCCTTGGTGCCATGATGCCTGTGTGACACGGTGCCATGGTGCCATTGCGCCGCGCCGCCTTGGCCATGGCGCCATGCTGCCTTGGTGCCTTAGTGCCATGGCGCCATGGTGCCTTGGTGCCATGGTGCCATGGCCGCCGCGTGTCATGGAGCCACGGTGCCATGGTGCCACGGTGCCATGGCGCCATGGTTCCTTGGTACCTTGGTCACTTGGTGCCATGGCGCCACTGGGCCTTGGTGCCTTGGTGCCATGGCGCCACGGTGCCTTGGTGCCATGGAGCAATAGTGCCAAGCTGCCTTGGTGCCACGGTGCACGGATATCGAACATGATAAAGACACCACCATGGCAGGCCTTTATACGTCCGTCGACGTTCGTCATTGGAGGTGTCCCGAGCATTACACTCGAAGGTCAAAAAAACCTCTAATTGCAGCAGGCCTCCACGCACCGATGTTGTTCTTGGTGCTTCGCTGAGAACTTATGCTGCCATTGTTTTTTGCGAAGGCCACTTGATAACGTATGCTTAACTGTTGGAAAGAAACGCACGCGACGCTTGGATAACTCGGGTGAGGTGAGCTCGCCGCACTTGGTGGCATTTTTCAAGGACGAATGCCCGAACCTCCTTTGGAGACGGGCGGCAGGGTGGTTGAATTGGATGGGGAGGACGAACTGGAGCGACAACGGGCTGAATCTTAGTGGATCGTGGCAGGAAGGCCACTCTACCACTTACAATACCCCATCACGAATTTAAGTTGTCTGCAAAGGATTCTTGCCCGCCGCTCGATGGAAAATGTACTTCAAGGCGCCGTCGTGGCAGATTAGCCAACGACACATGCCCTTGGGGGCCGAGGCCCTACTGCGGTCGGCAAGCGCGACGGCGGGCCATGCATCGCTTCTAGCCCGGATTCTGACTTACAGGCGTTCAGTCATAATCCAGCACACGGTTGCTTTGCGCCACTGGCTTTTTAACCAAGCGCGATGACCAATTGTGTGAATCAACGTTTCATCTCGTACTGGGTTGAATTACTATTGTGAAACTGTCATCAGTAGGGTAAAACTAACCTGTCTCACGACGGTCTAAACCCAGTTTACGTTCCCTATTGGTTGGTGAAAAATACAACATTTGGTGAATTCTGCTTCACAATGAGAAGAGCCGACATCGAAGGATCAAAAAGCAAACGTCGCTATGAATGCTTGGCTTCCACAAGCTTGTTATCCCTGTGGTAACTTTTCTGACACCTCTAGCTTCAAATTCCGAAGGTCAAAAGGATCGTTAGGCCATACTTTCACGGTTCGTATTCGTACTGGAAATCAAAATAAAAAGAGCTTTTACCCTTATGTTCTACACGAGATTTATGTTCTCGTTGAGCTCATCTTAGGACACCTGCGTTATCTTTTAAAAGATGTACCACCCCAGCCAAACTCCCACCAGACAATGTCCTCAGCCCGGATCGGCCCGCAGAGTGAGCCTTGGGTCCAAAAAAGAGGGCAGTTCCCCGCTTCCGATTCACGGAATAAGTAAAATAACGTTAAAAGTAGTGGTATTTCACTTTTGCCTTTCGGCTCCCACTTATACTACAGCTCTCAAGTCATTTCACAAAGTCGGACTAGAGTCAAGCTCAACAGTGTCTTGTTTCCCCCGCTATTTCTGCCAAGCCCGTTCCCTTGTTGTGGTTTCGCTGGATAGTAGATAGGGACAGTGGGAATCTCGTCAATCCATTCATGCGCGTCACTAATTAGATGATGAGGCATTTGGCTACCTTAAGAGAGTCATAGTTACTCCCGCCGTTTACCCGTGCTTGTTGAATTTCTTCACTTTGACATTCAGAGCACTGGGCAGAAATCACATTGCGTGAGCATCCGTTGGGGACCATCGCAATGCTTTGTTTTTATTAAACAGTCGGATTCCCCTTGTCCGTACCAGTTCTGAGTTGGCTGTTCGACGCGCGGGGGAAGGCCCCCGAAGGAACTTCCCAGTCCGTCCCCGGGCCGGCACGCGATAATTCGCTCTCTCCGTGAGAGCAGCTCGAGCAGTCCCACCGACAGCCGACGGGTTTGGGACTTGGACCCCTATGCCCACCCTCAGAGCCAATCCTTTTCCCAAACTTACGGATCCATTTTGCCGACTTCTCTTGCCTACATTGTTCTATCGACCAGAGGTTGTTCACCTTGAGAACTGATGGTTATGAGTATGACCGGGTCTGGACAACATTCGGTTCCTCCGAAATTTCAAGGGCGCTCCGGAGCGCACTGGACACCACGCGACGGCGTGCTCTTCCAGCCGCTGGACCCTATCTCCGGATGAGCTGATTCCAGGGTTGGCAGGCTGTTAAACAAAAAAGATAACTCTTCCTAAGGCTCCCGCCGACGTCTCTGAAATTCCTAACATTGTCCGTCGACCGCCAAATCCTGGTCAGGAATTTTAACCCGATTCACTTTCGGAGCTCGCGCGAAACGCACTATCTGTCGGGGTTTCCCCAACCCTTAGGATCGACTAACCTATGTGCAAGTGTCGTTCCCATGGAACCTTCCACTCTTCAGCCTTCAAAGTTCTCATTTTAATATTTCTACTACCACCACCAAGATCTGCACCGACGCCGCTCGCGCCCTGGCTCGCGCCCAAGGTTTTACAGCGACCACACACACCCTTCTACTCATCGGGGCTGTGCCACTTGCCCCGATGACCGAGTGTAGGTCGTGAGCTTAAGCGCCATCCATTTTCAACGCTAGTTTATTCAGCAGGTGAGTTTGTTACACACTCCTTAGCGGATTTGACTTCCATGACCACCGTCCTGCTGTCTTAATCGACCAACACCCTTTGTGGGATATTGGTTAGCGCGCATTTTGGCACCGTATGCTGGCTTCCGGTTCATCCCGTATCGCCAGTTCTGCTTAAAAGAAATGGTACACTCGGAGCTCTTAATTCCGTGATGCAGTAGAACGAAGCAGTCGCACCGTCCTACCTATTTAAAGTTTGAGATAGTTCGAGGGCGTTGCATCCCGAGGCCTCTAATCATTGGCTTTACCCGATAGAACTCACACGCGAGCTCCAGCTATCACGGGGAAACTTCGGAGGGAACCAGCTACTAGACGGTTCGATTAGTCTTTCGCCCCTATACCCAAGTTAGACGAATGATTTGCACGTCAGTATCGCTGCGGGCCTCCACCGGAGTTTCCTCTGGTTTTTCCCCGCTCAGGCATAGTTCACCATCTTTCGGGTCCCGACAGGTATGCTCACACCTCAAACCCTTCTCAGAAGATCAAGGTCGGTCGGTGGTGCACCGCTCGGGGATCCCACCAATCCGCTTCCTTGCTCCTTACGGTTTACTCGCTCGTTGACTCGCACATTTGTCAGACTTTTTGGTCCGTGTTTCAAGACGGGTCAAATGGGAAGCCTACAGGCCAGCGTCCGGAGCGCGCAAATGCCGAACCATGCTGGAGGCACGCGCTGCCTGCCACAATCGAGGAGACGCATTCCATGAGTGTATCGAGAGCCCGGGCTTTGGCCTCCGTCCAATCCACGCTGGTCCATGCCCAAGGTCGATCGGCGTACCGGCTCGTCGCCATTCCACATCCGACCGGGCGCATCGCCGAACACCATCTGCTTCCCTCCTGACAATTTCAAGCACTCTTTGACTCTCTTTTTAATGTCCTTTTCATCTTTCCCTCGCGGTAAATTGTATGCTATTGGTCTCTCACCCGTATTTAGCTTCGATGGAATTCACCGCCTGATTTGGACTGCATACCCCAAACAACCCGACTCGGTAGACAGTGCCTCGTGGTGCGATAGGGTAACGGGCACGACGGGGCTCTCACCCTCTCCAGCGCTCCCTTCCAGGGGACTTGGGCCCGGTCCACCGCTGAGGATGCTTCTCCAACTATAAATCGGATAATGGAGCCGCCCGATTCTAAGGCTGGGTTGTTCCCGATTCGCTCGCCGTTACTAAGAATCCATGTAAGTTTCCTTTCCTCCACTTATTGATATGCTTAAACTCAACGGGTAATCCCGCCAGACCTGGGGTCGCCGTCGGAGCGCTTGAGCACGAAGGGGTCCTGGAATCCGGATGCGCGACGGGTCATAGCCGCGACGACAAAGATAGTTGAGTTGTAACCACCACTTGCCGCGACGTCCATCGACGTGGACTCATATTAGGCCAGCCGCGAGCTCGAGGCGCACGGAAGGCCAGTATCCACCCCACGATGACAGCGTGCCCCGTGATTGAGGCACGATGTGAGGGGGCGACGCGATGCGTGACACCCAGGTTGATGTGCCCTCGGCCGGCCTAATTGCTTCGGGCGCAACTTGCGTTCAAAGACTCGATGTTTCACGGGATTCTGCAATTCACACACCAAATATCGTATTTCGCAACGTTCTTCATCAATGCGAGAGCCGAGATATCCATTGCCGAGAGTCGTTTTTTGTTTACAGAAGAAGCACAGGTCCCCCCGACGCACGCCGCGGATGGGGCACGAGGGGCAGGCTATCGATACAAGTATTCCTTGGCGCTTTTCATGCCGGGTTCATTCGTCGCCCGCCACACCCTCTGGGGCATGCATGCCGGGTTTGGGGGAGGGCGCTCGTGCCGAGTACCAGAGCACCCCGCCCGTGCGGAATCCCAAGTTGTTAAACACGTTCTCGCGGGTCGTTATGCTGTGCAGGTTTCGACAATGATCCTTCCGCAGGTTCACCTACGGAAACCTTGTTACGACTTCTTCTTCCTCTAAATGATAAGGTTCAATGTACTTCTAGCAACGTCGCGGGCAGCGAACCGCCCATGTCGCCGCAATCCAAATTTTCACCGGATCATTCAATCGGTAGGAACAATGGGCGGTGTGTACAAAGGGCAGGGACGTAGTCAACGAGAGCTGATCACTCGCGCTTACTAGGAATTCCTCATTGAAGACAACAATTTCAATGATCTATCCCTATCATGATGAAATTTCAAAGATTACCCGAGCCTGTCGCCAAGGCTATAAACTCGTTGAATACATCAGTGTAGTGCGCGTGCGGCCCAGAACATCTAAGCGCATCACAGACCTGTTATTGCCTAAAACTCTCTGCGGCCTAAAAGGCTGTAGTCCCTCTAAGAAGCTGGCCACGAAGGGATACCTCCGCATAGCTAGTTAGCAGGCTAGGTCTCGTTCGTTAACGGAATTAACCAGACAAATCGCTCCCAACTAAGAACAGCCATGCACCACCACCCATAGAATCAAGAAAGAGCTCTCATCTGTCAATCCTTACTATGTCTGAACCTGGTAAGATTCCCCGTGTTGAGTCAAATTAAGCCGCAGGCTCCACTCCTGGTGGTGCCCTTCCGTCAATTGCTTTAAGTTTCATCCTTGCGACCATACTCCTCCCGGAAACTAAAAACTTTGATTTCTTATAAGTTGTCGGTGGAGTCCTAAAAGCAACATCCGCTGATCCCTGGTCGGCATCGTTTATGGTTGAGACTAGGACGGTATCTGATCGCCTTCGAGCCCCCAACTTTCGTTCTTGATGAATGAAAACATTCTTGGAAAATGCTTTCGCAGTTGTTCGTCCTTTCATAAATCCAAGAATTTCACCTCTGACTATGAAATACGAATGCCCCCGACTGTCCCTGTTGATCATTACTACGATCCCAAAGGCCAAATAAATAACCGAAATCCTATAATGTTATCCCATGCTAATGTATAACAGAGCGTAGGCTTGCTTTGAGCACTCTAATTTCTTCAAAGTAACAGCGCAGGAGGCACGACCCCGCCATTTAAGGCAAGGAGCGCATCGCCGACAGAAGGGACGAGAATGATCGGTGAATACAATAGGCGGACCGGCCAGCCCATCCCAAAGTCCAACTATGAGCTTTTTGAACTGCAACAACTTAAATATACGCAATTGAAGCTGAATTAACGCGGCTACTGGCACCAGACTCGCCCTCCAATGGATCCTCGATAAGGGATTTAGATTGTAATCATTCAAATTACCAGACTCATTGAGCCGGTATTGTTATTTATTATACTTACCTCCCCGTGTTAGGATTGGGTAATTTACGCGCCTGCTGGCTTTCTTAGATGTGGTAGCTGTTTCTCAGGCTCCCTCTCCGGAATCGAACCCTAATTCTCCGTCACTCGTCACCACCATGGTTGGCCACTATCCTACCATCGAAAGTTAAATAGGGCAGAAATTTTAAATGATGCATCGCCGGCACGATGGCCGTGCGATCCATTTAGTTATCATGAATCATCGCACGCAATGGCAGAGCCCACGTCGACCTTTTATCTAATAAATGCATGTCTTCTAGAAGTCTGGGTTTATTGCACTTATTATCTCTAGAATTACTACGGTTATTCGAGTAGTAGATACCATCAAACAAACTATAACTGATTTATTGAGCCAATCGCATTTCACAGTCTGAATTTGATCGTACTTACACATGCATGGCTTAATCTTTGAGACAAGCATATGACTACTGGCAGGATCAACCAGGTAGCATTCCTCATCGACGTCAGCATCGCATGAGCCCGGCCTGCCCACGGGGCACAGACGAATTCAACGTGAGCGCGACCGTCGTTTACAAGGAGCGTCGTACAGGCCAGACGAAGCGAGAAAGTCGTGGGATGCAAGGGAGGCCTTTTGATTCGCCCCGCGCACTAAATGGGGGGCGAAGGGCGATCGATAAAACTTGATAATTCCTTGGCATTAGGTATGCAGCACAGGAAACCGACTTCGAGCAAGCCTACATTGCGCTTGCCCCACGACTGAGATGGTAATGGGTAAGGACGTCGCGGCTCGAGCAGGGATCCAACCTAACCGAACGTGCCGAACACAACTCATGCACTGTGCGTCCAAATGCTCCGTCGATGCACGCCCGGCACCCGGCCCAACGCCCGACAATAGATGTCGTGCGCTGCTGCCCATGCGGACATTGCAAGGCTGAAGCAAGTCCCCCGCTTGAGATGATAGCCCATCCGTGGGGGAAGCAGAGGAGATGAAGGCACGCTAAGGCTCATGCACGGGCGCCTCCCACTCCTTAAAGTGCCTTCAACAGCTCTACCCCCCTGATATATGCTTAAAAAAAACCCCAAGTGACAGGAGTAGAAAGGATTTTGCCAGAGAATCATACCAGACATATAATGCGGACCCGAACTGCACGTTTTGATAAGATACGGAGCCAGTGGACTCATAAAAAGGTCGCGTAATTTGTAAATGATAATTTTCGTTGAGAAAATATTTTTTTACAAATATTATTTATTAAAATTCAAAAGATATGTAAAAATAAATCAAAAATAGAAAAAATATTTATAAAAAATATGAAAAAATTAGGAAAATATCTCAGCGCATGAACTAACCTTAAACCAAAAATCGAGTGCATATTTGTACGTAGAACGTAATGATATAAAATATTTAAATTTAAGGATATTAAATAAAATTTTTAAAAAAATATAAAAATAACGTGGGTCATTAGGAAAATCGCCCAAATACAACGATAAGTGACAACCCCAAAATATGCATATTAGAATGAAGTAGCCTTAAACCAACAATTGAGTGCGCATTTGTACGAATGACGTAACGATATAAAATATTTAAATTTAAGGATATTAAATAAAAATTTGAAAAGAAGGCGACGGGACATTACGAAAACCGCCAAGACATATGAGGTAACATTGAAATATATTTAAAATAAAAAAATTAGAGTGGATACATAGAAAAATGAGTATGCAACGATGAGGAGGATGGATGAACGTTAGGAAATATTAGGATGATCGAACTAGGTTAACGCTCTTTTGATTTTGCCACGGTGCGTTAGTGCCTTGGTGACATGGTGCCTTGGTGCCCCGAACGGTACCACGGCATCACGTGCCTTGGTGCCATGGAGCCATGCTGCCTTGGTGCCATGCTGCCCCAGTGCTATGGTGCCACGGTGCATTGGTGCCACCGTGCCTTGGTGCCTTGGTGCCATGGTGCCACGGTGACATAGCACCACGGCAGTGCCTTGGGTGCGTTGGTGTCACGGTGCCATGATTCCCCGGTGCATGGTACGGCGCCATGCGCCACGGTGCTGCAGAGCCATGGTGCCGCAGTGCCTTGTGCCTTGGTGCCCCTTGGTGCCATGGTGCTTTGGTGCCTTGGTGCATTGGTGCCACGAAGCCATGGCTCCTTGGTGCCTTGGTGCCATGGCGCCACGGTGCCATGCTGCCATGGCGCCAAGGCGCCACAGTGCCAAGATGCCTTGGTGCCACGGTGCACGGATATCCAACTTGACAAAGACACCACCATGCAGGCCACTATACGTCCGTCGACGTTCGTCATTGGAGCGTCTCCAGCATTGCACTCGACGGTCACAAAAACCTCTAATTGCGGCATGCCTCCACGCACCGATGTTGTTTTCTCGCGATTTGCTGAGCACTTATGCGCACTCCGAATCGCGATAATTCTCTAGTTGCGATGCCGTTGTTTTCGGGAACGGCCACTTGATATCTTATGTTTAACTGTTTGGAATGGAACTCACGCGACGCTTGTCTACACTCGGGTGAGGTGAGATCGCAACACTTGGTGGGATTTTTCAAGGACGAATGCACAACCTCCTTTGGAGACGGACGACAGGGTGGTTGGATTGTATGGGGAGGGACGAACCGTAGCGACAAAGGGCTGAATCTCAGTGGATCGTGGCAGCAAGGCCGGTCCCAACAGGTATGCTCACACTCGAATCCTTCTCAGAAGATCAAGGTCGGTCGGCAGTGCAAGCCTCGGGGGGATCCCACCAATAAGCTTCCTTACGCTTTACGGTTTACTCGCCCGTGACTCGCACACATGTCAGACTCCTTGGTCCGTGTTTCAAGATGTGTCGAATGGGGAGCCCACAGGCAGCGTCCGGAGCGCGCAGATGCCGAAGCATGCCGGGGGCGCTTGCTGCCTGCAACAATCAAGGATACGACATTCTACAAGCGTATCGAGAGCCTGGGCTTTGGCCGCCCCCCAATCCACGCTGTCCACGCCCCAGTCAATCGGCGTACCAGCTCGTCGTCGTTCCACATCCGATCGGGCGCATCGCCGCCCCATCCGCTTCCCTCCCAATAATTTCAAGCACTCTTTGACTCTCTTTTCAATGTCCTTTTCATCTTCCCTCGCGGTACTTGTTCGCTATCGTTAGTCGCCTCGTATTTAGCCTTGGATGATCATTACTGCCCATTTGGGCTACATTCCCAAACAACCC
>CM061561.1:286035266-286036328 GCA_030864225.1 Capsicum baccatum var. pendulum | reverse complement strand
AAACTTCTGCGGCCTAAAAGGCCGTAGTCCCTTTAAGAAGCAGGCCGTGAAGGGATACCTCTGCATAGCTAGTTAGCAAGCTGAGGTCTCGTTCGTTAACGAAATTACCAGACAAATCGCTCCAATAACTAAGAACGGCCATGCACCAACACCCATAGAATCAATAAAGAGCTCTCAGTCTGTCAATCCTTACTATATCTGGTCCTGGTAAGTTTCCCCGTGTTGAGTCAAATTAAGCCGCAGGCTCCACTCTTGGTGTGCCCTTCCATCAATTCCTTAAGTTTCAGCCTTGCGAACATACCCCCCCTGGAACCCAAAAACTTTCATTTCTCATAAGGTGCCGGTGGAGTCCTAAAAGCAACATCCGATGATCCCTAGTCGACATCGTTTATGGTGGAGAACTAGACAGTATCTGATCACCTTCGAACCCCCAACTTTCGTTCTTGATTAATGAAAACATCCTTGGAAAATGCTTTCGCATTGTTCGTCTTTTCATAAATCCAAGAATTCACCTCTGACTATGAAATACGAATGCCCCCAACTGTCCTTGTTAATCATTACTCTGATCCCGAAGGCCAACATAATAGGACCAAAATCCTATAATGTTATCCCATGCTAATGTATACAGAGCGTAGGCTTGCTTTGAGCACTCCAATTTCTTCAAAGAAACAGCGCCGGAGGTACGACCCGGCCAGTTAAGGCCAGGAGCGCATCGCCGACAGAAGGGACGAGACGATCAGTTCACACCATAGGCGAACTGGCTGGCCCATCCCGAAGTCCAACTACGAGCTTTTTAACTTCAAACAACTTAAATATACGCTATTGGAGCTGGAATTACTGCCGCTTTTGGCACCAGATTTGCCCTCGAATGGATCCTCGTTAAGGGATTTAGATTGTACTCATTCCAATTACCAGACTCATTGAGCCTGGTATTGTTTTATTTATTATCACTAACCTCCCCGTGTCAAGATTGGGTAATTTGCGCGCCTGCTGACTTCCTTGGATGTGGTAGCCGTTTCTCAGGCTCCCTCTCCGGAATTGAACCCTAATTCTCTTTCACAC
>CM061561.1:286015266-286017766 GCA_030864225.1 Capsicum baccatum var. pendulum | reverse complement strand
GGACAAACCGAAGGGACAAAGGGCTGAATCTCAGTGGATCGTCGCAGTAAGGCCACTCTGCCACTTACAATACCCCATCGCGTATTTAAGTTGTCTACAAAGGATTCTGTCCGCCGCTCGATGGAAATTGTACTTCAAGGCGGCCGCCACGGCGGCTTAGCCAACGATACGTGCACTTGGAGGTCGAGGACCCTACTGCGGGTCGGCAAGCAGATGGTGGGCGCATGCATCGCTTCTAGCCCGAATTCTGACTTAGAGGCGTTCAGTCATTATCCAGCACACGGTAGCTTCGCGCCACTGGCTTTTCAACCAAGTGCGATGACCAATTTTCTGAATCAACGGTTCCTCTCGTACTGGGTTGAATTACTATTCTGACACTGTCACCAGTAGGGTAAAACTAACCTGTCTCACGACGGTCTAAACCCAGCTCACGTTCCCTATTGGTGGGTGAACAATGCAATACTTGGTGAATTCTGCTTCACAATGATAGGAAGAGCCGACATCGAAGGATTAAAAAGCAACGTCGCTATGAAAGCTTGGCTTCCACAAGCCAGTTATCCCTGTGGTAACTTTTCTGACACCTCTAGCTTCAAATTTCGAAGGTTTAAAGGATCGTTAGGCCACGTTTTCACGGTTCGTATTCGAACTGGAAATCAGAATCAAAAGAGCTTTTACCCTTCTGTTCCACAAGATATTTTTGTTCTCGTTGAGCTCATCTTAGGACACCTGCGTTATCTTTTAATAGATGTGCCACCCCAGCCAAACTCCCCACCTAACAATGTCTTCCACCCGGATCGGCCCGCAGAGCGAGCCTTGGGTCCTAAAAGAGGGGCAGTGCCCCGCTTCCGATTCATGTAATAAGTAAAATAATGTTAAAAGTAGTGGTATTTCACTTTCGCCTTTTGGCTCCCACTTATACTACACCTCTCAAGTCATTTCACAAAGTCGAACTAGAGTCAAGCTCAATAGGGTCTTGTTTCCCCGCTGTTTCTGCCAAGCCCATTCCTTTGGCTGTGTTTTCGCTGGATAGTAGATAGGGACAGTGGGAATCTCTTTAATCCATTCATGCGCGTCACTAATTAGATGACGAGAAATTTGGCTACCTTAAGAGAGTCATAGTTACTCTCGCCGTTTACCCACACTTGGTTGAATTTCTTCACTTTGTCATTCAGAGCACTGGGCAGAAATCACATTGCGTGAGCATCCGTTGGGACCATCGCAATGCTTTGTTTTAATTAAACAGTCGGATTCCCCTTGTCCATACAAGTTCTGAGTTAGCTGTTCGATGCCCGGGGAAGGCCCCCGAAGGAACCGTTCGTAGTCCGTCCCCCGGCCGGCACGCGGCGACCCTCTTTCACCGCGAGAGCAGCTCGAGCAGTCCACCGACAGCCGACGGGTTCGGGACTGGGACCCCCATGTCCAGCCGTCAGAGCTAAACCTTTTCCCAAACTTACAGATCCATTTTGCCGACATTATTCCATCGACCAGAGGTTGTTCACCTTGGAGACCTGATGCGGTTATGAGTACGACCGGGTGTGGATGGCATTCGCTCCTCCGGATTTTCAAGGTCCGCCGAGAGCGTACCGGACACCACGTGATGTGCGGTGCTCTTCCAGCCGCTGGACCATACCTCCGGCTGAGCCGATTCCAGGGTGGGCAGGCTGCTAAACCAAAAAGATAACTCTTCCTGAGGCTCCAGCCGACGTGTCCAGACTTCCTAACGTTACCGTCGACCGCCACGTCCTGGTTTAGGAATTTTAACCCGATTCCTTTTCAAAGCTCGTGCAACCCTTAGGATCGACTAACCCATGTGCAAGTGCCGTTCATATGGAACCTTTCCCCTCTTCGGCCTTTAAAGTTCTCATTTGAATATTTGATACTACCACCAAAATCTGCACCGACGGCTACTCCGCTCGGGCTCGCGCCCAAGGTTTTGCAGCGAATGCAACGCCCTCCTACTAATAAGGGCCTGGCATTTGCCCCGACGATCGGGTGTAGGTCGTGCGCTTAAGCGCCATCCATTATCGAGGCTAGTTGATTCGGCAGGTGAGTTGTTACACACTCCTTAGCAGATTTTGACTTCCATGACCACCGTCCTGCTGTCTTAAACTACCAACACCCTTTGTGGGATCTAGGTTAGCGCGCATTGTGGCACAGCAACCCGGCTTCCGATTCATCCTGCATCGCCAGTTCTACTTACCAAAAATGGCCTTGGTCGGAGCTCTTGATTTAATTGCGCGGCTCAAAGAAGCAGTCCCGCCGTCCTACCTATTTAATGTTTGAGAATAGTTCGAGGGCGTTGCGTCCCCGAGGACTCTAATCCTTGGCTTTACCCGATAGAACTCGCACGCGAGCTCCATCTATCCTGAGGGAAACATCAGAGGGAACCAGCTACTAGACGATTCGATTAGTCTTTCACCCCTAAGTCAGATGAACGATTTGCACGTTAGTATCGCTGTGGGCCTACACCAGAGTTTTCTATGGCTTCACCCCGCTCAGG
>CM061561.1:285960266-285997766 GCA_030864225.1 Capsicum baccatum var. pendulum | reverse complement strand
AGATGGGTCAAATGGGGAGCCCACAGGCCAGCGTCCGGAGCGCGCAGATGTCGAAGCACGCCGGAGGCGCGCGCCGCCTGCCACAATCGAGAAGACGACATTCCACGAGCGTATTGAGAGCCCGGGCTTTGGCCGCCCCCTAATCTACGCTGGTCCACGCCCTGGGTCGATCGGCGTACCGACTCATCGCCGTTCCACATCCGACCGGGGTGCATTGCCAGCCCCCATCCGCTTCCGTCCCAGTAATTTCAAGCAATCCTTGACTCTTTTTTCAAAGTCCTTTTCACGTTTCCCTCGCGGTACTTGTTCGCTATCAGTCTCTCGCCCGTATTTACCCTTGGATGGAATTCACCACCCGATTTGGGCTGCATTCCCAAACAACCCGGCTTTTAGACAGGGCCTCGTGGTGCGACAGGGTCAGGGCACGACGGGGATCTCACCCTCTCCGGTGCCCCCTTCCAGGGGACTTGGGCCCGGTCCGCCGCTGAGGCCTTCGGACGATGGAGCCGCCCTATTCTAAGACTGGGTTATTCCTGATTCGCTCGTCGTTACTAAGGAAATCCTTTTAACTTTCTTCTCCTCCGCTTATTGATATGCTTAAACTCAACGGGTAATCCCGCCTGACCTGGGGTCGCGGTCGGAGCGCCTGAGAGTGAAGGGGTCCTGGAGTCCGGACGCGCGACGGGCCGTAGCCGCGACGGCAAAGACAGTTGAGTTGCAACCACCACTTACCGCGACGTCCGTTGATGTGGACTCGCATTTAGGCCAGTCGCGAGCTCGAGGCGCACGTGAGGCCAGTATCCACCCCACGACGACAGTGCGCCCCGTGATTGAGGCACGATGCGAGGGGGCAACGCGATGCGTGACGCCCAGGCAGACGTGCCCTCGGCCTAATAGCTTCGGGCGCAACTTGCGTTCAAATACTCGATGGTTCATGGGATTCTACAATTCACACCAAGTATTGCATTTCGCAACGTTCTTCATCGATGTGAGAGCCGAGATATCCGTTGCCGAGAGTTATTTTTCTTTACACAAGTCCCCCCGACACACGATGTGGATAGAGCGCGAGGGGCAGGCTATCGATTAAAGTATTCCTTGGTGCTTTCCGCGCCGGGGTTCGTTGGTCGCCCGCCGGGCACGCTGGGGTGCGCGCACCGGGGTTGGGGGAAGGCGCTCATGCGGAGTACCAGAGCACCCCGCCTACGCGGACTCCCCAGTTGTTAAACACGTTCGTGGGGTCGTTCTGCTGTGCAGGTTTCGACAATGATCCTTCTGCAGGTTCACCTATGGAAACCTTGTTACGACTTCTCCTTCCTCTAAATGATAAGGTTCAATGGACTTCTCCCAACATCGCAGGCAGCAAACTGCCTACGTCATCGCGATCCGAACATTTCACCAGATCATTCAATCGGTAGGAGCGACGGGCGATGTATACAAAGGGCAGGGACATAGTCAACGCGAGCTGATGACTCGTGCTTACTAGGAATTCCTCGTCGAAGACCAACAATTTCAATGATCTATCGCCATCACGATGAAATTTCAAAGATTACCCGAGCCTGTCGGCCAAGGCTATGAACTCGTTGAATACATCTATGTAGTGCGCGTGCGGCCCAGAACATATAAGGGCATCACAGACCTGTTATTGCCTCAAAATTCCGCAGCCTAAAAGGCCGTAGTCCCTATAAGAAGCTAGCCGCGAAGGGATACCTCTGCATAGCTAGTTAGCAGGCTGAGGTCTCGTTCGTTAACAGAATTAACCAGATAAATCGCTCCACCAACTAAGAATGGCCATGCAACACCACCCATTGAATCAAGAAAGAGCTCTCAGTCTGTCAATCCTTAATATGTATGGACCTGGTAATTTTCCCCGTGTAGAATCAAATTAAGCCACAGGCTCTACTCCTGGTGGTGCCCTTCCATCAATTCCTTTATGTTTCAGCCTTGCGACCATACTCCCCCCGGAACCCAAAAGATTTGATTTCTCATAAGTTGCCGGTGGAGTCCTAAAAAGAACATCCGCTGATCCCTGGTCGGCATCGTTTATGGTTGAGACTAGGACGGTATCTGATCGCCTTCAAGCCCCCAACTTTTGTTCTTGATTAATGAAAACATCCTTGGCAAATTCTTTCGCAGTTGTTCGTCTTTCATAAATCCAAGAATTTCACCTCTGACTATGAAATACAAATGCCCCCGACTGTCCCTGTTAATCATTACTTCGATCCCGAAGGCCAATGTAATAGGACCAAAATCATATAATGTTATCCCATGCTAATGTATATAGAGCGTAGGCTTGCTTTGAGCATTCTACTTTCTTCAAAGTAACAGCGCTCGAGGCATTACTCGGCTAGTTAAGGCCAGGAGCGCATCGCCGACAGAAGGTATGAGATGATCGATGCACACCATAGGTTGACCAGACGGCCCATCCTAAAGTCCAACTACAAACATTTTAACTGCAACAACTTAAATATACGCTATTGGATATGGAATTACCGCGGCTGCTGGCACCAGACTTGCCCTCCAATGGATCCTCATTAAGGGATTTGAATTGTACTCATTCCAATTACCAGACTCATTGAGCCCGGTATTGTTATTTATTATCACTACCTCCCCATGTCAGGATTGGGTAATTTGCGCGCCTGCTGCCTTCCTTGGATGTGGTAGCCATTTCTCAGGCTCCCTCTCCGGAATCTAACCCTAATTCTCTATCACCCGTCACCACCATGGTAGGCCACTATCCTACCCTCGAAAGTTGATAGGGCAGAAATTTGAATGATGTGTCACCGGCACGATGGCCGTGCGATCCGTCGAGTTATCATGAATCATCGCAGCAATGGGCAGAGCTCGCATCGACCTTTTATCTAATAAATGCATCTATTCCAGAAGTTGGGTTTGTTGCACGTATTAGCTCTAGAATTACTACAGTTATCCGAGTAGTAGATACCATCAAACAAACTATAACTGATTTAATGAGCCATTCGCCGTTTCACAGTCTGAATTTGTTCACACTTACACATGCATGGCTTAATCTTTGAGACAAGCATATAACTACTAGCAGGATCAACCAGGTAGCATTCCTCATCGACATCGGCGTCGCATAAGCCCGACCTGCCCGCGGGGGAACAGACGGATTCAAGGTGAGCACGACCGTCGTTTGTAAGGAGCGTCGTACGGGGCTGATAATAGCTGATGAAGGCCTCATGCCCGCTGCGTCTGCCGCATCCATAAATCCGGACCGCCGCTCACAGACCACAACATCGCACGACGAAGCGAGGGAGTCATGGGATGCGAGGGCGGCCTTTTGATTCACCCCGTGCACGAAATACGAGGGGCGATTGATAAAACTTGATAATGCCTGGGCATTAGGTATGCAACACAGGAATCCGACTTCGAGCAAGCCTACATTGCGTTTGCCCCGCGACTGAGATAGAAGATTGGTCAGGATGTCGCTGCTCGAGCAGGGATCCAAACTAACAGCACGTGCCAAACACAACTCACGCACCGTGCGTCCAAATGCTCCATCGATGCATGCCCGGCAACAGCCCCCATGCCCGGCAATAGATGTCGGGCGCTGCTGCCCATGTGGAAGAGCAGCATCCAGTACTCGCCGCTCACACGAAGGCACTGCCTCATCCGAAGTCTAGCGCCAGCAACCCCGTCGTAGACGACGCCACCGATACCGATACGAGCGTACAATGAAGCACCACCGACGTTGCTACACGGGCACGGACGGCTCGCACGGACTAGCCATACATGCTGCCATGCGCCCACGCTGGTCGCCGACATGGCCACTGAGCGCCTATGCCAACTACCGACAGTCGCCTTGAAGTGCTTTCAACACCTCTACCCCCCCTTACATATGCTTAAAAAAACCCAAGTGACAGGAGTAGACATGATTTTGCCAAAGAATCATACCAGACATATGCGGACCCGAACTACACGTTTTGATGAGATACGGAGCCTGTGCACTCACAAAAAGGTCGCATATTTTTTAAATGATAATTTTTGTTGAGAAAATATTTTTTTACAAATATCATTTATTAAAATTCAAAAAATATGTAAAAATAAATCAAAAATAGAAAAAATATTTATAAAAATATGAAAAAATTAGGAAAATATTCTCAGCGCATGAACTAAACTTAAACAAACAATCGAGTGAAAATTTGTACGTATAACGTAACGATATAAAATATTTAAATTTAAGGATATTAAATAAAAAATTTAAAAAAATATAAAAATAACGTGGGGTCATTAGGAAAATCGCCCAGAATGCAACAGCTAAGTGACAACCCCAAAATATGCATATTAGAATGAAGTAACCTTAAAAAACAATTGAGTGCGCATTTGTATGAATGATGTAACGATATAAAATATTTAAATTTAATGATATTAAATAAAAATTTGAAAAGAAGGCGACGGGATATTACGAAAACCGTCGCGACATATGAGGTAACATTGAAATATATTTAAAATAAAAAGATTAGAGCGTATATGTAAAAAAATAACCATGCAACGGTGAGGAGGATGGATGGACGTCAGGAAAATATTAGGATGATCGAATGTAGGTTTACGCTCTTTTGATTTTGCCAAGGTGCGTTAGTGCCTTGGTGCCATGGTGCCATGGCGCCACGGTGCCTTGGTGCCATGGTTCCATACTGCCTTGGTGCCACGGTGCTATGGTGCCACGGTGCATTGGTGCCATGGTGTCATGGTGCCTTGGTGCAATGGTGCCACGGTGCCATGGCACCCCGACAGTGCCTTGGTGCATTGGTGCGTTGGTGCCACGTTGACCCGGTGACATGGTGTCGCGATGCCACAGCGCCATGGCACCACGATGCCGCGGTGCCATGGTGCCGTGGTGCCTTGCTGCCTTGGTTCCATGGTGCCATGGTGCCTTGGCACCTTGGTGCCATGGCGCCACGGTGCCAAGCTGCCTTGGTGCCATGGTGCCTGTGTGCCACGGTGCCTGTGTGCCATGGTGCTGTGGTGCCACGGTGCCTGTGATCCAAGCTGCCTTGGTGCCTGTGTGACACGGCGCCATGGTGCCATGGCGCCGCCTTCCTTGGTGCCATGGCGCCAAGGTGCCTAGGTGCCATGGCGCCATGGTGCCTTGGTGCCTTGGTGCCACGGCGCCACGGTGCCTTGGTGCCTTGGTGCCATGGTGCCACAGCGCCACGGTGCCTTGGTGCCTTCGTGCCATGTCGCCACGGTGCCTTGTTGCCTTGTTGCCTTGGTGCCATGGCGCCATGGTGCCACAGATCCATGGTGCCTTGGTGCCATTACGCCACGGTACCTTGGTGCCATGGCGCCAAGGTGCCAATCTGCCATGGAGCCACGGTGCACGGATATCCAACTTGACAAAGACAACACCATGGCAGGCCACTATACTTCCGTCGACGTTCGTCATTAGAGACGTCTCCAGCATTGCACTCGACGGTCACAAAAACCTCTAATTGCGGCATGCCTCCACACACCGACGTTGTTCTCGGCGATTCGCTGCGCACTTATGCCGTACTCCGCATCGCGGAAATCCTCGAGTTGCGATGCCGTTTTTTTTCATGAATGGCCACTAGATATCGTATGCTTAACTGTTAGGAATGGAACGCATGTGACGCTTGGCTAACTCGGGTGAGGTGAGCTCCCAGCACTTGGTGGGATTTTTCAAGGACGAATGCACGAACCAACTTTTGAGACGGGCGGCAGGGTGGTTGGATTGGATGGGGAGGGACGAACCAGAGGGACATAGGGCTAAATCTCAGTGGATTATGGCAGCAAGGTTTTCTGACACTTACAATACCCCGTCGCGTATTTAAGTTATCCGTAAAGGATTCTGCCCGCCAATCCATGGAAATTGTACTTCAAGGCGACCGCCGCGACCCTTCCGCCGCGGCGGCTTAGCCAACAACAAGTGCCCTTGGGGGCCGAGGCCCCTACTACGGGTCGGCAAGCGAACGGAGGGCGCATGTATCGCTTCTAGCCCGGATTCTGCTTAGAGGCGTTCAGTCATAATCCAGCACACGGTACCTTCGCGCCACAGGTTTTTCTACCAAGCGCGATGACCAATTGTGTGAATCAACGGTTCCTCTCGTACTGGGTTGAATTACCATTGCGACACTGTCATCAGTAGGGTAAAACTAACCTATCTTACGACGGTCTAAACCCAGCTCACGTTCCATATTGGTGGGTGAACAATCCAATACTTGGTGAATTCTATTTCACAATGATAGGAAGAACCGACATCGAATGATCAAAAAACAACGTCGCTATGAACGTTTCGCTTCCACAAGTAGGTTATCCCTGTGGTAACTTTTTTGACACATCTTGCTTTGAATTCCGAAGGTCTAAAGGATCGTTAGGCCACGCTTTCACAGTTTGTATTCGTACTGGAAATCAGATTCAAAAAAACTTTTACCTTTCTGTTCCACACGAGATTTCTGTTCTCGTTGATCTCATCTTAGGAAACCTGCGTTATCTTTTAACAGATGTGCCGCCCCAGCGAAACTCCCCATCTGACAATGTCTTCTGCCCGGATCTGCCCGCAGAGCAAGCCTTGGGTCCAAAAAGAGGGGCAGTGCCCAGCTTCCGATTCACGAAATACGTAAAATAACGTTAAAAGTAGTGGTATTTCACTTACACCTTTTGGCTCCCACTTATAGTACACCTCTCAAGTCATTTCACAAAGTCGGACTAGAGTCAAGCTCAACGGGGTCTTGTTTCCCCGCTGTTTCTGCCAAGCCCGTTCCCTTGGCTGTGGTTTCGCTGGATAGTAGACAGGGACAGTGGGAATCTCGTTAATCCATTCATGCTTGGTTGAATTTCTTCACTTTGACATTCAGAGCACTGGGCAGAAATCATATTGCGTGAGCATCCGTCGGGACCATCGCAATGCTTTGTTTTAATTAAACATTTGGATTCCCCTTGTCCGTACCAGTTTTGAGTTGGCTGTTCGACGCGCGGGGAAGGCCCTTGAAGGAACCGTTCCCAGTCCGTCCCCCGGCTTGCACGCAACGATTATCTCTCGCCTGCGGGAGTAGCTCGAGCAGTCCACCGACAGCCGATTGGTTCGGGACTGGGACCCCCGTGCCCAGCCCTCAGAGCCAATCCTTTTCCTAAACTTAAGGATCCATTTTGCTGACTTCCCTTGCCAACATTGTTCCATCGACCAGATGTTTTTCACCTTGGAGACATGATGCGGTTATGAGTACGACCGGGGTGGACGACATTCGATCCTCCAGATTTTCAAGGGTCGTCGGGAGCGCACCGGACACCACGCGACATGTGGTGCTCTTCCAGCCGCTGGACCCTACCTCCGGTTGAGCCGATTCCTGGGTGGCCAGCCTGTTAAACAGAAAAGATAACTCTTTCTGAGGCTCCCACCGACATCTCCAGAGTTCCTAACGTTGTCTCGCCCGCCACGTCCCAGTTCAGGAATTTTAACCTGATTCCCTTTCAGAGCTCGCGCGAAACGCACTATCTGTAGGGGTTTCCCCGACCCTTATTATCAACTAACCCATGTGCAAGTGCCGTTCACATGGAACTTTTCCCCTCTTCGGCCTTCAAAGTTCTCATTTTAATATTTACTACTACCACCAAGATCTGCACCGACGGCCACTCTGCCCGGGCTTGCGCCGAAGGTTTTGCAGTGACCGCCACGCCCTCCTACTCATCGGGGCCTGGCACTTGCCCCGACGGCCGGGTCTAGGTCGCGCGCTTAAGCGCCATCCATTTTCGAGGCTAGTTGTTTCGGCAGGTGAGTTGTTACACACTCCTTAGCGGATTTCGACATACATGACCACCATCCTGCTGTCTCAATCGACCAACACCCTTTGTGGGATCTAGGTTAGCGCGCATTTCGGCACCGTAACCCAGCTTCTGGTTCATCCCGCATCGCCAGTTCTGCTTACCAAAAATGGCCTACTCGGAGCTCTTGATTCCGTGGCGCGGCTTAACGAAGAAGTCGCACCGTCCTTCCTATTTAAAGTTTGAGAATAGTTCGAGGGCGTTGCGTCCCCAAGGCCTCTAATCATTTACTTTACCCGATAGAACTCACACGCGAGCTCCAGGTATCCTGAGGGAAACTTTGGAGGGAACCAGCTAATAGACGGTTCGATTAGTCTTTCGCCCCAATACCCAAGTCAGACGAACGATTTGCACGTCAGTGTCGCTGCGGGCCTCCACCAGAGTTTCCTCTGGCTTCACCCCGCTCAGGCATAGTTCACCATTTTTTGGGTCCCGATAGGTATGCTCACACTCGAACCCTTCTCAGAAGATCAAAGTCGGTCGACGGTGCACCCCTCGGGGGGATCCCACCAATCAGCTTCCTTGCGCCTTACGGGTTTACTCGCTCGTTGACTCACACACATGTCAGACTCCTTGGTCCGTGTTTCAAGACGGGTCGAATGGGGAGCCCACAGGCCAGCATCTGGAGCGCGCAGATGCAGAAGCACGTCGGAGGTGCGCGCTGCCTACCACAATCGAGGAGACAGCATTCCACGAGCGTATCGAGAGCCTGGGCTTTGGCCGCCCCCCAAATCCACGTGGTCCACGCCCCAGGTCAATTGGCGTACCGTCTCATCGCTGTTCCACATCCGACTAGGGCGCATCGCTGAACCCCATTCGCTTCCCTCCCGATAATTTCAAGCACTCTTTGACTCTCTTTTCAAAGTCCTTTTCATCTTTCCCTTGCGGTACTTGTTCGTTATCGGTCTCTCGCCCGTATTAACCCTTGGATGGAATTCACCGCCCGATTTGGGCTGCATTCCCAAACAACCCTACTCGTAGACATTGCCTCGTGGTGCGACAGGGTCCGGGCACGACGGGGCTCTCACCCTCTCCGGCGCCCCCTTCCAGGGGACTTGGGCTCGGTCCGCCGGTGAGGACGCTTCTCCAGACTACAATTCGGATGACGGAGCTGCCCGATTCTAAGGCTGGGTTGTTCCCGATTCGCTCGCCGCTACTAAGGGAATCCTTGTAAGTTTCTTTTCCTCTACTTATTGATATGCTTAAACTCAACGTGTAAACCCGCCTGACCTGGGGTCGCAGTTGGAGCACCTGAGCGCGAAGGGGTCCTGGAGTCTGGACGCGCGATGGGCCATAGCCGCAACGGCAAAGAGAATTGAGTTGCAACCAACACTTCCTGCGACGTCCGTCGACGTGGACTCGCATTTAGGCCAGCCATGAGATCGAGGCGCATGGGAGGCTAGTATCTGCCCCACGACGACAGCGCGCCCCATGATTGAGGCACGATACGAGGGGGAGACGCAATGCGTGATGCCCAGGAAGACGTGCCCTCGGCCTAATGGCTTCGGGCACAACTTGCATTACTCAATGGTTCACGGGATTCTGCCATTCACACCAAGTATCGCATTTTGGAAAGTTCTTCATCGATGCAAAAGTCGAGATATCCGTTGCCGAGAGTCATTTTTGTTTACAAAAGAAGCATAGGTCCCCCCGACGCACGCCGCGGATGGGGAGAGAGGGACAGGCTATCGATTTAAGTATTCCTTGCGCTTTTTGCACTGGGGTTCGTTGGTTACCCGCCGCGCACGCTGGGGCACGCATGCCGGGGACGGGGAGAGGCGCTCGTGCGAAGTGCCAGAGCACCCCACCCGTGCGGACTCCCCAGTTGTTAAACATGTTTGCGTGGTCGTTCTACTGTGCAGGTTTCGACAATGATCCTTCCATAAGTTTACCTACGAAAACCTTGTTACGACTTCTCCTTCCACTAAATGATAAGGTTCAATGGACTTCTCGCGACATCGCGGGCAGCGAACCACCCACGTCACCGCAATCCGAACATTTCACTGGATTATTTAATTGGTAGGAGCGATGGGCGGTGTGTACAAAGGGCAGGGACGTAGTCTACGCGAGCTAATGACTCGCGCTTACTAGGAATTCCTCGTTGAAGACAAACAATTTCAATGATCTATCGCCATCACGATGAAATTTCAAAGATTACCCGAGCCTGTCGGCCAAGGCTATAAACTCGTTGAATACATCAGTGTAGTGCGCGTGCGGACCAGAACATCTAAGGGCATCACAGACCTGTTATTGCCTCAAACTTCCATGGCCTAAAAGGCCATAGTCCCTCTAAGAAGATGGCCGCGAAGGGATACCGCCGCGTAGCTAGTTAGCAAGCTGAGGTCTCGTACGATAACAGAATTAACCAGACAAATCGCTCCACTAACTAAGAACGGCCATGCACCACCACCAATAGAATCAAGAAAGAGCTCTCAGTCTGTCAATCCTTACTATGTCTGGACCTCGTAAGTTTCCCCGTGTAGAGTTAAATTAAGCCGCAGGCTCCACTCCTGGTGGTGCCCTTCCATCAATTCCTTTAAGTTTCAGCCATACGACCATACTGCCCCCAGAAAACTAAAAACATTGATTTCTCATAAGGCGCCGGTGGAGTCCTAAAAGCAACATCCGTTGATCCCTGGTCGGCATCATTTATGGTTGAGACAAGGACGGTATCTGATCGCCTTCGAGCCCCCAACTTTTGTTCTTGATTAATGAAAATATCCTTGGCAAATGCTTTCAAAGTTGTTCTTCTTTCATAAATCCAAGAATTTCACCTCTCACTATGAAATACGAATGCCCCCGACTGTCCCTGTTAATCATTACTCCAATCTCGAAGGCCAACGTAATAGGACTGAAATCCTATAATGTTATCCCATGCTAATGTATACAGAGCGTAGGCTTGCTTTGAGCACTCTAATTTCTTAAAAGTAACAGCGCCGAAGGCACGACCCGGCCAGTTAAGGCCAGGAGTGCATCGCCGACAGAAGGGACAAGGCGATTGGTGCACACCATAGGCGGACCGGCCGGCCCATCCCAAAGTCCAACTACGAGCTTTTTAAATGCAATAACTTAAATATACGCTATTGGAGCTGGAATTACCGAGGTTGCTGGCACCAGACTTGCCCTCCAATGGATACTCGTTAAGGGATTTAGATTGTACTCATTCCAATTACCAGACTCATTGAGCCCGGTATGGTTATTTATTGTCACTACCTCCCCTTGTCAGGATTGGGTAATTTGCGCGCCTGCTGCCTTCCTTGGATGTGGTAGCCGTTTGTCAGGCTCCCTCTCTGGAATCGAACCCTAATTCTTCATCACCCATCATCACCATGGTAGGCCACTATCCTACCATCGAAAGTTGATAGGCCAAAAATTTGAATGATGCGTCGGCGGCACGATAGCCATGCGATCCGTCGAGTCATCATAAATCATCGCACCAATGGGCAGAGCCTGCGTCGACCTTTTATCTAATAAATTCATCTCTTCCAGAAGTCGGGGTTTGTTGCACGTATTAGCTCTAGAATTACTACGGTTATCCGAGTAGTAGATACCATCAAACAAACGATAACTAATTTAATGAGCCATTCGCCGTTTCACAGTCTGAATTTGTTCATACTTACACATGCATGGCTTAATCTTTGAGACAAGCATATGACTACTGCCAAGATCAACCAGGTAACATTCCTCATCGACGTCGGCATTGAATGAGCCCGGCTTACCCACGAAGGGGGGGGGGAATGGATTCAAAGTGAGCGCGACCATCGTTTGCAAGGAGCGTCGTACGGGGCAGATAGGAGCCGATGAAGGCCCCATGCCCGCTGCGTCTGCCGCATCCGAGAATCCAGACCGCCGCTCGCGGACCACGACATCGCATGACAAAGCAAGGGAGTCCTGCGATGCGAGGACGGCCTTTAGATTTGACCCACGCACAAAATGCGAGGGCCGAAGGGCAATCGATAAAACTTGATAATGCCTGGGCATTAGGTATGCAGCACTGGAAACCGACTTTGAGCAAGCCTACATTGTGCTTGCCCCGCGACTGAGATGACAGGTTGGTCAGGACTTCACTGCTCGAGCAGGGATCCAACCTAACCGCACGTGCCGAACACAACTCATGCACCGTGAGTCCAAATGCTCCGTCGATGCACGCCCGGCACCGGCCCCAATGCCCGGCAATAGATACCGTGCGCTGCTGCCCATGCGGACGTTGCAAGGCTGAAGCAAGTCCCGCTTGACACGATTGTCCGCCCGTAAGGGGAGAAGAGGAGATGAAGGCACGCCGAGGCTCATGCACGGGCGCCGCCCACGCCGGCCGCTGGTGCTCACCGCAGATTGGGCTCGTCCGCATGCGTACAGCGCCTGGACCATGCCCCGACCACCGATAACCGACATGAGCGTACAATGAAGCGTCGCCGACGTTGCTACATGGGCACGGAAGGATCGCACAGGACTAGCCATGCATGCTGCCATGCGCCCACGCTGCTCGCCGATATGGCCACTGAGCGCCTATGCCAACTACCGACAGTCGCCTTGAAGTGCCTTCAACACCTCTACCCCCCTTATATATGCTTAAAAAAAAACCCAAGTGACAGGAGTAGACATGATTTTGCCAGAGAATCATACCAGACATATGCGGACCCGAACTGCACATTTTGATGAGATACGGAGCCTGTGCACTCACAAAAAGGTCGCATAATTTGTAAATGATAATTTTCGTTGAGAAAATATTTTTTTACAAATATCATTTATTAAAATTCAAAAAATATGTAAAAATAATTCAAAAATAGAAAAAATATTTATAAAAATATGAAAAAAATTAGGAAAATATTCTCAGCGCATGAACTAACCTTAAATCAAGAATCGAGTGCATATTTGTATGTATAACATAACGATATAAAATATTTAAATATAAGGATATTAAATAAAAATTTAAAAAAAATATAAAAATAATGTGGGGTCATTAAGAAAATCACCCAGAATGCAACGGATAAGTGAGAACCCCAAAATATGCATATTAGAATGAAGTAGCCTTAAACCAACAATTGAGTGCGCATTTGTACGAATGACGTAACAATATAAAATATTTAAATTTAAGGATATTAAATAAAAATTTGAAAAGAAGGCGATGGGACATTACGAAAATCGCCACGACATATGAGGTAACATTGAAATATATTTAAAATAAAAAAATTAGAGTGGATATGTAAAAAAATGAGTATGCAATGGAGAGGAGGATGGATGAACGTCAGGAAAATATTAGGATGATCTAAGGTAAGTTTACACTTTTTTGATTTTGCCACGGTGCGTTAGTGCCTTAGTGCCACGGTGCCTTGGTGCCATGGCGCCATGCTACCTTGGTGCCATGGTGCCACGATGCTATGGTGCCACGGTGCATTGGTACCACGGTGCCTTGGTGCCTTGGTGTCATGGTGCCACGGTGCCATGGCACCACGGCAGTGCCTTGGTGTGTTGGTGCCATGGTGCCACGATGCCCCAGTGGCATGGTGCCGCTGGTGCCACGGCGCCATGGCGCCATGGTGCCTTGGTGCCATGGTGCCACGGTGCCATGGTGCCGCGGTGCCTTGCTTCCTTGGTGCCATGGTGCCATGGTGCCATGGTGCCATGGTGCCTTGGTGCCTTGGTGCCAAGGCGCCACGGTGCCAAGCTGCCTTGGTGCCATGGTGCCTGTGTGCCATAGTGCCATGGTGCCATGGTGCCTGTGTGCTACGGTGCTATGGTGCTACGGTGCCTGTGTACCAAGCTGCCTTGGTGCCATGATGCCTGTGTGACACGGTGCCATGGTGCCATTGCGCCGCGCCGCCTTGGTGCCATGGCGCCATGCTGCCTTGGTGCCTTAGTGCCATGGCGCCATGGTGCCTTGGTGCCATGGTGCCATGGCGCCGCGGTGTCATGGAGCCACGGTGCCATGGTGCCACGGTGCCATGGCGCCATGGTTCCTTGGTACCTTGGTCACTTGGTGCCATGGCGCCACTGGGCCTTGGTGCCTTGGTGCCATGGCGCCACGGTGCCTTGGTGCCATGGAGCAATAGTGCCAAGCTGCCTTGGTGCCACGGTGCACGGATATCGAACATGATAAAGACACCACCATGGCAGGCCTTTATACGTCCGTCGACGTTCGTCATTGGAGGTGTCCCGAGCATTACACTCGAAGGTCAAAAAAACCTCTAATTGCAGCAGGCCTCCACGCACCGATGTTGTTCTTGGTGCTTCGCTGAGAACTTATGCTGCCATTGTTTTTTGCGAAAGGCCACTTGATAACGTATGCTTAACTGTTTGGAAAGAAACGCACGCGACGCTTGGATAACTCGGGTGAGGTGAGCTCGCCGCACTTGGTGGCATTTTTCAAGGACGAATGCCCGAACCTCCTTTGGAGACGGGCGGCAGGGTGGTTGAATTGGATGGGGAGGGACGAACTGGAGCGACAACGGGCTGAATCTTAGTGGATCGTGGCAGGAAGGCCACTCTACCACTTACAATACCCCATCACGAATTTAAGTTGTCTGCAAAGGATTCTGCCCGCCGCTCGATGGAAAATGTACTTCAAGGCGGCCGTCGCGGAAGATTAGCCAACGACACATGCCCTTGGGGGCCGAGGCCCCTACTGCGGGTCGGCAAGCGGACGGCGGGCGCATGCATCGCTTCTAGCCCGGATTCTGACTTACAGGCGTTCAGTCATAATCCAGCACACGGTTGCTTTGCGCCACTGGCTTTTTAACCAAGCGCGATGACCAATTGTGTGAATCAACGGTTCATCTCGTACTGGGTTGAATTACTATTGTGAAACTGTCATCAGTAGGGTAAAACTAACCTGTCTCACGACGGTCTAAACCCAGTTTACGTTCCCTATTGGTTGGTGAAAAATACAACATTTGGTGAATTCTGCTTCACAATGAGAAGAGCCGACATCGAAGGATCAAAAAGCAACGTCGCTATGAATGCTTGGCTTCCACAAGCTTGTTATCCCTGTGGTAACTTTTCTGACACCTCTAGCTTCAAATTCCGAAGGTCAAAAGGATCGTTAGGCCATACTTTCACGGTTCGTATTCGTACTGGAAATCAAAATTAAAAGAGCTTTTACCCTTATGTTCTACACGAGATTTATGTTCTCGTTGAGCTCATCTTAGGACACCTGCGTTATCTTTTAAAAGATGTACCACCCCAGCCAAACTCCCCACCAGACAATGTCCTCAGCCCGGATCGGCCCGCAGAGTGAGCCTTGGGTCCAAAAAGAGGGGCAGTTCCCCGCTTCCGATTCACGGAATAAGTAAAATAACGTTAAAAGTAGTGGTATTTCACTTTTGCCTTTCGGCTCCCACTTATACTACAGCTCTCAAGTCATTTCACAAAGTCGGACTAGAGTCAAGCTCAACAGTGTCTTGTTTCCCCGCTATTTCTGCCAAGCCCGTTCCCTTGGTTGTGGTTTCGCTGGATAGTAGATAGGGACAGTGGGAATCTCGTCAATCCATTCATGCGCGTCACTAATTAGATGATGAGGCATTTGGCTACCTTAAGAGAGTCATAGTTACTCCCGCCGTTTACCCGTGCTTGGTTGAATTTCTTCACTTTGACATTCAGAGCACTGGGCAGAAATCACATTGCGTGAGCATCCGTTGGGACCATCGCAATGCTTTGTTTTTATTAAACAGTCGGATTCCCCTTGTCCGTACCAGTTCTGAGTTGGCTGTTCGACGCGCGGGGAAGGCCCCCGAAGGAACCGTTCCCAGTCCGTCCCCGGGCCGGCACGCGATAATTCGCTCTCTCCGTGAGAGTAGCTCGAGCAGTCCACCGACAGCCGACGGGTTTGGGACTTGGACCCCTATGCCCAGCCCTCAGAGCCAATCCTTTTCCCAAACTTACGGATCCATTTTGCCGACTTCTCTTGCCTACATTGTTCTATCGACCAGAGGTTGTTCACCTTGGAGAACTGATGCGGTTATGAGTATGACTGGGTCTGGACAACATTCGGTCCTCCAAATTTTCAAGGGCCTCCGGGAGCGCACCGGACACCACGCGACGTGCGGTGCTCTTCCAGCCGCTGGACCCTATCTCCGGATGAGCTGATTCCAGGGTGGGCAGGCTGTTAAACAAAAAAGATAACTCTTCCTAAGGCTCCCGCCGACGCCTCTGAAATTCCTAACATTGTCGTCGACCGCCAAATCCTGGTTCAGGAATTTTAACCCGATTCACTTTCGGAGCTCGCGCGAAACGCACTATCTGTCGGGGTTTCCCCAACCCTTAGGATCGACTAACCTATGTGCAAGTGTCGTTCCCATGGAACCTTTCCACTCTTCAGCCTTCAAAGTTCTCATTTTAATATTTGCTACTACCACCAAGATCTGCACCGACGGCCGCTCGCGCCCTGGCTCGCGCCCAAGGTTTTACCGCGACCAGCACACCCTTCTACTCATCGGGGCCTGCCACTTGCCCCGATGACCGAGTGTAGGTCGTGAGCTTAAGCGCCATC
This sequence comes from Capsicum baccatum var. pendulum, assembly GCA_030864225.1. Classification (NCBI taxonomy): domain Eukaryota; kingdom Viridiplantae; phylum Streptophyta; class Magnoliopsida; order Solanales; family Solanaceae; genus Capsicum; species Capsicum baccatum. Next base: position 285,981,484 of record CM061561.1, on the reverse strand, counting down.
CATTTTCAACGCTAGTTTATTCAGCAGGTGAGTTGTTACACACTCCTTAGCGGATTTTGACTTCCATGACCACCGTCCTGCTGTCTTAATCGACCAACACCCTTTGTGGGATATTGGTTAGCGCGCATTTTGGCACCGTATGCTGGCTTCCGGTTCATCCTGTATCGCCATTTCTGCTTAAAAGAAATGGTACACTCGGAGCTCTTAATTCCGTGATGCAGTAGAACGAAGCAGTCGCACCGTCCTACCTATTTAAAGTTTGAGAATAGTTCGAGGGCGTTGCATCCCCGAGGCCTCTAATCATTGGCTTTACCCGATAGAACTCACACGCGAGCTCCAGCTATCACGAGGGAAACTTCGGAGGGAACCAGCTACTAGACGGTTCGATTAGTCTTTCGCCCCTATACCCAAGTTAGACGAATGATTTGCACGTCAGTATCGCTGCGGGCCTCCACCGGAGTTTCCTCTGGTTTCTCCCCGCTCAGGCATAGTTCACCATCTTTCGGGTCCCGACAGGTATGCTCACACTCAAACCCTTCTCAGAAGATCAAGGTCGGTCGGTGGTGCACCGCTCGGGGGGATCCCACCAATCCGCTTCCTTGATCCTTACGGGTTTACTCGCTCGTTGACTCGCACATTTGTCAGACTTTTTGGTCCGTGTTTCAAGACGGGTCAAATGGGAAGCCTACAGGCCAGCGTCCGGAGCGCGCAAATGCCGAACCATGCTGGAGGCACGCGCTGCCTGCCACAATCGAGGAGACGGCATTCCATGAGTGTATCGAGAGCCCGGGCTTTGGCCGTCCGTCCAATCCACGCTGGTCCATGCCCAAGGTCGATCGGCGTACCGGCTCGTCGCCGTTCCACATCCGACCGGGGCGCATCGCCGAACACCATCTGCTTCCCTCCTGACAATTTCAAGCACTCTTTGACTCTCTTTTTAATGTCTTTTTCATCTTTCCCTCGCGGTAATTGTATGCTATTGGTCTCTCACCCGTATTTAGCCTTCGATGGAATTCACCGCCTGATTTGGACTGCATTCCCAAACAACCCGACTCGTAGACAGTGCCTCGTGGTGCGACAGGGTACGGGAACGACGGGGCTCTCACCCTCTCCGGCGCTCCCTTCCAGGGGACTTGGGCCCGGTCCACCGCTGAGGATGCTTCTCCAGACTATAAATCGGATAATGGAGCCGCCCGATTCTAAGGCTGGGTTGTTCCCGATTCGCTCGCCGTTACTAAGAGAATCCATGTAAGTTTCCTTTCCTCCACTTATTGATATGCTTAAACTCAACGGGTAATCCCGCCAGACCTGGGGTCGCCGTCGGAGCGCTTGAGCACGAAGGGGTCCTGGAATCCGGATGCGCGACGGGTCATAGCCGCGACGACAAAGATAGTTGAGTTGTAACCACCACTTGCCGCGACGTCCATCGACGTGGACTCATATTTAGGCCAGCCGCGAGCTCGAGGCGCACGGGAGGCCAGTATCCACCCCACGATGACAGCGTGCCCCGTGATTGAGGCACGATGTGAGGGGGCGACGCGATGCGTGACACCCAGGTTGATGTGCCCTCGGCCTAATTGCTTCGGGCGCAACTTGCGTTCAAAGACTCGATGGTTTACGGGATTCTGCAATTCACACCAAATATCGCATTTCGCAACGTTCTTCATCAATGCGAGAGCCGAGATATCCATTGCCGAGAGTCGTTTTTGTTTACAGAAGAAGCACAGGTCCCCCGACGCACGCCGCGGATGGGGCACGAGGGGCAGGCTATCGATACAAGTATTCCTTGGCGCTTTTCATGCCGGGGTTCATTCGTCGCCCGCCACACGCTCTGGGGCATGCATGCCGGGGTTTGGGGGAGGCGCTCGTGCCGAGTACCAGAGCACCCCGCCCGTGCGGAATCCCAAGTTGTTAAACACGTTCGCGAGGTCGTTATGCTGTGCAGGTTTCGACAATGATCCTTCCGCAGGTTCACCTACGGAAACCTTGTTACGACTTCTTCTTCCTCTAAATGATAAGGTTCAATGTACTTCTAGCAACGTCGCGGGCAGCGAACCGCCCATGTCGCCGCAATCCAAACATTTCACCGGATCATTCAATCGGTAGGAACAATGGGCGGTGTGTACAAAGGGCAGGGACGTAGTCAACGAGAGCTGATCACTCGCGCTTACTAGGAATTACTCATTGAAGACTAACAATTTCAATGATCTATCCCTATCATGATGAAATTTCAAAGATTACCCGAGCCTGTCGGCCAAGGCTATAAACTCGTTGAATACATCAGTGTAGTGCGCGTGCGGCCCAGAACATCTAAGCGCATCACAGACCTGTTATTGCCTCAAACTTCTGCGGCCTAAAAGGCTGTAGTCCCTCTAAGAAGCTGGCCACGAAGGGATACCTCCACATAGCTAGTTAGCAGGCTGAGGTCTCGTTCGTTAATGGAATTAACCAGACAAATCGCTCCACCAACTAAGAACAGCCATGCACCACCACCCATAGAATCAAGAAAGAGCTCTCAGTCTGTCAATCCTTACTATGTCTGAACCTGGTAAGATTCCCCGTGTTGAGTCAAATTAAGCCGCAGGCTCCACTCCTGGTGGTGCCCTTCCGTCAATTGCTTTAAGTTTCATCCTTGCGACCATACTCCTCCAGGAAACTAAAAACTTTGATTTCTTATAAGTTGTCGGTGGAGTCCTAAAAGCAACATCCGCTGATCCCTGGTCGGCATCGTTTATGGTTGAGACTAGGACGGTATCTGATCGCCTTCGAGCCCCCAACTTTCGTTCTTGATGAATGAAAACATTCTTGGAAAATGCTTTCGCAGTTGTTCGTCTTTCATAAATCCAAGAATTTCACCTCTGACTATGAAATACGAATGCCCCCGACTGTCCTTGTTGATCATTACTACGATCCCAAAGGCCAAATAATAGGACCAAAATCCTATAATGTTATCCCATGCTAATGTATACAGAGCGTAGGCTTGCTTTGAGCACTCTAATTTCTTCAAAGTAACAGCGCAGGAGGCACGACCCGGCCAGTTAACACAAGGAGCGCATCGCCGACAGAAGGGACGAGATGATCGGTGAATACCATAGGCGGACCGGCCAGCCCATCCCAAAGTCCAACTATGAGCTTTTGAACTGCAACAACTTAAATATACGCAATTGAAGCTGGAATTAACGCGGCTACTGGCACCAGACTCGCCCTCCAATGGATCCTCGATAAGGGATTTAGATTGTAATCATTCGAATTACCAGACTCATTGAGCCCGGTATTGTTATTTATTATCACTACCTCCCCGTGTTAGGATTGGGTAATTTACGCGCCTGCTGGCTTTCTTAGATGTGGTAGCTGTTTCTCAGGCTCCCTCTCCGGAATCGAACCCTAATTCTCCGTCACTCGTCCCCAGCATGGTTGGCCACTATCCTACCATCGAAAGTTAATAGGGCAGAAATTTTAATGATGCATCGCCGGCACGATGGTCGTGCGATCCATTTAGTTATCATGAATCATCGCAGCAATGGGCAGAGCCCACGTCGACCTTTTATCTAATAAATGCATGTCTTCTAGAAGTCTGGGTTTATTGCACTTATTATCTCTAGAATTACTACGGTTATTCGAGTAGTAGATACCATCAAACAAACTATAACTGATTTATTGAGCCAATCGCAGTTTCACAGTCTGAATTTGATCGTACTTACACATGCATGGCTTAATCTTTGAGACAAGCATATGACTACTGGCAGGATCAACCAGGTAGCATTCCTCATCGACGTCAGCATCGCATGAGCCCGGCCTGCCCACGGGGCACAGACGAATTCAACGTGAGCGCGACCGTCGTTTACAAGGAGCGTCGTACAGGCCAGACGAAGCGAGAAAGTCGTGGGATGCGAGGGAGGCCTTTTGATTCGCCCCGCGCACTAAATGGGAGGGGCGAAGGGCGATCGATAAAACTTGATAATTCCTTGGCATTAGGTATGCAGCACAGGAAACCGACTTCGAGCAAGCCTACATTGCGCTTGCCCCACGACTGAGATGGTAGATGGGTAAGGACGTCGCGGCTCGAGCAGGGATCCAACCTAACCGAACGTGCCGAACACAACTCATGCACTGTGCGTCCAAATGCTCCGTCGATGCACGCCCGGCACCGGCCCCAACGCCCGACAATAGATGTCGTGCGCTGCTGCCCATGCGGACATTGCAAGGCTGAAGCAAGTCCCGCTTGAGATGATAGCCCGTCCGTGGGGGAAGCAGAGGAGATGAAGGCACGCTAAGGCTCATGCACGGGCGCCTCCCACTCCTTAAAGTGCCTTCAACAGCTCTAACCCCCTGATATTTGCTTAAAAAAAACCCAAGTGACAGGAGTAGAAAGGATTTTGCCAGAGAATCATACCAGACATATGCGGACCCGAACTGCACGTTTTGATAAGATACGGAGCCTGTGGACTCATAAAAAGGTCGCGTAATTTGTAAATGATAATTTTCGTTGAGAAAATATTTTTTTACAAATATTATTTATTAAAATTCAAAAGATATGTAAAAATAAATCAAAAATAGAAAAAATATTTATAAAAATATGAAAAAATTAGGAAAATATTCTCAGCGCATGAACTAACCTTAAACCAAAAATCGAGTGCATATTTGTACGTAGAACGTAATGATATAAAATATTTAAATTTAAGGATATTAAATAAAATTTTTAAAAAAATATAAAAATAACGTGGGGTCATTAGGAAAATCGCCCAGAATACAACGGATAAGTGACAACCCCAAAATATGCATATTAGAATGAAGTAGCCTTAAACCAACAATTGAGTGCGCATTTGTACGAATGACGTAACGATATAAAATATTTAAATTTAAGGATATTAAATAAAAATTTGAAAAGAAGGCGACGGGACATTACGAAAACCGCCAAGACATATGAGGTAACATTGAAATATATTTAAAATAAAAAAATTAGAGTGGATACATAGAAAAATGAGTATGCAACGATGAGGAGGATGGATGAACGTCAGGAAATATTAGGATGATCGAACGTAGGTTAACGCTCTTTTGATTTTGCCACGGTGCGTTAGTGCCTTGGTGACATGGTGCCTTGGTGCCACGGTACCACGGCATCACAGTGCCTTGGTGCCATGGCGCCATGCTGCCTTGGTGCCATGCTGCCCCAGTGCTATGGTGCCACGGTGCATTGGTGCCACCGTGCCTTGGTGCCTTGGTGCCATGGTGCCACGGTGACATAGCACCACGGCAGTGCCTTGGTGCGTTCGTGTCACGGTGCCATGATTCCCCGGTGCCATGGTACCGGCGCCATGGCGCCACGGTGCTGCAGAGCCATGGTGCCGCAGTGCCTTGGTGCCTTGGTGCCTTGGTGCCATGGTGCTTTGGTGCCTTGGTGCATTGGTGCCACGAAGCCATGGCTCCTTGGTGCCTTGGTGCCATGGCGCCACGGTGCCATGCTGCCATGGCGCCATGGCGCCACAGTGCCAAGCTGCCTTGGTGCCACGGTGCACGGATATCCAACTTGACAAAGACACCACCATGGCAGGCCACTATACGTCCGTCGACGTTTGTCATTGGAGGCGTCTCCAGCATTGCACTCGACGGTCACAAAAACCTCTAATTGCGGCATGCCTCCACGCACCGATGTTGTTCTCGGCGATTTGCTGAGCACTTATGCCGCACTCCGAATCGCGATAATTCTCTAGTTGCGATGCCGTTGTTTTCGGGAACGGCCACTTGATATCTTATGTTTAACTGTTTGGAATGGAACTCATGCGACGCTTGTCTAACTCAGGGTGAGGTGAGATCGCAACACTTGGTGGGATTTTTCAAGGACGAATGCACGAACCTCCTTTGGAGACGGACGACAGGGTGGTTGGATTGTATGGGGAGGGACGAACCGTAGCGACAAAGGGCTGAATCTCAGTGGATCGTGGCAGCAAGGCCGGTCCCAACAGGTATGCTCACACTCGAATCCTTCTCAGAAGATCAAGGTCGGTCGGCAGTGCAAGCCTCGGGGGGATCCCACCAATCAGCTTCCTTACGCTTTACGGGTTTACTCGCCCGTTGACTCGCACACATGTCAGACTCCTTGGTCCGTGTTTCAAGATGTGTCGAATGGGGAGCCCACAGGCCAGCGTCCGGAGCGCGCAGATGCCGAAGCATGCCGGGGGCGCTTGCTGCCTGCAACAATCAAGGATACGACATTCTACAAGCGTATCGAGAGCCTGGGCTTTGGCCGCCCCCCAATCCACGCTGGTCCACGCCCCAGGTCAATCGGCGTACCAGCTCGTCGTCGTTCCACATCCGATCGGGGCGCATCGCCGGCCCCCATCCGCTTCCCTCCCAATAATTTCAAGCACTCTTTGACTCTCTTTTCAATGTCCTTTTCATCTTCCCTCGCTGTACTTGTTCGCTATCGGTTAGTCGCTCGTATTTAGCCTTGGATGGAATTCACTGCCCGATTTGGGCTACATTCCCAAACAACCCGACTCGTAGACAGCGCCTCAAGGTGCGACAGGGTTTGGGTACGACGGGGCTCTCACCCTCTCCGGCGCCCCTTTCAAGGGGACTTGGGCCCGATTCTCCGCTGAGGACGCTTCTCCAGACTACAGTTCGGATGACGGAGCTGCTCGATTCTAAGGCTGGTCTGTTCTCGATTCGCTCGCCGTTACTAAGGGAATCCTTGTAAGTTTCCTTTCCTCCGCTTATTGATATGCTTAAACTCAACGGGTAATCCCGCCTGACCTAGGGTCGCAGTAGGAGCACCTGAGTGGGAAAGGGTCCAGGAGTCCGGACGTGCGAGGGGCCGTAGCCGCGACGACAAAGAGAGTTGAGTTGCAACCACCACTTGCCGTGACGTCCGTCGATGTGGACTCGCATTTAGGCCAGCCACGAGCTCGAGGCGTACACGAGGCCAGTATCCGCCCCACGACAACAGCGTTGCCTGTGATTGAGGCACGATGCGAGGGGCGACGCGATGTGGGCAGTGATCCTTACGCTCCACCCGAGCTCACGCCCAAGGTTTTGCAGCGACCACTACGCCCTCCTACTCATCGGGGCCTGGCACTTGCCCCGACGACCGGGTGTAGATTACGCTCTTAAGCTCCATCCATTTTCGAGGCTAGTTGATTTGGTAGATGAGTTGATACACACTCCTTAGTGGATTTCGACTTCCATGACCACCGTCCTGCTGTCTTAATCTACCAACACCCTTTATTGGATCTAGGTTAGCGTGCATTTTGGCACCGTAACCCGGCTTTCGGTTCATCCCGCATCGCCAGTTCTGCTTACCAAAAATGGCCCACTCGGAGCTCTTGATTCCATGGCGCGTATCAACAAAGCAGTCGCACCGTCCTACCTATTCAAAGTTTGAGAATAGTTTGAGGGCGTTGTGTCCCCGAGGCCTCTAATCATTGTCTTTACCCGATTGAACTCGCACGCGAGCTCCAGCTATCCTGAGGGAAACTTCGGAGGGAACCAGCTACTAGACGGTTTGATTAGTCTTTCGCCCCTATACCCAAGTCAGACGAACGATTTGCAAGTTAGTATCGCTGCGGGCCTCCACCAGAGTTTCCTCTAGCTTCTCCCCGCTCAAGCTTAGTTCACCATCTTTTGGGTCCCGACAAGTATGCTCACACTCGAAACCCTTCTCAGAAGATCAAGGTCGGTCGGTGGTGCACCCCTCGGGGGGATCCCACTAATCAGCTTCCTTGCGCCTTACGGGTTTACTCGCCCGTTGACTCGCACACATGTCAGACTCCTTGGTCCGTGTTTCAAGACGGGTCGAATGCGGAGCCCACAGTCCAACGTCCGGAGCGCGCAGATGCTGAAGCACACCGGAGGTGCGCGCTTCCTACCACAATCAAGGAGACAACATTCCATGAGCATATCGAGAGCCCGAGCTTTGGCCGCCCCCCAATCCACGCTATTTCACGCCCCAGGTCAATCGGCGTACCGGCTCATCGCCATTTTATATCGGACCAGGGCGCATCGCCGGCCCCCATCCGCTTCCCTCCCGATAATTTCAAGCACTCTTTGACTCTTTTTTCAAAGTCCTTTTTCATATTTCCCTCGCGGTACTTGTTTGCTATCGGTCTCTCGCCCGTATTTACCCTTGGATGGAATTCACCGCCCGATTTGGGCTGCATTTCCAAACAACCCGACTCGTAGACAGCGCCTCGTGGTGCGACAGGGATCCGGGCACAATGGGGCTCTCACCCTCTCCGGCGCCCCGTTCCAGGGGACTTGGGCCCGGTCCGCCGCTGAGGACGCTTCTCCAAAGTACAATTCGGATGACGGAGCCGCCCGATTCTAAGGCTGGGCTATTCCCTGATTTTCTCGCTGTTACTAAGGGAATCCTTGTAAGTTTCTTTTCCTCCGCTTATTGACATGCTTAAACTCAACGGGTAATCCCTGCTTGACCTGGGGTCGCGGTCGGAGCGCCTGAGCGTAAAGGGGTCCTGGAGTCCGAACGTGCGACGGGCCGTAGCCGCGACGACAAAGAGAGTTGAGTTGCAACCACCACTTGCCACGACGTCCGTCGATGTGGACTCGCATTTAGGATAGCCACGAGCTCGAGGCACACGGGAGACCAGTATTCACCCCACGACGACAGTGACGCCCAGGCAGATGCGCCCACGGCCTAATGGCTTCTGGCGCAACTTGCATTCAAAGACTTGATGGTTCTTGGGATTCTGCAATTCACACCAAGTATCATATTTCGCAACGTTCTTCATCGATGCGAGAGCCGAGATATCCATTGTCGAGATTCGTTTTCATTTACAAAAGAAGCACAGTTCCCCCCGACGCATGCCGCGGACGGGGCGCGAGGGGCAGGCTATCGATTCAAGTATTCCTTAGCGCTTTCCGCGCCGAGGTTCGTTGGTCGCCCATTGCACGCACTGGGGTGCGCGCACCGGGGATGGGGGGAGGCGCTCGTCTAGAGTACCAGAGCACCCCGCCCGCGCGGACTCCCCAGTTGGTAAACACGTTCATAGGGTCGTTCTTCTGTGCAAGTTTCGACAATGATCCTTCCGCAGGTTCACCTATGGAAACCTTGTTACGACTTCTCCTTCCTCAAAATGATAAGGTTCAATGGACTTCTTGCGACGTCGCCGGCAGCGGACCGCCCATGTCGCCACGATACGAACATTTCACCGGATCATTCAATCGGTAGGAGCGACGGGCGGTGTGTACAAAGGGCAGGGACGTAGTTAACATGAGATGATGACTCGCACTTAATAGGAATTCCTCATTGAAGAGCAATAATTTCAATGATCTATCCCCATCACGATGAAATTTCAAAGATTACTCGAGCCTGTCGGCCAAGGCTATAAACTCGTTGAATACATCAGGGTAGTGCACATGCGGCCCAGAGCATCTAAGGGCATCACAGACCTGTTATTGCCTCAAACTTTCGTGGCCTAAAAGGCCGTAGTCCCTCTAAGTAGCTGGTCGCGAAGGGATACCTCCGCATAGCTAGTTAGCAGGCTGAGGTCTCGTTCGTTAACGGAATAAACTAGACAAATCGCTCCACCAACTAAGAACGGCCATGCACCAACTCCCATAGAATCAAGAAAGAGCTCTCAGTCTGTCAATCCTTACTATGTCTGGACCTGGTAAGTTTCCCCGTGTTGAGTCAAATTAAGCTGCAGGCTCCGCTCTTGGTGGTGCCCTTCCATCAATTCTTTTAAGTTTCAGCCTTGCGACCATACTCCCCCCGGAACCCAAAAACTTTGATTTCTCATAAGATGCCGGTGGAGTCCTAAAAGCAACTTCCGCTGATCCCTGGTCGGCATCGTTTATGGTTGAGACTAGGACGGTATCTAATCACCTTCGAACCCCCAACTTTCGTTCTTGATTAATGAAAACATCCTTGGCAAATGCTTTCACAGTTGTTCGTCTTTCATAAATCCAAGAATTTCACCTCTGACTATGAAATACGAATGCCCCCAACTGTCCTTGTTAATCATTACTCTGATCCCGAAGGCCAACGTAATAGGACGATATCCTATAATGTTATCCTATGCTAATGTATACAGAGCGTAGGCTTACTTTGAGCACTCTAATTTCCTCAAAGTAACAGTGCTGGAGGCACGAACTTGCCAACTAAGGCTAGGAGCGCATCACCGACAGACGGGAGGAGACGATCGGTGCACACCGTAGGTGGACCGGCCGGCGCATCCCAAAGTCCAAGTACGAGCTTTTTAATTGCAACAACTTAAATATACGCTATTGGAGCTAGAATTACCGCAGCTGATGGCACCAGACTTACCCTCCAATGGATCCTCGTTAAGGGATTTAGATTGTACTTATTCCAATTACCAGACTCATTGAGCCCAGTATTGGGTAATTTGCACGCCTGCTGCCTTCCTTGGATGTGATAGCCGTTTCTCAAGCTCTCTCTCCGGAATCGAACCCTAATTCTCTGTCACCCATCACCACCATGGTAGGCCACTATCCTACCATCGAAAGTTGATAGGGCAGAAATTTGAATAATGCATCGCCGGCATGATGGTCGTGCAATCCATCGAGTTATCATGAATCATCGCAGCAACGGGCAGATCCAGCATCAACCTTTTATCTAATAAATGCATCTCTTCCAGAAGTCGAGGTTTGTTGCGCATATTAGCTCTAGAATTACTATGGTTATCCGAGTAGTAGATACCATCAAATAAACTATAACTGATTTAATGAGCCATTCGCAGTTTCACAGTCTGAATTTGTTCATACTTACACATGCATGGCTTAATCTTTGAGACAAGCATATGACTACTGGAAAGATCAACCAGGTAGCATTCCTCATCGACGTCGGCGTCGCATGAGCCCGGCCTGCCCGCGGGGGAGCGGACGGATTCAAGGTGAGCGCGACCGTCGTTTGCAAGGAGCGTCGTATGGGGGAGATAGGAGCCCATGAAGGCCCCATGCTCGCTGCGTCTACCGCATCCGATAATTCGGATCGCCGCTCGTGGACCACGATATCGCACGACGAAGCGAGTGAGTCGTGGGATGCAAAAGCGGCCTTTCGATTCGCCCCGCGCATGAAATACGAGGGGCGAAGGGCAATCGATAAAACTTGATAATGCCTGGGCATTAGGTATGCAGCACAGGAAACCGACTTCGAGCAAGCCTACATTGCGCTTGCCACGCGACTGAGATGGAAGGTCGGGTCAGGACGTCGCTGCTCGAGCAGGGATCCAACCTAACCGCACGTGCCAAACGCAACTCACGCACCGTGCTTCCAAATGCTCCGTTGATACACGCCCGGCACCGGCACCAACGCCCTGATAATATATGTCGTGCGCGTCTACCCATGCGGGCGTTGCAAGGATGAAGCAAGTCCCTCATGAGTGCAGCGCCTGGATATTTCCCCGAGAGCAGCATCCAGTTCTCGTCGCTCGTACAAAGGCACTACCTCGTCTGAAGTCTAGCGCCAGTAGCGCCGTCGTGGAAGACGCCACCGATAACCGACACGAGCATACAATGAAGCGCCGCCGACGTTGCTACATGGGCATGGACGGCTCGTACGGACTAGCCATGCATGCTGCCATGCGCCCATGCTGCTCGCCGACATGGCCACTGAGCGCCTATGCCAACTACCGACAGTCGCCTTGAAGTGCCTTCAACACCTCTACCCCTCTTATATATGCTTAAAAAAAAAACCCAAGTGACAGGAGTAGACATGATTTTGCCATAGAATCATACCAGACATATGCGGACTCGAACTGCACGTTTTGATGAGATACGGAGCCTGTGCACTCAGGAAAAGGTCGCGTAATTTGTAAATGATAATTTTTGTTGAGAAAATATTTTTTTACAAATATCATTTATTGAAATTCAAAAAATATGTAAAAATAAACCAAAAATAGAAAAAATATTTATAAAAATATGAAAAAATTAGGAAAATATTCTCAGCGCATGAACTAACCTTAAACCAACAATCGAGTGCATATTTGTATGTATAACGTAACGATATAAAATATTTAAATTTAAGGATATTAAATAAAAATTTAAAAAAAATATAAAAATAACGTAGGGTCATTAGGAAAATCGCCCAGAATGCAACGGATAAGTGACAACCCCAAAATATGCATATTAGAATGATGTAGCCTTAAACCAACAATTGAGTGCGCATTTGTTCGACTGACGTAACGATATAAAATATTTAAATTTAAGGATATTAAATAAAATTTAAAAAGAAGGCGACTGGGACATTAGAAAAACCGCCACAACATATGAGGTAACATTGAAATATATTTAAAATAAAAAAATTAGAGCCGATATGTCGAAAAATGAGTATGCAACGGTGAGGAGGATGGATTAATGTCAGAAAAATATTAGGATGATCGAACGTAGGTTTACGCTCTTTTGATTTTGCACCGGTGCGTTAGTGCCTTGGTGCCACGGTGCCACGGCGCCACGGTGCCTTGGTGCCATGGCGCCATGGTGCCTTGGTGCCATGGTGCAACGGTGCTATGGTGCCACGGTGCCTTGGTGCCATGGTGCCATGGTGCCATGGCACCACGATAGTGCCTTGGTGCATTGGTGTCATGGTGCCACGATGCCCCGGTGCCATGGCGCCGCGGTGCCACGACGCCATGGCGCCTGCGGTGCCACGGCGCCACAGAGCGATGGTGCCTTTGTGCCTTGGTGCCATGGCGCCACGGTTCCTTAGTGCCAAGGCGCCACGGTGCCAAGCTGCCTTGGTACCACAGTGCACGGATATCCAACTTGACAAAGACACCACCATGGCAGGCCGCTATACGTCCGTCGACGTTCGTCATTGGAAACGTCTCCAGCATTGCACTCGACGGCTAAAAAAACCTCTAATTACGGCATGCCTCCACGCACTGACGTAGTTCAGACACGGTGCATTGGTGCCATGGTCCACGATGCTATGGTGCCACGATGTGTTGGTGCCACGGTGCCTTGGTGCCTTAGTGACATAGTACCATGATTCCATGGCACCACGGCAGAGCCTTGGGTGCGTTGGTTCCATGGTGCCACGATGCCCGGGTACCATGGTGCCGCGGTGCATTGCTGCCGCGGTGCCATGGTGCGTTGGTGCCTTGGTGCCATGGGGCCACGGTGCCAAGCCTCCTTGGTGACATGGTGCCTGTGTGCCATAGTACCACAGTGCCACGGTGTTATGGTGCCATGGTGCCTGTATGCCAAGCTGTCTTGGCGCCATGGTGCCTGTATGACACGGTGCCATGGTGCCATAGGAGCTTGGCATACAGGCACCGCGCGCCGCCTTGCTGCCATGGCGCATAGGAGCCTAGGTGCCATGGCGCCCTGGTGCCTTGGTGCCATGGCACCACGGTGCCTTGGTGCCTTGGTGACATGCTGCCATGGTGCCACGATGCCACGGTGCCTTGGTGCCTGTTTGCCAAGCTGCCTTGGAGCCATGGTGCCTGTGTGACACAGTGCCATGGCGCCATGGCGCCGCGCCGCCTTGGTGCCATGTCGCCTTGCTGCCTTGGTGCCATGGTGCCATGGTGCCTTGATGCCATGGCGCTATGGTGCCAAGCTTCCTTGGTGCCATGGTGCCTGTGTGCCACGGTGCCATGGTACCACGGTGCCTGTGTGCCACGGTGCTATGAAGCCATGTTGCTTGTATGACACGGTGCCATGGTGCCATGGCGACAAGTCGCCTTGGTGATATGGCGCCAAGGTGCCTAGGTGCCTTGGCGTCATGGTGCCTTGGTGCCTTGGTGCCATGGTGCCATGGCGCCACGGTGCCTTGGTGCCTTGGTGCCATGGCGCCACGGTGCCTTGGTGCCTTGGTGCCTTGGTGCCATGGCGCCACGGAGCCACAGAGCCATGGTGCCTTGGTGCCATGGCGCCACGGTTCCTTGGTGCCAAGGCGCCACGATGCCAAGCTACCTTGGTGTCACGGTGCACGAATATCCAACTTGACAAAGACACCACCATGGCAGGCCGCTATACGTCCATCGACGTTCGTCATTGGAAGCGTCTCCAGCATTGCACTCGACGGCCAAAAAAACCTCTAATTGCGGCATGCCTCCACGCACCGACGTTGTTCAGACACGGTGCATTGGTGCCATGGTCCTACGATTCTATGGTGCCATGATGCGTTGGTGCCACGGTGCCTTGGGACCTTAGTGACATAGTACCATGATGCCATGGCACCACGGCAGAGCCTTGGCGCGTTGGTGCCATGGTGCCACGATGCTCCGGTATCATGGTTCCATGGTGCATTGCTGTCGCGGTGCCATGGTGCCATGGTGCCATGGTGCGTTGGTGCCTTGGTGCCATGGCGCCACAGTGCCAAGCAGCCTTGGTGACATGGTGCCTGTGTGCCATGGTACCACAGTGCGACGGTGATATGGTGCCTTTGTGCCTGTGTGCCAAGCTGCCTTGGTGCCATGGTGCCTGTGTGACACGGTGCCATAGGTGCCATAGCAGCTTGGCATACAGGCACCGTGGACACGGTGCCATGGTGCCATGGCGCCGCGCCGCCTTGGTGCCATGGCGCCTAGGTGCCTAGGTGCCATGGCGCCATGGTGCCTTGGTGCCATGGCACCATGGTGCCTTGGTGCCTTGGTGCCATGGTGCAATGGCGCCACGATGCCACGGTGCCTTGGTTCCTGTGTGCCAAGCTTCCTTGGTGCCATGGTGCCTGTGTGACACGGTGCCATGGCGCCATGGCGCCTCTCCGCCTTGGTGCCATGCCGCCTTGCTGCCTTGGTGCCATGGTGCCATGGTGCCTTGGTGCCTTTGGTGCCATGGCGCTACGGTGCCAAGCTGCCTTGGTGCCATGGTGCCTGTGTGCCACGGTGCCATGGTACCACGGTGCCTGTGTGCCACGGTGCTATGGATCCATGGTGCTTGTATGACACGGTGCCATTGTGCCATAGCGCCAAGCCGCCCTTGTGACATGGCGCCAAGGTGCCTAGGTGCCATGGCGCCATTGTGCCTTGGTGCCTTGGTGCCATGGTTCCATAGCGCCACGGTGCCTTGGTGCCTTGTTGCCATGGTGCCATGGCGCCACGGTGCCTTGGTGCCATGGCGCCACGGCGCCACAGACACATGGTGCCTTGGTGCCATGGCGCCACGGTTCTTGGTGCCAAGGCGCCACGGTGACAAGCTGCCTTGGTGCCACGGTGCACGGATATCCAACATGACAAAGACACCACCATGGCAGGCCGCTATACGTACGTCGACGTTCGTCATTAGAGGCGTCTCCAGCATTGCACTCGACGGTCAGAAAAACCTCTAATTACGGTATGCCTCCACACACCGACGTTTTGGAGCCACGGTGCATTGGTGCCATGGTGCCACGGTGCGTTGGTGCCACGGTGCGTTGGTTCCACGTTGCGTTTGTGCCTTGGCGCCTTGGTGCCTTGGTGCCATGGTGCCATGGTGCCACGGTGTCATGGCACCACGGCAGTGCCTTAGTGCGTTGGTGCCATGGTGCCCGGATGCCCCGATACCACGGCGCCATGGCGCCACGGTGCCTTGGTGCCTTGGTGCGTTGGTGCCTTGGTTCCATGGCGCCACGGTGCCAAGCCGCCTTGGTGACATTGTTCCCGTGTGCCATGGTGCCACGGCTCCATGGTGCCACGGAGCTATAGTGCCACGGTGCCTGTGTGCCAAGCTGCCTTGGTGCCATGGTGCCTGTGTGACACGGTGCCATGGTGCCATGCCGCCGCGCTGCCTTGTTGCCATGGCGCCAAGGTGCCATGGTGCCTTGGCGCCACGGTGCCTTGGTGCCTGTGTGCCAAGCTGCCTTGGTGCCATGGTGCCTGTGTAACACGGTGTCATGGTGCCATGGCGCCGCGCCGCCTTGGTGCCATGGCGCCAAGGTGCCTAGGTGCCATGGCGCCATGGTGCCTTGGTGCCTTGGTTCCTTGGTGCCATGGCGCCACGGTGCCTTGGTACCATGGTGCCATGGCGCCACGGTGCCATGGAGCCACGGTGCCTTGGTTCCTTAGTGCCATGGTTCCACGGTGCCATGGCACCACGAAAGTGCCTTGGTGCATTGGTGCCATGGTGCCACGATGCCCCAGTGCCATGGTGCCGCAGTGCCACGGCGCCATGGCGCCACGGTGACTTGGTGCCATGGTGCCGCGGTGCCATGGTACCGTGCTGCCTTGCTGCCTTGGTGCCATGGTGCAATGGTGCCATGGCACCACGTTGCAAAGTCTCCTTGGTGCCATGATTCCATGGTGATGGATATCAACTTGACAAAGACACCACCATGGCAGGCCACTATACGTCCATCGACGTTCGTCATTGGAGGGAGTCTCCAGCATTGCACCCGACGGCCAAAAAAACCTCTAATTACAGCATGCCTCCATGCACCGACGTTGTTCAAACGCGGTGCGTTGGTGCCATGGTACCATGATGCTATGGTGCCACGGTGCGTTGGTGCCACGGTGCCTTGGTGCCTTGGTGACATTGTGCCATGATGCCATGGCACCACGGCAGAGCCTTGGTGCATTGGTGACACGATGCCCCGGTACCATAGTGCCGCAGTGCATTGCTGCCGCGGTGCCATGGTGTCATGGTGCGTTCGTGCCTTGGTGCCATGGTGCCTGTGTGCCATGGTACCACAGTGCGACGGTGCTATGGTGCCATGGTGCCTATGTGCCAAGCTTCCTTGGTGCCATAGTGCCTGTGTGACACGGTGCCATGGTGCCATAGCAGCTTGTCATACAGGCACCGTGGACACGGTGCCATGGTGCCATGGCGCCGCGCCGCCTTGGTGCCATGGTGCCGCGCCGCCTTGGTGCCATGGCGCTGCGCCGCCTTGGTGCCATGGCGCCTAGGTGCCTAGGTGCCTAGGTGCCATGGCGCCATGGTGCCTTGGTGCCATGGCACCACGGTGCCTTGGTGCCTTGGTGCCATGGTGCCTTGGCGCCACGATGCCACGGTGCCTTGGTGCCTGTGTGCCAAGCTGCCTTGGTGCCATGGTGCCTGTGTCACACGGTGCCATGGCGCCATGGCGCCGCGCTGCCTTGGTGTCATGCCGCCTTGCTGCCTTGGTGCCATGGTGCCTTGGTGCCTTGGTGCCATGCCACTACGGTGCCAAGCTACCTTGGTGCCATGGTGCCTATGTGCCACGGTGCCATGATACCACGGTGCCTGTATGCCACGGTGCTATGGAGCCACGGTGCCAGTGTGCGAAGCTTCCTTGGTGCCATGGTGCCTGTATGACACGGTGCCATGGTGCCATGGCGCCAAGCCGCCTTGGTGACATGGCGCCAAGGTGCCTAAGTGCCATGGCGCCATGGTGCCGTGGTGCCTTGGTGCCATGGTGCCATGGCGCCATGGTGCCTTGGTGCCTTGTTGCCATGGTGCCATGGCGCCACGGTGCCTTGGTGCCTTGGTGCTGGTGCCATGGCGCCACGGTTCCTTGGTGCCAAGGCGCCACAGTGCCAAGCTGCCTTGGTGCCACGGTGCACGGATATCCAACTTGACAAAGACACCACCATGGAAGGCCGCTATACGTCCGTCAACGTTCGTCATTGGAGGCGTCTCCAGCATTGCACTCAACGGCCAAAATAACCTCTAATTGTGGCATGTCTCCACGCACTGACGTTATTCAGACACGGTGCATTGGTGCCATGGTCCCACGATGCTATGGTGCCACAGTGCCTTGGTGCCTTTGTGACATAGTGCCATAATGCCATGGCACCACGGCAGAGCCTTGGTGCGTTGGTGCCATGGTGCCACGATGCCCCGGTACCATAGTGCCGCGGAGCATTGCTGCCTGCGGTGCCATGGCGCCACGGTGCCAAGCCGCCTTGGTGACATGGTGCCTGTGTGCCATGGTACCACAGTGCCACGGTGCTATGGTGCCATGGCGCCGCGCCGCCTTGGTGCCATGACGCCTAGGTGCCATGGCGCCATGGTGCCTTTGTGCCATGGCACCACGGTGCCTTGGTGCCTTGGTGACATAGTGCCATGGTGCCTGTGTGACACGGTGCCATGGCGCCATGGCGACGCGCCGCCTTGGTGCCATGCCGCCTTGCTGCCTTGGTGCCATGGTGCCATGGTGCCTTGGTGCCTTGGTGCCATGGCGCTACGGTGCCAAGCTGCCTTGCTGCCACGGTGCCTGTGTGCCACGGTGCCATGTTACCACGGTGCCTGTGTGCCACGGTGCTATGGAGCCACGGTGCCTGTATGCCAAGCTTCCTTGGTGCCATGGTGCCTGTATGACACGGTGCCATGGTGCCATGGCGCCAAGCCGCCTTGGTGACATGGCGCCAAGGTGCCTAGGTGCCATGGCGCCATGGTGCCTTGGTGCCTTTGTGCCTTGGTGCCTTGGCGCCACGGTGCCTTGGTGCCTTGTTGCCATGGTGCCATGGCGCCACGGTCCCTTGGTGCCTTGGTGCCATGGCGCCACGGCGCCACAGAGCCATGGTGCCTTGGTGCCTTGGTGCCATGGCGCCACGGTTCCTTGGTGCCAAGGCGCCACGGTGCCAAGGCGCCACGGTGCCAAGCTGCCTTGGTGCCACGGTGCACGGATATCCAACTTGACAAAGACACCACCATGGCAGGCCGCTATACGTCCGTCGACATTCGTCATTGGAGGCGTCTCCAGCATTGCACTCGACGGTCACAAAAATCTCTAATTGCGGTATGCCTCCACGCACCGACGTTTTGGAGCCACGGTGCATTGGTGCCATGGTGCCACGATGCGTTGGTGCCACGGTGCGTTGGTGCCATGGTGCGTTGGTGCCACGGTGCCTTGGTGCGTTGGTGCCATGGTGCCATGGTGCCACGGTGCCATGGTGCCATGGTGCCACGGTGCCATGGCACCATGGCAGTGCCTTAGTGCTGTTGGTGCTATGGTGCCATGATGCCCCGGTACCATGGTGCCGCGGAGCCACGGCGCCACGGCGCCACGCTGCGTTTGTGCTAAGGTGCGTTGGTGCCTTGGTGCCATGGCGCCACGGTGCCAAGCCACCTTGGTGACATGGTGCCCGTGTGCCATGGTGCCACGGCTCCATGGTGCCACGGAGCTATAGTGCCACGGTGCCTGTGTGCCAAGCTGCCTTGGTGCCATGGTGCCTGTGTGACACGATGCCATGGTGGCATGGCGCCGCGCTGCCTTGGTGCAATGGCGCCAAGGTGCCTAGGTGCCATGGCGCCATGGTGCCTTGGTGCCTTGGTGCCATGGTGCCTTGGCGCCACGGTGCCTTGGTGCCTGTGTGCCAAGCTGCCTTGGTGCCATGGTGCCTGTGTGACACGGTGCCATGGCGCCATGGCGCCGCGCCGCCTTGGTGCCATGGCGCCAAGGTGCCTAGGTGCCTTGGCGCCATGGTGCCTTGGTGCCTTGGCGCCTTGGTGCCATGGCGCCACGGTGCCATGGCGCCACGGTGCCATGGAGCCACGGTGCCTTGGTGCCTTGGTGCCATGGCGCCACGGTGCCTTGGTGCCTTGGTGCCATGGCGCCACGGTGCCTTGGTTCCTTGGTTCCTTGGTGCCATGGCGCCATGGAGCCATGGTGCCTTGGTGCCTTGGTGCTCGCTGCGGATTGGGCTCGGCCGCATGTGTGCAGTGCCTGGATCTTGCCCCGAGAGCAGCATCCAGTACTCGCCGCTTGCACGAAGGCACCGCCTCGTCCGAAGTCTAGCGCCAACAGCCCAAACGTGGACGACGCCACCGATAACCGACACGAGCGTACAAGGAAGCGCCGCCGATGTTGCTACACGGGCACGGACGACTCACACGGACTAGCCATGCATGCTGCCATGCGCCCACGTTGTTCGCCGACATGGCCACTGAGCGCCTATGCCAACTACCGATAGTCTCCTTGAAGTGCCTTCAACACCTCTACCCCCCTTATATATGCTTAAAAAAAAACCCAAGTGACAGGAGTAGACATGATTTTGCCAGAGAATCATACCAGACATATGCGGACCCGAACTGCACGTTTTGATAAGATACAGAGCCTGTGCACTCACAAAAATGTCGAGTAATTTGTAAATGATAATTTTCGTTGAGAAAATACTTTTTTACAAATATCATTTATTAAAATTCAAAAATATGTAAAAATAAACAAAAATAGAAAAAATATTTATAAAAATATGAAAAAATTAGGAAAATATTCTCAGCGCATGAGCTAACCTTAAACCAACAATCGAGTGCATATTTGTATGTAAAACGTAATGATATAATATATTTAAATTTAAGGATATTAAATAAAAAATTTTAAAAAATATAAACATAACTTGGGGTCATTAGGAAAATTGTCCAGAATGCAACGGATAAGTGACAACCCCAAAATATGCATAATAGAATGAAGTAGCCTTAAACCAACAATTGAGTGCATATTTGTACGAATGACGTAATGATATAAAATATTTAAATTTAAGGATATGAAATAAAAATTTGAAAAGAAGGCAACGGGATATTACGAAAGCCGCTACGACATATGAGGTAACATTAAAATATATTTAAAATAAAAAAATTAGAGCAGATATGTAGAAAAATGAGTATGCAACGATGAGGAGGATGGATGAACGTTAGGAAAATATTAGGATGATGGAACATAGGTTTACGCTCTTTTGATTTTGCCACGGAGCGTTAGTGCATTGGTGCCATGGTGCCACGGTACCACGGCGCCATGGTGCCTTGGTGCCATGGCGCCATACTGCCATGGTGCCATGGTGCCACGGTGCTATGGTGCCACGGTGAATTGGTGCCTTCGTGACACGGCGCCACAGTGCCTTGGTGCCATGGAGTCATGCGGCCTTGGTGCCATGGTGCCACGGTGCTGTGGTGCCACGGTGCCTTGGTGCCTTAGTTCCATGGTGCCACAGTGCCATGGCACCACGACAGTGCCTTGGTGTGTTGGTGCCATGGTGCCACGATGCTCCGATGCCATGCTGCCGCGCTGCCACGACGCCGCGGTGCCATGGTGCCGCAGTGCCTTGCTACCTTGGTACCATGGTGCCAGGGTGCATGCTGCCTTAGTGCCTTGGTGCCATGGCGCCACGGTGCCATGCTGCCTTGGAGCCATGGTGCTTGTGTGCCATGGTGCTACGGTGTCTGAGTGCCACGGTGCTATGGTACCACGATGCTTGTGTGCCAAGCTGCATTGGTGCCATGGTGCCTGTATGACATGGTGCCATGGTGCCATGGCGCCGCACCGCCTTGGTGCCATGGCGCAAAGGTGCCTTGGTGCCTTGGTACCATGGCGCCATGGTGCCTTGGTGCCTTGGTGCCATGGTGCC
>CM061561.1:285937766-285947766 GCA_030864225.1 Capsicum baccatum var. pendulum | reverse complement strand
GTAGGCCACTATCCTACCATAAAAAGTTAATAGGGCAGAAATTTGAATGATGCGTCGCCGGCACGATGGCCGTGCGATCCGTCGAGTTATCATGAATCATCGCAGCAATGGGCAGAGCCCGCGTCGACCTTTTATCTAATAAATACATCTCTTCCAGAAGTCGGGGTTTATAGCACGTATTAGCTCTAGAATTACTATGGTTATTCGAGTAGTAGATACCATCAAACAAACTATAACTGATTTAATGAGCCAATCGTAGGTTCACAGCCTGAATTTGTTCATACTTACACTTGCATGGCTTAATCTTTGAGACAAGCATATGACTACTGGCAGGATCAACCAGGTAGCATTCCTCATCGACGTCGGCGTCGCATGAGCCCGGCCTGCCCACGGGGGCGCTGAAGGATTCAAGGTGAGCGCGACCATCGTTTGCAAGGAGCGTCGTACGGGCCAGATAGGAGCCGATGAAGGCCGCATGCCCGCTGCGTCTGCCACATCCGAGAATTCGGACCGCCGCTCGCGGACCACGACATCGCACAATGAAGAGAGGGAGTCGTGGCTTGCGAGGGCGGCCTTTCGATTCGCCCCGCGCACGAAATGCGAGGGGCGAAGGGCGATCGATAAAACTTGATAATGCCTGGGCATTAGGTATGCAGCACAGGAAATCGACTTCGAGCAAGCCAACATTGCGCTTGCCCCACGACTGAGATGGTAGGTGGGTCAGGACGTCGCTGCTCGAGCAGGGATCCAACCTAACCGCCCGTGCCAAACACAACTCACGCACCATGCCTCCAAATGCTCCATCGATGAACGCCCGACACCGGCCCCAACGCCCGACAATAGATGTTGTGCGCTGCTGCCCATGCAGACGTTGCAAGGCTGAAGCTAGTCCCGCTTAACACGATAGCCCGCCCGTGGGGGAAGTCGAGGAGATGAAGGCATGCCGAGGCCCATGCATGGACCAGCGCTCGCCGTGGTTTTGGATCGACCGCATGCGTTCAGCGCCTGGAGCTTCCCCCAAGAGCAGCATCCAGTACTCGCCGCTCGCACGAAGGCACCGCCTCGTCCGAAGTCTAGCGCCAGCAGCCCCATCGTGGACGACGCCACCGACGTTTCTACATGGGCACGGACAGCTCGCACGGACTAGCCATGCATGCTGCTATGCGCCCACGCTGCTCACCGACATGGCCTCTGAACGCCTATGCCAACTATCGATGGTCGCCTTGAAGTGCCTTCAACACCTCTACCACCCTTATATATGCTTAAAAAAAAAAACCAAGTGACAGGAGTAGACATGATTTTGCCAGAGAATCATACCAGACATATGCGGAACCGAACTGCACGTTTTCATAAGATACGGAGCCTGTGCACTCACAAAAAGGTCGCGTAATTTGTAAATGATACTTTTCGTTGAGAAAATATTTTTTTACAAATATTCTCAGCGCATGAACTAACCTTAAACCAACAATCGAGTGCATATTTGTACGTATAACGTAATGATATAAAATATTTAAATTTAAGGATATTAAATAAAAATTTTAAAAAAATATAAAAATTACGTGGGGTCATTAGGAAAATCGCCCAGAATGCAACGGATAAGTGACAACCCCAAAATATACATATTAGAATGAAGTAGCCTTAAACCAACAATTGAGTGCAAATTTGTACAAATGACGTAACGATATAAAATATTTAAATTTAAGGATATTAAATAAAAATTTGAAAAGAAGGCGACGGGACATTACGACAACCACCACGACATATGAGGTAACATTGAAATATATTTAAAATAAAAAAATTAGAGCGGATATGTAGAAAAATGAGTATGAAATGATGAGGAGGATGGATGAATGTCAGGAAAATATTAGGATGATCGAACGTAGGTTTACGCTCTTTTGATTTTGCCACGGTGCGTTAGTGCCTTGATGCCACGATGCCTTGGTGCCACGGTACCACAGCGCCACGGTGCGTTGGTGCCATGGTGCCATGCTGCCTTGGTGCCATGGTGCCACGGTGCTATGGTGCCACGGTGCATTAGTGCCACGGTTGCCTTGGTGCCATGGTGCCACGGTGCCATGGCACCACGACAGTTCCTTGGTGCGTTGGTGCTATGGTGCCACGATGCCCCGGTGCCATGGTGCCGCAGTTCCACGACGCCATGGCGCCACGGTGCCTTGGTGCCATGGTGTCGCGGTGCCATGGTGCCGCGGTGCCTGGTGCCTTAGTGCCATGGTGCCTTGGTGCCATGGTGCCTTGGTGCCTTGGTGCCATGGCGGCACGGTGCCAAGCTGCCTTGGTGACATGGTGCCTGTGTGCCATGGTGCCACGGTGCCTGTGGGCCACGGTGTTTGTGTGCCAAGCTGCCTTGGTGCCATGGTGCCTGTGTGACACGGTGTCATGGTGCCATGGCGCCGCGCCGGCTTGGTGCCATGGCGCCAAGGTGCCTAGGTGCCAGGTGCCATGGCGCCACGGTGCCTTGGTGCCTTGCTGCCATGGTGCCATGGGGCCACTGTGCCATGGCTCCACGATGCCGTGGCGCCACGGTGCCTTGGTGCCATGGCGCCACGGTGCCATGGGGCCTTGGTGCCTTGGTGCCATGGTGCCACGGAGCCATGGCGCCTTGGTTCCTTTGTGCCATGGCGCCACGGTGCCTTGGTACCATGGCGCCACGGTGCCAACCTGCCTTGGTGCCACGATGCACGGATATCCAACTTGACAAATACACCACCATGGCAGGCCACTATACATCCGTCGACGTTCGTCATTGGAGGCGTCTCCAGCATTGCACTCGATGGTCACAAAAACCACTAATTGCGGCATGCCTCTACGCAACGATGTTGTTCTCGGTGCTTCGCTGAGCACTTATGCCGCACTCCGAATCGCGGAAATCCTCCAGTTGCGATGCCGTTGTTTTTCGCGGAAGGCCACTTGATATCATATGCTTAACTGTTTAGAATGGAACGCATGCGACGCTTGGCTAACTCGGGTGAGGTGAGATCGCAGCACTTGGTGGGATTTTTCAAGGACGAATGCACGAACCTCCTTTGGAGTCGTGCGACAGGGTGGTTCGATTGGATGAGGAGGGACGAACCGGAGCGACAAAGGGCTGAATCTCAGTGGATCGTGGCAGCAAGGCCGGTCCCAACAGCTTCCTTGCGCCTTACTGGTTTACTCGCCTGTTGACTCGCACACATGTCAGACTCCTTGGTCCGTGTTTCAAGATGGGTCAAATGGGGAGCCCACAGGCCAGCGTCCAGAGCGCACAGATGCCGAAGCACGCTGGAGGCACGCGCTGCTTTCTACAATCGGGGAGACGACATTCCACGAGCGTATCGAGAGCCTGGGCTTTGGCCGGCCCCCCAATCCACGCTGGTTCATGCCCTGGGTCGATCGGCGTACCGACTCGTCGCCGTTCCCCATCCGACCGGGGTGCATCGCCGGCCCCCATCCGCTTCTCTCCTAAAAATTTCAAGCACTCTTTGACTCTTTTTTCAAAGTCCTTTTCATGTTTCCCTCGCGGTACTTGTTCGCTATCGGTCTCTCGCCCGTATTTAGCCTTGGATGGAATTCACCGCCCGATTTGGGCTGTATTCCCAAACAACCCGACTAGTAGACAGCGTCTCGTGGTGCGACAGGGTGAAGGCACTACGGGGCTCTCGCCCTCTACGGCGCCCCCTTCCAGCAGACTTGGGCCCGGTCCGCCGCTGAGGACGCTTCTCCAGACTACAATTCGAACGACGGAGCCGCTCGATTCTAAGGCTGGGCTATTCTCTATTCACTCGCCGTTCAAGGGAATCCTTGTAAGTATATTTTCGTCCGCTTATTGATATGCTTAAACTCAATGGGTAATACCGCCTGACCTGGGGTCGCGATCAGAGCGCCTGAGCGCGAAGGGGTCCTGTTGTCCAGACGCGCGATGGGCCATAGCCACGACGGCAAAGAGAGTTGAGTTGCAACCACCACTTGTCGCGACGTTCGTCGACGTGGACTCGCATTTAGGCCAACCGCGAGCTCGAGGCACACAGGGAGGGCAGTATCTTCCCCACGACGAAAGAGCACCCCATGATTGAGGCACGATGCGAGGGGGCGACGTGATGCGTGACGCCCAGGCAGACGTGCCCTTAGCCTAATGACTTCGGGTGCAACTTTCGTTCAAAGACTCGATGGTTCACGAGATTCTGCAATTCACACCAAGTATCGTATTTCGCAACGTTCTTTATCAATGAGAGAGCCGAGATATCCATTGTCGAGAGTTGTTTTCGTTTATAGATGAAGCACAGGTCCCCCCGACGCATGCCATGTATGGGGCGCGAGGGGAAGGCTATCGATTCAAGTATTCCTTGGAATTTTCTGCACCGGGGTTCGTTGGTCGCCCGCCACGCGCTCTGGAGAGCGCGCGCTGGGGACGGGGGGAGGCTTTCATGCGGAGTTCCAGAGCACCCCGCCCGCGCAGACTCCTCAGTTGTTAAACACGTTCGCAGGGTCGTTCTGCTGTGCAGGTTTCGACAATGATCCTTTCGCAGGTTCACCTACGGAAACCTTGTTACGACTTCAACTTCCTCTAAATGATAAGGTTCAATGGACTGCTCACGACTTCGCGGGCAGTGAACCACCCACGTCGCCGTGATCTGAACATTTCACTGGATTATTCAATCGGTAGGAGCGATGGCCGGTGTGTACAAAGGGCAGGGACGTAGTCAACGTGAGATGATGACTCGCGCTTACTAGGAATTCCTCATTGAAGACCAACAATTTCAATGATCTATCCCCATCATGATGAAATTTCAAATGTTACCCAAGCCTGTCTGGCAAGGCTATAAACTCGTTGAATACATCAGTGTAGTGCGCGTGCGGCCCAGAACATCTAAGGGCATCACAAACCTGTTATAGCCTCAAACTTCCGCGGCCTAAAAGGCCGTAGTCCCTCTAAGAAGCTAGCCGCGAAGGGATACCTCCGCATAGCTAGTTAGAAGGCTGAGGTCTCGTTCGTTAATTGAATTAACCAGACAAATCGCTCCACCAACTAAGAACGACCATGCACCACCACCCATAGAATCAAGAAAGAGCTCTCAGTCTGTCAATCCTTACTATGTCTGGACCTGTTAAGTTTCCAAGTGTTGAGTCAAATTAAGCCGCAGGCTCCACTCCTGGTGGTTCCCTTCCGTCAATTTCTTTAAGTTTCAGCCTTGCGACCATACCCCACCCCCCCGGAATCTAAAAACTTGGATTTCTCATAAGGTGCCGTAGAGTCCTAAAAGCAACATCCGTTGATCCCTGGTCGGCATCATTTATGGTTGAGACTAGGACGGTATCTGATCGATTTTGAGCCCCTAATTTTCGTTCTTGATTAATGAAGACATCCTTGGTAAATGCTTTCACAGTTGTTCGTCTTTCATAAATACAAGAATTTCACCTCTGACTATGAAATACGAATGCCCCCGACTCTCTCTGTTAATCATTACTCCGATCCCGAAGGCCAACATAATAGGACCAAAATCCAATAATGTTATCCCATGCTAATGTATACAGAGTGTAGGCTTGCTTTGAGCACTCTAATTTCTTCAAAGTAACAGCATCGGAGGCACGACCCAGCCAGTTAAGGCCAGGAGCGCATTGCCGACAAAAGGGACGTGACTACGATGCACACCATAGGCGGATCGGTCGGCCCATCCCAAAGTCCAACTACGAGCTTTTTAACTGCAACAACTTAAATATATACTATTGGAGCTGGAATTACCGCGGGTGCTGGCATTAGACTTTCCCTCCAATGGATCCTTGTTAAGGGATTTAGATTATACTCATTCCAATTACCAGACTCATTGAGCCCGGTATTGTTATTTATTGTCACTACCTCCCCATGTCAGGATTGGGTCATTTGCGCGCCTGCTGCCTTCCTTGGATGTGGTAGCCGTTTCTCAGTCTCCCTCTCCAGAATCGAACCCTAATTCTCCATCACCCATCACCACCATGGTAGGCAACTATCCTACCATCGAAAGTTGATAGGGCAGAAATTTGAATGATGCATCGCCGGCACAATGGCCGTGTGATCCGTCGAGTTATCATGAATCATCGCAGCAACGGGCAGAGCCGTGCGTCGACCTTTTATCTAATAAATTAATCTCTTCTAGAAGTCGGGGTTTGTTGCACGTATTAGCTCTAGAATTACTACGTTTATTCGAGTAGTAGATACCATCAAACAAACTATAACTGATTTAAAGAGCCATTTGTAGTTTCACAGTCTGAATTTGTTCATACTTACACAAGCATGTCTTAATCTTTGAGACAAGCATATGACTACTGCCAGGATCAACCAGGTAGCATTCCTCATTGACGTCGGCGTCGCATGAACCCTGCCTGCCCACAGGGGTGCGGACTGAATCAAGGTGAGCGCGAACATCATTTTCAAGGAGCGTCATACGGGGCAAATATAAGCCGATGAAGGCCCCATACCCGTTGCGTCTGCCGCATCTAAGAATTCGAACCACCACTCGCGGACCAAGAAATCGTACGACAAAGCGAGGGAGTCGTGGGACACGAGGACGGCCTTTTGATTCACCCCGCGCACGAAATACGAGAGACGAATGGCAATTAATAAAACATGATAATGCCTGGGCATTAGGTATGCAGCACAGGAAACTGACTTCGAGCAAGGCTACATTGCGCTTGCCCCATGACTGAGATGGCAGGTGGGTTAGGACGTTGCTCCTCGAGTAGAGATCCAACCTAACCGCACGTGCCGAACAAAACTCACGCACCGTGCATCCAAATGCTCCATCGATGCACGACCGGCACCGGCCCCAACGTCCGGCAATAGATGTCGTGCGCTGCTGCCCATGCGAACGTTGCAAGGATAAAGCAAGTCCCGCTTGACACGATAGCCCGCCCATGGGTGGAGCAGAGGAGATGAAGGCACGCTGAGGCTCATGCACGGGCGCTGCCCACGCCGGCCGCCGGCGCTCACCGCGGATTGGGCTCGGCCGCTTGCATGCAGCACCTGGAGCTTGCCCCGAGAGCAGCATCCAGTACTAGCTGCTCACACGAAGGCACCGCCACGTCCAAAGTCTAGCGCCAGCAGCCCCGTCGTGGACGACGCCACCGATAACCGACAAGAGCGTACAATGAAGCGCCGCGGACGTTGCTACACGGGCACGGACGGATCGAACAGACTAGCCATGCATGCTGCCATGCGCCCACACTGCTCGCCGACATCGCCACTGAGCGCCTACGCCAACTACCGACAGTCGCCTTGAAGTGCCTTCAACACCTCTTCCCCCCTTATATATTCTTAAAAAAAAAACCCAAGTGACAGGAGTAGACATGATTTTGCCAGAGAATCATACCAGACACTTGCGGACCCGAACTGCACGTTTTGATGAGATACAGAGCCTGTGCACTCACAAAAAGGTCGCATAATTTGTAAATGATAATTTTTGTTGAGAAAATATTTTTTTACAAATATCATTTATTAAAATTCAAAAAATATGTAAAAATAAATCAAAAATAGAAAAGGTATTTATAAAAATATGAAAAAATTAGGAAAATATTCTCAGCGCATGAACTAACCTTAAAACAACAATCGAGTGGATATTTGTACGTATAACGTAACGATATAAAATATTTAAATTTATGGATATTAAATAAAAATTTTTAAAAAATATAAAAATAACGTGGGGTCATTAGAAAAATCGCCCAAAATGAAATGGATAAGTGACAACCCCAAAATATGCATATTAGAATGAAGTAGCCTTAAACCAACAATTGAGTGCGCATTTGTACGAATGAAGTAACGATATAAAATATTTAAATTTAAGGATATTAAATATAAATATGAAAAGAAGGCAACGAGACATTACGAAAACTGCCACGACATATGAGGTAACATTGAAATATATTTAAAATAAAAAACTTAGAGCGAATATGTACAAAAATGAGTATGCAACGGTGAGGAGGATGGATGAACGTCAGGAAAATATTAGGATGATCGAACGTAGGTTTACACTCTTTTGATTTTGCCACGGTGCGTTAGTGCCTTGGTGCCATGGTGCCTTGGTGCCACGGTGCCACGGTGCCTTGGTGCCATGGCGCCATGCTGCCTTGGTGCCATGGTGCCACGGTGCGATGGTGCCACGGTGCATTGGTGCCATGGTTCCTTGGTGGCATGGTGCCATGGTGCCACGGTGCCATGGCACCACGGCAGTGCCTTGGTGCGTTGGTGCCATGGTGCCACGATGCCCCGGTGCCTTGGTGCCACAGTGCCACGGCGCCATGGCGCCACGGTGCCTTGGTGCCATGGTGCCGCGGTGCCATGGTGCAGCGGTGCCTTGCTGCCTTGGTGACATGGTGTCATGGTACCATGGTGCCTTGGTGCCTTGGTGCCATGGCGCCACGGTGCCAAACTGCCTTCGCGCCATGGTGCCTGTGTGCCACGGTACCAGGGTGCCACCTTGCCTGTGTGCCATGGTGCTATGGTGCCACGGTGCCTGTATGCCAAGCTGCCTTGGTGACTTGTTGCCTGTGTGACACGGTGCCATGGTGCCATGGCGCCGCGCCGCCTTTGTGCCATGGCGCCAAGGTGCCTAGGATCCATGGTGCCATGGTGCCTTGGTGCCTTGGTACCATTGCGCCACGGCGCCTTGGTGCCACGGTTCCATGGCGCCACGGTGCCTTAGTGCCTTGGTGCCATGGCACCACGGTGCCTTGGTGCCTTGGTGCCTTGGCGCCACGGAGCCATGGTGCCTTGGTGCCTTGGCGCCACGGAGCCATGGCGCCACGGTGCCTTGGTGCCATGGCGCCACGGGGCCTTGGTGCCATGGCGCCACGGGGCCAAGATGCCTTGGTGCTACGGTGCACGGATATCCAACTTGACAAAGACACCACCATGGTAGGCCATTATACGTCCGTCGACATTCGTTATTGGAGGCATTTCCAGCATTGCACTCAACGGTCACAAAAACCTCTAATTGCGGCATGCCTCCACAAAATGCAACGTCGCTATGAATGCTTGGCTTCCACAAGCCAGTTATCCCTGTGGTAACTTTTCTGACACCTCTAGCTTCGAATTCCGAAGGTCTAAAGGATCGTTAGGCCACACTTTCACGGTTCGTATTCGTACTGGAAATTAGAATCAAATGAGCTTTTACCCTTCTGTTCCACTCGAGATTTCTGTTCTCGTTGAGCTCATCTTAGGACACCTACATTATCTTTTAACAAATGTGCCGTCCAAGCGAAACTCCCCACCTGACAATGTCTTTCGCCCGTATCGTCCCGCAGAGCGAGCCTTGGGTCCAAAAAGAGGGACAGTGCCCCGCTTCTGATTCACGGAATGAGTAAAATAATGTTAAAAGTAGTGGTATTTCACTTTCACCTTTCGTCTCCCACTTATACTACACCTCTCAAGTCACTTCACAAAGTCAGACTAGAGTCAAGCTCAACAGGGTCTTGTTTCCCCGCTGTTTCTGCCAAGCCCGTTCCCTTGGCTGTGGTTTCGCTGGATAGTATACAGGGACAGTGGGAATCTCGTTAATCCATTCATGCGTGTCACCAATTAGATGACGAGGCATTTTTCTACCTTAAGAGAGTCATAGTTACTCCCGCCATTTACCCGCGCTTGGTTGAATTTCTTCACTTTGACATTCAGAGCACTGGGAAGAAATCACATTGCGTGAGCATCCATTGGGACCATCGCAATGCTTTGTTTTAATTAAACAGTCGGATCGCAATGCTTTGTACGTACCAGTTCTGAGTTGGCTGTTCGACGCGCGGGGAAGGCCCCCGAAGGAACCGTTCCCAGTCCTTCCCCCAACCGGCATGCGGCGACCCACTCTCGCCGCGGGAGCAGCTCGAGCAGTCCACCGACAGCCGACGGGTTCGAGACTGGGACCCCTGTGCCCAGCCCTCAGAGCCAATCCTTTTCCCAAATATACGGATCCATTTTGCCGACTTTCCTTGCCTACATTATTCCATCGACCAGAGGTTGTTCACCTTAGAGACTTGATGCGGT